>JAJTUV010000710.1:0-467500 GCA_021653895.1 Mastomys natalensis
ATAGTGCCCTTAACCAGAGAACAAAAGAGTCAATAGTTTGCGACAGTCACGTGACCGGAAACTCACAAAGGTCACATACTACTAGATCCAATCCACGACGCTGTCAGCCAAAGCCCCCCAGCTTCCTTAACTAGAGAAACCCCCAAACTGTCACTTCTTTATCTGCAACATGATATGCTGAGCAGAGCAGCTCCTGCCTGACCTGTGTCAGCATCTGGGCATCATGAGCAGCTTACTGGTGCCACAAATAGCTGATGACTACATGGGTCCGCAACCTTCCCTTGCCAAATCCCTGCTGCAGGGCGAAGGTTAACGGTCCCATCCCCCTGTGCCCAGAGTTGAAGCTGGGTGACTCTGCCCTGTGCCTTCAGTGGACATGCATGGCACTGTCATCCCAGGCTTTTACATTCAGTTTCATGAACTTTTAAAAACAATATATTTTTACTTTTTTTCCACGAGGAAACTGTACAAAAGCCTGGCTGGAGGCGCTTGGGTCTCAGCCTGGCGTTGTCTTTCTTTGAAAAACAGGCCTCCACAAACCATCTTGTGCTCAGGCCCTCACAAAGTCTGGGGTCTGCACAGATGCCGGGATAAAAAACCAATTAAAACAAAAATTACAGAAAGGCTATCCATTCCCTAAAATCCACTGTGGCCAAGGCTCCCTCAGTCAGGCAAAGCCACCATAAGGCCCTTGTTTTTCCTGGCCACCATTTGCAGTTATGGATAGACAGGGCCGGGAGCAAAACAGAAGCACAGCTTCTTCTGCCCTGAGGGAAATTGTCAGGGCTGTGTCTACATTTCTAAGATGAATGAGTGTCTTTCCTTCACATCCTATCATGTCGGGTGTTGATGTTTCAAGCCTGGTCCTCTTAGGTGTCCCTAAGTCCAGGATGATTCTCTAGGGATTTGAGTATCCGTGAGCTCAAAAGACAGATTAAAAGCAGCAAAGACAGAGAGACACTTCCGCATAGCCTCAGCTTCTGTTCTTGACAGTGGCGTTCCTAAGGTGCCATATTTAAGAGTGGGGAACTCCACAGTGATGTTCTGGGTCAGGTGTGTGGAAAAATGCAAAACCAATCCCCAGTGAGACTACACTCAGCCACTAGTATTCATCGACGCTAGAAGCACTCACAAAGCCAGCATGCTGAGGCCGTCCTCTGTCAGACTCTAAGCTTAAACTACCTCAATAGACAGAGTTCCTCAAAATGGCTCAAATCTATCATCTATCAAATATAGCATCAAATCAAATCATCTGCAGTCTTAGTCATAAAAACTATTTTGAAAACTAAAAAAGAAGTTTAGATTCTTGACTTGAAACATGGAGATATGGAATATACACTAACGGAAGGCATTTCATTTGGTTTCAGGGTATTTTGTGCTGAATTATCAGAAAAAGATACTATGAGAAAATTAAGAGCAAGTATTCTGAAGACCCTGAAGCATCACAGGGATGTACTGCTTTACTGCACATTGTGGAACTGAACTTGAAATACTGCGAAGATGCAATGAGCTTTGCTTTCTTTCTCATTGGTTTGTCGCCAACACCAAGGACAGTGCCTGGCTATCCTAGCGGGGCTTCTTTTCACCTCATTGGCAAAAGCAACTTAAGGAAGGGGTTTTCTTGGCTCACAGTTTGAGGGCACAGGCCATCCTGACTGGAAGGCATGTAGGAGCCTGAGGCAGATGGTCATAGTGTGTCCACACTTGGGAAGGAAAGGAACGGATGCAGCCCACTTTCTCCCTTTTGATTCAGTTACAAACACCAACTAGCAACCAACCACGGTTAGGGTTGTCCCATCTCAGCCTAATCTAGAAATTTCCACTCCAAGATTTGACTGGAAGATAATTTAGATCCTGGTCAAGTTGACAATCATATTAACCATCACGCTAGTCCTAAAATATTTTTAACATAAGTACATGACAGGAAAAGAGGGCAAAAAGAGGAAGGAAGGAAAGAAGAATGGAAGGTGTCGTACTGTTCAGCTCGGGCCTTTTGTAGACACAAGCAGACACATGCTAATGCCTACCCATAGTCTAAGTGGCACAGGAAGGACGCAATTTTTCTGTCACCGTTTTCTAAGAAAAACAGAGGCATGTATAAAAGGAATGCTCGTGCTGAAACTTGGTAACATCTCGGAGGAGGCAGAACTCTGGAATGCCTTCCCCAAAGGAAGCGAAAATAGCAACGTGCTCAGGAGCCTGCTGCCCTCCCCACCCACCCCTCATCCACAGCCCAGGTCCCCAAGGAGAACCGAGACATAGTGATCTGGTTCTGCTGAGTGATAACAGAATACCACCGAACAAAAGCTTCCATTAAAACCCACTTTAACCTTCTAAAACAGAATAGCTAGGGTCTTATTTTTAATTTATCCTTCCACCGGAGGAATTTTCAAACACATTCAACAGTAAGCAGAACAGCAGCGGAAACTACCATGCACTCATTGCCCAATCTGCTTCTTCTGGAACCATCTATGTCCTACAGAAACATTCTAGTGAGACCGAGACAGGAGATTCACCTCTCCATGGGGCACTGGCCAGGTGTAAAGCACCATTAAGTCACTGTTTGGGGGCTAGGAGATAGATCCATGGTTCAAGCCCTGCTCTTGGAGAGGACTAGAGTTCGGTTCGAAGCACTCACACCACCTGTACCGACAGCTCCACCTTCTCCTGAATGATCTGTCTACTTCCAACAGTGTGGGCTGAGCTGCCAATGAGGAGAAAAAAGCCACATAGACATGGCAGAGACAGCAGGAGGCTGTGACAAGGACAGCTAAAGAGTCAGCAGGCTGAGCTGTGGAAGCTCCAAGGCAGCCAGTGTGTGGCAGCTGGAGAAGCACCTGGACGGTTTTAGAGTAGCTATGGCAAATAGAGGAAGGGCCATTATCCCAGTTAGGGTTACTATAGCTGTGATGAAACACCATGACCAAAAGCAAGTTGGGAGGGGAGGATTATTCAGCTTACACTTCCATGTCACTGTTCATCATTGATGGAAGCCAAAGTAGGAACTCAAACAGAGCAGGAACCTGGAGGCAGGAGCTGATGTGGAGGCCATGGAGGGGTGCTGCTTATTGACTTGCTCCTCACTGCTTGTTTACACTGCTTCTTTTAGAACCCATGATCACCAGCTCACAGATGGCACCACCCACAATGAGCTGGCCCTCCCCCATCAATCGCTAATTAAGAAAATGCTCTTAAGCAGTGGTTTTCAACCTTCCTAATACTGTGACCCTTTAATACAGTTCTTCATATTGTGGTGACTGCAAATCATAAAATTATTTCATTCGTACTTTATAAGTGTAATGTTGGTACTGTTATGAATCACAATGTAATATGTAAATATCTGATATGCAGGATATTGTAATGTTGCTACTGTTATGATTCATAATATAAATATCTATATGCAAGATATCTGACATATGATCCCATAAAAGGGTCATTTGACCCCTCAAGGGATTGCAACCCATAGAAGACTACTCGAAAGGCTTGCCTACAGCCCAATCTTATGGGTTCATTTTCTCAAACAAAGCTCCCTCATCTCAGATGACTACAACTTGTGTCAAGTTGACATAAAACTATCCAGGACAACCACAGAAATAGAAAGATGACAGCAAGAGAGGGCAGAGAGCTGAGGTTGAAGACAGGTAAATATAGAGAGAATCTTGTATACTGTATGGAAGCATCACCTGTCAATAAAGACTGATTGGCCAATGAGATGAGGCAGAAAAAAGGAGGTGGGAGTTCTGGTAGGGAGAAAGGAACTCTGGGATAGACTAACATGGGATAGATTCACCTCAAAGAAGACAGTCCCATGAAACTAAGAAGATGTAGTGGCATTCACAGAATTGAATAAACCAGTTAATTAAGTTACAAGCCAATTGGGGAACAAACCCAAGCTTATGGCCTAGGCATTTATTCATATATAATTAAGTCTCAGAGTCATTATTTCAGGAACTGGGGTGCGGGTGGAAAAGCCTGCAGCTACAGGTAAAAGTGTATAAAGATCAAGAAAAATGACAGGCCCTGGTCAGTGGAAAACTCTAGTTGTCAAGCCCTTAGGGTCAAGAGTAGCAATGCTGGCTCATGTTAAGGGTTAAGGAAAGTCAACTTGAAACCTGCACAAGAGCTGAAACACTGGTGGCAGTCAAGGGCTGAGGCATCCTGACACCTAGGGCTATCCTGAAGCTGTGATTCAGTCATAGCCAAATGCTCAGGAATCCCCACTCCCTGTCTCCACAAACCCTAACATTTGTAAGTTCAATGGTCCTGACAGCCTACCATCCTGCTGCTGCCTGTAACCTCTGCCCAGCACTGAGGGACGCAGATGCTGCCACAGACCACCCATGAGAGCTCCTCCTACCTGTCCACAATGTCTACCCACATACTGCAAATCAGCTCCAGCGGGATGATTGTTAACAAGCTCGTCTTTGATTAATACTCCAACCAAGAGCAAAACTATAACATGGGGGGGGGGGGTGGAGTGTGAGATTTATTAAAACTGACACTGTAATATTTCCAGTATCACCTTTACCCCTTGTGCTGTAAAGGCTGCCTTGCTAACTCTGGTGAGAAGCAAGGAGATAACACACAAGGTCTTCACCCTCAGAATGCCTTAGGTCAGAAGGTTCCACTTCCTGTGCCCTCTTGAGTTCTGCAGTATGTGTCGCATCTCATTCAAACCTTACAGCAGTGGTTCTCAATCTGTGGATCAAGATCTCTTTGAGGACAGAATGATCCTTTCACAGGGTTACCTAAGACCAATGGAAAACGCGGAAATTTACATTACAATCCATAACAGCAAAATTACAGTGTTGACACAGCGGTGAAGAGAATTTTATGGTTGGGGGTCAGCACAACTTGAGGAACTGTGCGACAGGGTTGCAGCATTGGGAGGGTTGAGAACCACTGCTCTAGGGGAAGTGGAGTACTTTGCCATCTTCTAGAGAAAGTGACTGTGGAGAGTGTCTTCTGCCTTCTCACTGACCTGTGTGTCACCAAGGACCACTTAACACTTCCAGTGAGATGTGTCTATTGCTATCCAGAGCTGCCGATAGTCCTGTGGCATGACAGATGATGGCTGTCAACCCAATCTCAATAGATTCTGTCTTGTGAGCAACATGCAGGAAGCATCATTCCAGTTTTACAAAGACCATTTCCTGGAAAAGAATTAAAAGGGAAAAAAAATAACAGAGAGTATAAGAGCGAATGCTAATCCAGTTATTAGTAAGGACCCAGTGTCAAAACCCAACAGCAAATACTTATGCTACCATCTGCTATGCATTTATTTTCTTCTGAGGCCTTGTCACTATGTAGTCCTGGCTGGACTTAAACTCCCGGAGTTCTGCCTGCATCTGCCTCTCGAGTTCAGCTGTTATAAAGTCCTGTTGTGTGGAAGAGCCATTGTTTTCTCAGGGAGGATAAAAAGCAGAATGTCTCATTCACATAAGGCCAAGAACATCCTGTATGCCTGGGAAGACTGCTGGATGCTAGTTACCCGGTATCTTCCTTTAAAGACCTTATACTCAAAAGTTGAAGCAGTTGATAAATAAAGACCCGGATGAAGTTTCAATGTGAGCCACAGAAACTACTGGACCAGAACGAAAACTGATGCACAGTGGAACCAATTCTAGAAGCTTGAGAAGACAGAAGAGATGGTGTAAACATGGCTTGGCCATTCCGTAACCATTCTAGATCATTTTCAAAGCTATGTTTTAGAGCTCTGGGGCTCAGGCATATTAACAACCCCACACTGTGACCTCCTGGGAATAAACTCTGCTCAGAATACATCACCGTGTGCTAATATCGTGTGTTAAGGAGGCAGAGAAGTGAGTGTGCGCAAATGTCAGAGTTTATGAGCTATTTTAGGTTTGGAATTTTACTATCAATGGAGACAGCATCAAAGCTGAAACCTGGGCATTCCCGAAAGTGGGAAATTGCACCTGTCCAGTGGTTATCAAGGTGTGTGTTTCCACGTAGCACATGTTTCTAGCTGTATACATGTGAATTGGCAGTTAGTCCAAAAATTCTCCCCAAAGTCACGTTTTTCTCACAGACAAATCAGGGACTCTGTTTTGATCTTTTGGCCCAGTGCTTCGGCCATGTGCTCCTCCTTTGCTGTTCAGAGTATCACAATTGCTATTGTCACAGGGATGAGGAACAGAAAGACAGCCCATTGAGGCTTTGTTCTGTGCTCTTCCATTTAAACAGGGGAGGAAATAAGAATGAAGGGAAGAGGTGGATCTGTACTCTTCTGGGAGGTTATGCATGTGCTTTTGTCTCTGTGTGGATTCCTGAGTCCCACAAAGACCCAGGGAGTGCTCTAAGCTGAGGTCTGCCCCAGCCCAGACCCCTTGATCAACGAGAGCTGGCTGCCTCCCCTGCAGCCATGTGTGACTACTGCTGTCCGGTAAAGCATCTTTGCAGCTGTGGTTTTCTGGACGAGACATGGGAGGGCAAAATGGGCCACAGGTTGTCCTGAGCTGGCCCATGTTAGTCCCTTGAACAGCTGCCTGTGAGCACACCTGCTAGAAATAAACCTCAACAGCCTTCACCAACGCTCCCTGGACAAGACTTGAGGGCAGGATTTCGGCTCTGCTGATGCCCTGTTCTCATCCCCCTCCCCTAGGAGTGCCCATTCTTCCTGGCCTGGCTCATTTAAAACCCAGCTGACTGAAGAAAGACATGGAAACGCCTTGAACTCCTAAACAATTCAGCCCACCCTTCCTGAGCCACGAGGATGTTTGTAAAAACCCAAACAGCCTGGGGAGGTGTCAGGAAGTGAACCAAAGATAGCACGCTGTTTATAGGCCTGAAACATTACTGAGATTTCAGTCAGGTTTGGTTGTTTAGATTGTAAAGAAAATACAGACCCTCCCAGGGAAAGACTGATAGTCTGCAGGCGATCACCCAGAGAAACTACACCTCCATAATGTCTGGCTGGCCTCGAGCCTCAGCGGGGCTCAGAGGGAGACAAATGATGAAAAGGATGGCAGAAATAATTGTTTACCTAGTTCAGAGTAAGAAAACAAGGGAAACTTCAGAAGACACTTCACGATCTTAAATTTGGGACCTGCCCAGTGCTTTGCCTGCTAGGATATTGCAGAGGGGTCAAGTGTGGAGATGCTACAGAACTTACATTTTCCAAAAAACTGTCAAAAGTATAACAAACAAACAAACACCATCCTCTGCTGTGGGATTCTAGCTAAGCACCAATCCCAGAGTGACCAAGCTCCCTTAAAGAAACATTCACAACAAGGGAGAAACAATGGAGCCGTGTAGATGCAGCTATACTCTGGGTCTGCCAATGGCCGGCATAGTAAAGGTGTGATTGGCAACAAAAGCAATTTAAGGGAGAAAGGGTCGGTTTGGGGTTATGGTTCCAGGGGATACAGTCTGGTGGCAGGAAGCCATGTCAGCAAGAGCTTGAGGGAACTAGTTACAGTGCTTACAAAGAAGGCAAAGGGAGACCGAAGCTACTGCTCAACTCATTTTTCTTTTCCATCTAGTCCAAGACCCCAGCCCAGGGAATATTTCCCACCACAGATGAGTCTTCCTCCTCATTTAATGTAATCAAGATAATTACTGGCACACCCAGGGGCTTGTCTGAGTGACAACCAATACCAACCATCCCTGGAGTGTATGCTCTCTTGACAGGGATTAGAGAACTCTGGTCTCTTGCTTTTTTCAAATTCAAGTCCTATCCATAAGGTAAACAGCTTTGTTTTGTCATGGGCTCCCGCCAGGGTGAGCCACAGCACTATCAAAGCCACAGGTCCCGACTGCAACGTCCAAAGGACAAAGCCCCCCAAAGGGAGAACCTTTTCTCTTTGTAAGTTCATTATCTCTGGTCCTTGTTACAGTAATGGAAAGCTGACAAACAGGAAGTATTAGTTCCTACAGATTTCTGAACTGAATGATGCCTTAACCATTATCCAGCTGAACTCCTGGGCTTTCTAAACAGTGAGTGTTGGAGACATGTCAAAATTTCAGTCTGTCCTCACACCAACTCTTAAGAACTAAGATGTCAGGGGAAGGGCTCAGGGTGTCTCATGAAAACAGCAAGGAAAGATGTAACAGAGGAAGATCTATCAGGTGTCAAGTAGAAACAGGCAGAGCTTGAAGCCTGCCGTTGAGCCCTGAAAAAAGCCAGCTAGGTTAAGTCTTAAGTCACAGGAGGCGATTACTATTTTTAGAATCTTTAACTTTTATCAAATTCATTTTAAAAAGCATTCCACCAACCTTAAAATTAATAAGTTTTAAAATCCCATAGTTAGATTAACCTGGCTGTCATTCTTTAAAAGGGAAAACATCACAGAGCAAAACCAAAGATTGCTTTCCCCACAGAATTAAATAACTACAAAATTTGCCTTGAAGGCTCATCGTCCTAAGCATCTCTGTTGGAATCTCTGGGGGCAGGAGGAGCCAGCTGTCCAGCCAACCTTGGGGTTGCAGCTCCAGCCTCAGAGAAGAAACCCCACCCCTTTACGTTCTCACCAGTGTTCACGAGTAGAACACTGGTGCTCCTAATCAGCCTTCCTCCCAACTACCTCACCACGTTACCAGAGTGTGCTGGGCTCTAAGATTGCAGATATCCCTATAAGGCGGGATTATCAGCTAAGGAGAGGTGGAATAGCACTGCTAGCTTCACATGAGCCTTCATTCTGGTCCTGCTGACAGAGGAATCAAGGAAGCCATGTCCCTTAGTCCTGGCCCTGACCATCCCACCTGGGAAACTGCTTCCCATAATAATTTTCTTAAGGAGAAAACCATGAAATGTGGAAATCAGTCCCGAATAGTCCAGAGCACTGGGAACTAATGCTTTCTGGGCATTAAACCTCTTGAGATGCTTCCTTTCTCAATGCCAAATAGGTTCTTACAAAGATAATGGTCAGACTCTCTGTGGCATACCGAGGCCACAGCCCTTTGTGAATGTGACTTCCTCAAACGATGCTTAGAGAAAAAGCTTCCAGCCAGCTTCCTCATCTTTAAGTTGAGCTCAAAGGGTAGTGTAGATTCTATTTAAAGCACTTTCTATTTCCCTCCCAAGTCATACTAATGATGGCCAAGCTTTTTTTTTTTTTTTTTTTAAGGCATATCTCAAGTTCAACTTCCTGAGATGACTTCACAAGCCAGTAATTTAACATCCACTCATCATTAAATCATAACCAGATGGCTGTTTGTGAGCCACAGTTTCTACAGCTTCCTAAGGCAGCACACAGGGCCCTCATTTTCAACTCCCCAGGATGTGACTCTGTTCACACGGAAGTTCCTGTACTTCTGAAGAGCCTTCTGTATCAGGAAGAATGCATCTCCTTGCACTCAAAAAAGCTCAGACATTAGTGAGATGACACAGTCCATATTGGCTTTGCAGTTGCTATAGGCTAAATTTTGTACTCTGAGAATCCGTATGTTGGATCCTCAACCCGCAGTAGCTCAGAATCAAACTATTTGGAGACAGAAGCTTAAAGAGATAATCAAGTTAAAATGAGGTCATAGGTTCAGACCTCAACCAAATCTGACTTGAGTTATTACTAGAAGCCTAGAGTATAGAGAGCTAAAGACCCCAGACACTTGCACATGAAGCCATATGAAATGGCAACCAACAGGTGGCCTCCTGAAAGCCAAGACAAGGGTCCTTAGGGGAAAGGTCTCTCCCAGAACCTTGAGCTTAGGATTTTAGTGTGTAGAATTGTGGGGAATCTTATTTTGGTCTCTAGTAATTCACTCTGACAACCTTAAGAAACAAATACACAACTCATCTCAGATACATGAGAAAAAAAAATGGATACTTTCAATCCATCAACTAAACTCTTAGATTCATAAGCCACGATCAAGGGAAGGGTCAGGCCACATCAAGCCATGATTTATTTTCCAGATGGGTTAGTGTTAACCCTGAGGGATCAAGACCTGAAAAAATCTTAGGAACATTTAATATTTTTTTCTCCCTCTCTTTTTTCTGTTTCCCTTCCTTCTTCTGTGCTTTTGTATGCAAAATGAATGTCAGCAAGTACAGGTCAAAGTTGCTACAAAGATAGTATAAACTATTATACAATATGAACTAATGTAATATAAGAGTTTCATAATCAAAAAAGGAGAAAACAATGCGGTCTAAGTATCTTTTCTCTCAAAGGAAAACAAATAAAGAAGTACAACCCAATTTTCCATCTCTTGCCACTCCCAGCCTTCACCCCACAGGTGCCAGCTGTCCCTTCAATGCTCGTGAAGCCCAACCCCACTCCTGAGACCTGACCCCTCCAGCTGTCATCGAGTGCACACAGATCTCAGTGACTCTCAAATGCCCAGCCTTGTCCTAGTACAGTGAAATGTTTCATCACAGAACTCAAGATAACATGTGAGTTTGTGGATGCCTCTCAACAGGAGACTTCCTGAACTCTCTTAGCTATCAGCTGGTCACAGCTTCCAGATAGTTCCATCTGTTCTAGTAGCAAGCAACCATGACTCAGCATTCTTGGTCCCTGTGGATGACCAGCACCTATGTGGTGCTATCTTACCATGCCCTGGGGATTTCTAAAGTTTATGGTAGGAACCAAACTGCTCAAGGATCTTCAGACCTGAATTCAGATGTTTGACAGAAGTTGCCCCGCTCCAAAGAGATGAGGAGATAGAATATATAAGGGCTTAAGTGAATCCAAATTCATTTCTTACTATCTAATAAGAATAACTCCTTAAAAGTTGAGTTTAAATTAAATAAGACATGAATTTTGACAAAGGTGGAGCTAGAAAATACATCTGAGTGAGAACCAATCACAAAAGAACACACATGGTATGCACTCACTGATAAGCGGATATTAGCCCCAAAACACACAATACCTAAGATGCAACGCATAAACCTCATGAAACTCAAGAAGAAGGAGGAAGACCAAAGTGAGGGTGCTTTTGTCCTTTTTAGAACGAGTATCAAAAGATTCAACCAGAGCTCCCAGGATCTAAACCTCCCGCCTGAGAACAGACAGGGGCAAGCTGTCCTCTGAGAGGCTCTAACCAGCAGCTGACTCAGAGAGATACAGACATCCAGAGCCAAACAGTGGATGGAGCTTGAGGACTCTTAAAGAAGAATAGGTGGAAGGATTGTGGGCCCTAAGGAGATAGGAACTGCACAGGAAGATCAACAGAGTAAACCAACCTGAACCCTTGGAGCTCTCAGAGACTGAATCACCAACCGTGGAGCATACCTAGTCTACACAGATCTACCTCCATGGGCTGAACCTAGGCCTCCCTGCACATATGTTGTAAATGTGCAGCTTGGTTTTCATGTAGGTCTCAAACATCTGGAGTGGGGGCTATCCCAAAACATGCAGCCTGTATATGGAGTATGGTCTTCTAAAAAAAAAAAAAAAAAAAAAAAAAAAAAACAGTTGTTCAGTTATTCATGGAATATTATTTTTTTATATCTCTTGTATTCAGTTTGCAACTACTTCATTGAGAATTTTTGTATGTATATTCATGAGGGATACTGGACTATAACTTATATATTTTTGTTGGGTTTACACTTGATTTCACTATTTCAATATTATTTGCTTTGTGAAGGAAAAAAAAAAAGTTGAGTTTATGTGAAATTGAGGTGAAGAATGACATTTGATGTGCAAGGGTGCGAGAAAAACTTGTGGACTTCAGTTACATGAACTTACTTGTCAGCATACCAATTGGGTCCTATGTCAGAACAACAAGCTACCATCAAGAACTGATCCATCATGTGAAACTCATCAAACTGTGGTGAACATGGTGGAGGACCGAGGTCTTTCCTCTTTCTAGAAACACAAGATGGAATCTCCTTGTTCCATTTGTAGTTGGGAGCCCTTAAGAACATGTTTGTGATGAACCTGTTTTCTTCCCAGCCACAGCAACCTTGATGCTGAGTGCTGATCTAAACTCAGGCCTTACCCTCCTCTAAGCCACTCAATACTGGGTAAATTAGTGGTTTTTCAGGCTGTGCATTACTCTAGCAGACCCCATTTCACAAGCAGAATTTGACTACATTCGAAACAAATGACAAAGCGGGACAACTGTGCCCCTTGGGGTGCATATAAACACCACCATCTGCCTGGTACCACCTCTTAAATTATGCCTTAAGACTAGAAAGGGTGACAAGTCTATAAATATATCTAAGTAAATTGGGGAGATGTGGGCACATTAAACTCATATCAGAAAAATCAGGTCCTGGAATTTGCCAGACACATCAGACAGGAAGAATGAGGGCACCATGTTCATCTGGACATCATAAAGAAAAGAAGATGCTATGAAGACAGTGGCCACAGGTACCCATTATCTGACCACAGGAGGTAAGTGGACCAGCAGGCGAGAACACTTGGCTATCTCAGGGGCTTAAGCTCATTTCAGTCCTTACTGTCCATCTCACTTACTTGAATTGCTGTCCATCTGTCTGTCAAACTCCTTTTCAGGACCTGCATTGAGTCATGTGTCCATCTAAACATGGTCTGGGGCTGCATGTTCCCAGACCTTGCTTCTACAGCTTCACCTGTGACCCTGCTCATCTCTACAACACTTCCAACGGTAACCTACCAGCTTCACACTTCTGCCTTTATTTAAATCTGTAACACACACACACACACACACACACAACACAACACAAAGAGAGAGAGAGAGAGAAGAGAGAGAGAGAGAGAGAGAGAGAGGAGTGGGGGACCAGTATTACTTACTGTGTGATTTGAGAGTTAATGTTAGTAGTAATGTGTGTGTGTTGTGTGTGTGTGTGTGTGTGTGTGTGTGTGATGTGTTGTGTGTATGTATGTATAATCTAATAAAGAGTAAATACAATCTCAACCTCAGATGACTCTCAAGGAAAGTGGCAACACTTGGCAAGTCCTGCCATTACTGATGGACCAAGCTAGATCCTGAGGCCTTGGTAGGAATGTCCTAATACAGATGATATGCAAATACTTTCCTTCTATAATAAATTATCATAATGAAAAATTATCCACTTTGAGAAGACACATTGTGTCAGTTTGCTCCACTGTCATAACAAAATAGCATCCATTTAGTGGCCCTAACAAAATAAACTGACAAGGTGGCTAAAGCAACTACAATCTTTTTTCTCACTGAAAGTTCTGAAGGCTGGAAGTTCAGGGATGGCACATGATCCAGTTCCTGGGGCTGGGATTTTATTATTTTATTTTATTTTATTTTATTTTATTTTATTTTATTTTATTTTGCTTTATTGCTCTAAGGATGGACACTGTATCACTGTGCCCTCCTTCGTGAAAGGGAGCTAACCAACTGTCTGGTGGCTTTTCTCCTAAGGACACCAATCCCATCAGAAAGTCCACCTTCATTTAACGTTCATCCAACTTTAATCACCTCCCAAATGCCCATTAGTGATGGAGTTCTGTCACATGTACTGAGGGAGACCAAGCCCTGCTCACTGTATGTCTCCTGTTTCTCTTCAGGGACTCCTGAGACACTGCTAAGCACCATGGAATGTGGCCAGAATTCAGCTTCTCTCATGCCTGGAGATTTTTTAAGCCTATACTTTCAGGTCACATCTGCCTAAAGTATCTTGAACGTTCAACTCAAACTCATTCATTTTAAAAGCCAATGCCTACTAAGTTACCTTTTGCTTTCTAAATTTACTTTTACTTCTCTAATTCTGTAAACTCTTGTAAGGGAATTAAATGTTCTCCTACATACATGTGCATTCATTAAACAATTATTTATCAGACCATGGCTGGCACAAAGTGTTTTTTCAGCTGCCAAGGATCCGATAACTAACATGTCCACAGACAACAGAAAGTCAAAATGGAAGGCCACTTTGGCAAATTTCACCAAATGACAATGATCTTACAACTTCACGTCTTATGTGGAACAACGCCTGTTTCTAGTGGTTTGTCTGTCTTTCTTCTTCTCCAACTGGGAGAAAATACAGCAAAGGTGCTTGCTTATCTCATGTTACCATTTCCCAAAAGCTGCGAGTGCTACAGCGTGTCCGAGACTGGGTCCAAATTGCTCCTCAGCCTTTTCATGATTCGTTATTTCCTCTTACCTCACCCCCCTAACTCAGTTTCTCCTGATCTCATGAACTCAGAAATTGCTGTGTCTTTGGGTGCCCCATCCCATATCCCCTACCTCCCGCCTGCCTTCGAGTCTCAAATGACATCAGTTCTTTAGACCATAACACATAGGTCAAGGGTCTTCTTTGACTAACAGATCCGAGGTACAGCCTGCTAGTTATGCTCTGAAGTCCATGGAATCTCCTGTTAGAATTTCCCTCATTACCTAGCTCTATCTTTCAATCACTCATTTATGTTTTTGCTAATTTTCTGTCTACCTGTGTCCCCTGTCAACTTTAGAACAGGTTGAAAAGACAGAAATGGACAGAATATCATAGCACAGGAATGTTCTCTTGATGTGAGCTACTGTCCTACCACACTCATCTGTGCCTTGCCAAGGCCTGCCTGCCATGATGGAGTGATATCCATGAAACTGTGGGAGCAGTTACTTAATCCATCCTAAATATTTTGATCACAACTACAAGAGCTAGCATCATATAGTGTGTAAGCAGAAATGTCAGGGCAAGTCAGATGGTACACAGGGAGGATGCCAATGAAGGTGGCAGCAGAGGGCAGAGGGCAGAGGGCAGAGGGCAGAGGGCAGAGGGCAGAGGGCAGAGGGCAGAGGACAGAGGGCAGAGGCAGAGGGCAGAGGGCAGGAATGATAGCTCTTTAAGCAAAGGGATGCTTAGTGATGTCAGCACACACTGAGGAGCCAGAGGCAGGCTGTAGCAGATCCCTCGAGCCTCAGGGAACTCACTGGCCTGTGACAGAGACAATAGACAGATTAACCCTTATCTACTACCTGGTTAAGATCCTTCTGGCAGCTAGCTCTAGCTGTAGATTAGGCCACGAGAGCTAGTGCAATATTGGCGGCCCACAGCCTTATATAACCAGACTCAGTTTAAGCTCATGGGACACAAAATAACACAGTCATGGGGGGGGGGGCTGTTACCAGGAGAAAGGCTATGCCTAGGTGTACCCGTAAGAATCAGGTCAAAGGTCAAACCATTCATTCCACCAAAACCACAGCACTTTTCTCTTCGTTGACCTAAAATCATTAATTGGGAGTCGCATCTCTAAGCTAAACATTATTGTCTTTCCAGTGCTATGGTGCAGGTGATATCTTTAATGCATGTATTGAGATAACTAACGGTTGTCGGTTGCTCTGAAGAAAATTGAAGGCCACTTCTGCTAAAATACTGACTCTTCATGGTAGCCTCCCAACATACAATGACTGACTAAATGAGATTAAGTATCTTAGAATGCTGTCTTCATGGCATGTCTGTTCTCTCTACAGCCTCCACCTCTGATTCAGACCCTACTCAGCTCCACATTAGACATACTGGCGATCTGAGGAGTGTTTGGCCCAAACTTATAAACAAAGCGAGAGTGAGCTATGGCCCATCAGAGTGGACATGTATTTCTGCTTACTCGAACCCTGTATAGTCTCAGCATCGCAGGCCTCACTAGTCCTTCATACTTTTCATAAGGGTTCACACTAACTAGAGGCCAGACATGAGTGTAGAATAGTAGCCGAACATCAGGAGCCACCAGAAGTTCCTGGCTTAGTCTCTCATTAGTTCACCCAAACAACGTCAGGATGTTCGTGGACAAGAAGTTCTTGTTAAACCAGTAGACAACTGTCACACTTTAGCCTTCTCAGAACAAAGAAGATCACTGAAAGCCTCCTGTCCCTCCCTCTGGGAGGTGAGGAACAACTTGACCTTCCCTCTATCTGCTTTTCCTTCTAGGTCAAGATTAAGTCTCTCAGCCAGTCTGAAGTCTCAATACCTGCACCATCGGAAGATATGGCCTGCAGTAGATAAATGTAAGCTTATTCCCAACCAGGTTACAAATATGAGACTCGGCTACGGTTATTTTATTTGACTTTGGTAACTATGAGGGGGCCACCCCTAATCTACTCTTCCAACTGCTATCCTGGCTACCTCTCCAGCAGTGTGCCCCAGATACTTGGTGTTTCTCCTGGCCATGTGCCCATGGTTCTCTCCCCTCGTGGCAGGTTTTTCCTCTCTCTTGTTCTTCCTCCTTCTCCCCTGGTCTCTTTCTCCTCCAATCAGGTCTTCCCAAACCACCTACCTCCAATCCCTCCAGGAATTGCTGTAGTCAATTTTATTTAACCACTAGTTTTAAAACAAAGAACAAGGTTTCCACAACAAAAACTTACAAACATGAGAAGTCACTGGTAGGCCTAGACCTCCTGGTATAGAATTTAATATTATAACACATAGCAATTGACCAAATCTCAGCAATGGCCAGGAGTCATTTTCTGCTCTTCTTGACTTGAAATCCTACCCGGGATCAGACTGACATCTCTGTCTCTAGCTTCGAGCTTCTAATTGTGAGACAGCACACTAACTTCAGTTAGACCATCTAACATGTGATATACTGTTGGAGGGACTTAAGCAAATTAACACACACAGCAAAAGTCATTTCTCTCCAAATCTGTGAAAGCAGCTTCGGAGAGTGGGGAGTGCCCCCCTTGAATCCAGATTTTTTTTTTGCCTTGTGTTTTCACTGAATCTAAGGAAGAAAAAAGCTTCTGGAGAGATGTTTCTTGTTCTGGGAGGGAAACATAACAAGATGGCAGGCTTCACAGGTGAAGAATAGCTCTTACTCATTAGTTATTACTATGGTTAAATAGTTTACATGCATTATTTCATAAACCTTCACAGCCACCCTGTAAGGTAAGTATGTGTGATGGTTAATATTGATGGTCCACTTCACAGGCTCTAGAACCACCAGAAGACAAGCTTCGGGTGCGTCTATGAGGACATATCTAGATCAGGTTAAGTGAAATGGAAAGTTCTGTCTTAACTATGGTTGGCACTATTCTATGGGCTGGAATCCTGGACTTACTCAAAAGGAAAAAGTAAACATCACTAGCAATCATCTCTCTCTGCTTCCTGACTGCAGGTGGATATGACCAGCTTCTCTCTCTCTGTCTCTCTGTCTCTCTGTCTCTGTCTCTCTCTCTCTCTCCCTCCTTCTCTCTCTCTTTCTCTCTGCTTCCTGACTGCAGGTGGATGTGACCAGCCTCTCTCTCTCTCTCTCTCTCTCTTTGTGTGTGTGTGTGTGTGTGTGTGTGTGTGTGTGTGTGTGTGTGTGTGTGTGGTGTGTGTGCTTCCTGACTACAGGTGGGATGTGACCAGCCTCTTCAAACTCTGGACCCTAACTTCCACCATGATGGACTGTGCTCCTGAATTCGAGACAAATAAAATCATTCTTCTTAAGTTGTTCCTCAGTCACAATAATAGAAAGTTACTATACAGAATACTTTGTCTCACTTTGCCATGAGAAAGTGAAGATCTCCAGGAAAGAAGTCTTCCCCTGCCGGCGGTGGTGACACATGCCTTTAACCCAGCACTTGACGAGGCAGGTGGATTTCTGAGTTCGAGGCCACCTGTCTCAAGTGAGTTCCAGGACAGCCAGGGCTACCAGAGAAACCCTTGCTCGGAAAAAAAAAAAAAAGAAGTCTTCCCCTAGGATCAGATTCCTACAAGTGCTGACAGTTAGGCCCAGGCTGTATGATTCTCAAGCATGAGTTCCCTGCTTTCCAGTCCCTACCTCCACCTGCCTCCACCTAGAAGCACCTAGTGTCCTTTAGTCTCGGGAGCTACTGTTCTGCCAGTGGGAGAATGAAAGGCAGGGTTCTGTACTCTCTGCTTTATGTTTGCATTTCTGGGTTGTTTCTCTCCTGCTTTGCTTGCTCTCATCTTGCCGATGCCTACCACCTTCCAACCCCACTGATGTAGCCGATGAGCCCCTGGGATAGTCACTCTTGCTTCACTAGTAGCCACTTCCTTTGCCCTCGGTGCCCCTCCCACCATCCAGCACACACACATGTGCACGCCTGAGCATAGCCCGTGCGCACATGTGCATACACACACCACACACACTGCACCCCTCCAGTCTCATTCTCTCTTGTATTGGAGGGAATCTACTCCCTGTACTTTAGTTAAAGTTAAGATGTCCCTTGGAGGGGGAGGGAAGCATACTTCCATATTCTCTAATACATGTCTACCCATCCAACATTCAAAAAGGATGTGTCCCAGTGACGCTCTGGGTGTGGCAGTGTTTGAGATGATGTTCCTATCCTTTGGAATGAAGCCTCATGAGAGAGAGTGGGGCTGGGATGGAGTGATTCGCATCCGTGTGTGGTTGCTGAGTTCAGTGAATTCTGCTTTCTATGGGATACTTGAGTTTGAGAAGAAATGGAGATCCTTTCTGAAGCTGATTCTGTCATACTTAGAATGACAATGCCAGGGAACTGTCCATTAGAACCATTCCAAGGCCATGTTCAGATAGATACAAAGAGATGGACTACACACAGGCATACGTGGGCAAGCTTTCCTCTAGATTCAGTTCAATGGTCACGTTCAGTGGGTGTTAATTCAGCAAATTAAATTTGCTGAGAACCCATGTTCTTAGCAACATGTGGCTGGTCAGGCATTCTGGGAGTCTGAGCTGCTAAGGTGGAGGAAGTGAGTCCAAGGCAGGCAATGGTGGCCTTCCAGTTCTTCCAAAGCTCTTTCCTTCTGCACACAAGTGACCTGGTTACAGCACCAAAGTCTGAACGCCCAAAATGAAGGAGTGGATACGTTGGATGCGGAAGGCAACGTATTAGGCGAGCCAAGATGAGGTGCCCCCGGTGGAAAACCAGCTACTTGTTTCCCTGAGATGTGGTGTGTGTCGACAGAAAATGCTTACAGAGAAGTCAGAAATCTGAACTCTCAAACTTGTTATTCTGAATGTATGGTTTTCATTGATTCCACGGACAACCAGCTCACTCAATGGATTTGTCTTCCCTCCAGCGAGTTTCACAGCTGGCCCGCTGCTAGGAACTGCTCCATAGCGGAGTTGTTGGAGATTATTCTGTTGAGCAAGTTCCCCTGCATTTGAGTTCATTAGAGGTCCCTAAAGAAAAGAGGTCACGATGGATACCGATGGCCCCTACTGTGAGTGGTGACTCTCAGAAGCCCTGTGTAGTCCCACAGCTACACAAGGGACTTGTGTACTACATTAGGGGTTACTAATTCTACCTGGATGAGGGCTCGTGGAGAATGAGTGACCCCCGAAGGGGAGTGGGGACAGAGGGAAGAGAGGCATCCTCAGGTGGAGAGCATGGCTGTTATTTTGTGAGGTGTGTGGTTTCCCACAGAGGTGACCACAGCTGAGGGAAAACATGTTAAACGAAGCTGACAATGTGTGAAGTGGAAAATGTCACCCTCGGAGGAGAGGCACTGTGAACTTTACTTTTGATTTAAATTAATGGAAACTCAAGGAGAGAAAGTCCTTCCAATGTTCATAAAAAGCCACAAGGTTGCTGGTGAGCCTGCCTGAGCAGGTGCCTGCGAAGGGTGGGGTGGGGGTGAGGGAGTGTGCTGATGCTCAAATACAGTGACTCCATCACTGGGACATCATCTGACTACCAAGCTTTTGGTCCCCAATAATGAACTCCTCTCTTCCCATGGTCCTCGTTTTAAGTCTTCGGGTTTTTTTGTTTGTTTGTTTGTTTGGGTTGGTTGGTTGGGTTTTTTTGTTGTTGCTTTTCAGACATGGTCTACAAGAGTAAAGAGGACTGGATCAATTCCCCAGTTAAGAAACAGCTGTCAGAAGTTTGAGGGATTTTGTGGGTACCATTCTTGGAGTTTTGTTGGGGACTAGATCCTCTAAGAGCAAAAGAGAGGATTTTTTTTCCTAAGGAAGCCAACCTGTGTTCTTAGTAACATGTACCTGGACAGGCATTCTGGGAGTCTGCCCTGTGTGAGGCGGAGGAAGTGAGTCCAAGGCAGAGGGCAATGGAGGCCTTCCGGTTCTTCTGAGCCCTTTCCTTCTGCACACAAATGACCTGGCTACATACAGCACCACCAAGAACACCTGCTCACCCCTCTGCCTCATCCATCACCCAAATCTCAGGTTCACAACTCAACATTAATCATTTGGAGCAAACACCTGGCAAAGGAGACCACCAGGGAGATCTCCAAAAGGGAGGTCTTTCATGAGTGACAATGGGGAGGGATGGGAGGGTGGAGAGTGATCAGAGTCTCCATCCTTTGCTAGTGGGATGCTGAGGCAGCTGCTGGGAGACAGGACTGATTAGCATCGCCCTTAGAATCCAGAGAAGTAGAGAGGCAGATGAGGAGCTGCTGGGAGAATTAGCATCCTTAAATAAGAGACATAAGTGTAATGGGAACAGAGGAGTTCCTAAGTGGCTCATCTCGGGCTGCTCTGCAATAACGGGAATGTTAAATATACTCCAAAGAGGAGGGGGAGAAAGAGGATAGGTTGAGTAAGCCAGAACAGTCATTAGAAATATGCACCATGCAGACGCCTATCTGCAGCCAGTCCCCAGGTTTGCTTGGAAACAAATAGCAGTAATTTTTAATGGCATATTAAGCTTCATTGCAATGTTCTTTAAGTTGTGATGAAACTGTGCCTTCCATGCTCAGGCGACATTGTGTCTTCCTCTCACTACAGGAAGGCTGGGACAGCAAGCATCCCCCTCCCTGTCTAAGAAAGACCAGCTTCTCTGGGAGTAACAGACTGACACTAAAGCTGCCACTTACCCTGCCCCAGCCAACTCTCAAGTCAGAGCAAACAGCCGAATTGCTTTCTGGATGGGAAGTGTTCATTTTCTCAGCCAGGCTGTGTAAGTCCTTTAAGGCAGAGGAAAACCCTGTACTTCCTAAGGCCCTCCTTTGGGATACAAACTACTTGCAGATGAAACCTCCCAAGACTTTGCTCCTGGGTTGCCCTGGAATCCGTGTCTTTGCAGCAGCTTTTCGTCCTGCTAGGGATGTGTGTGAGGGAGGCAGATAGCTTCCATGAGTGACAGCAGTACATGTGAGCCCATTTATCTGAAAGGCAGTAGTATTTGGGAACTAGATATCCATAACGAGTAACTGTCTCTGTGTGCCAAGTGCTTCCCAACGCATTCTCAAGAAAGACACAGGAAGAAAGATCATGAGTAAGACAAGTGAAGTTTCTGGTGTCCTGCTTTAGCCTTCGCCTGTGGTTGCTGGATCTTTCTGCTCTTTAAATTCTTCAGCAGGACAGAGTCATGACCAAAGCTGCTGGTACCCGTGACATAACATCATTTGCTCTTCTCCTCCCTGCCTTTTGGGGAACAATCTGCCACAGCAATGCTTCTCACCCATCTGCCTCTCATGACTAGATTTCCAACCCAAGTTCCCCTAAAGCAATGAGTTCTTGACCCTTGGGATCATATCAGCGTGTAGTTTTTTAAAACAAACCACACTAAATCTGGCTAGGCACCGGCATTGGTGGTCTTGCCCACCCTGATAGCCATCTCCAAGAGGCCATCTTGCCCTGGTTCCTGCAGCCAGCCTGCTGCCAAGATGCTCAGGTCAGAAACCTGCTTCCAAGCTAGCTTCTTGCTAAGCTGACCAAACTGAGTCATTTCTGAAATGCCTGGAGCTGCTGCTAGCACTTCCCAGGCACCCACTGTGGCTGGACTGTAGAAAACCAGCTACCTCTAGCTCAGATCCCCTTAGCCCCGTGAAATGAAAACACCGAAGACTTATAATATACCAGCCAGATTTATAAGGATAAATCTCCAACCCCAGAGTACCTCGCACAAAGAACACAAAACTCAGTTGATATAAATACAAGCTGCACATCTAGATTGAGTAAATGTACCCTAAATTACTCTATTGCCCATCTATGAAATCTATTTGTGGCTCCTCCAGGTCACATGGTTCTGGTTCATCTTCTTCCTCCATCTTTCGTCCTCCGTCTCTTAGGACCTTCTTCCTCTTTCCCCTCTCAAAAACTTTCAGCTTCGCCTTTTTCTTCTACTGCCCAATCACAGGCTCTAACCTTATTTGACCAATTAAGATTTTACCTGACCTCACCTGAGTATGTGATCTACTCCTGGTTGGGGGTTGTGGGGGGTGGGGGGTCTTGAGGGAGCAGAAAATACAAACAGCAATCCACAACAGGATCACATATCAGATATCCTGCATATCAGATATTAATACTACAATTCATAACAGTAGCAAATGTACAGTTATGAAGTAGCAACAAAATGACTTTTTGGTTAGGGGTTACCACAACATCTTTATGTGACACTAGAGAGCCATCGGCATGAGAAAATGGAGAAAACAGAGGAGAATTCTTCAGATGAAGATGTAGAACTCTCAGCTCCGCCTGCAACATGCCTGCCTGGATGCTGCCATGCTCCCACCTTGATGATAATGGATTGAATCTCTGAACCTGTAAGCCAGCCCCAATTAAATGTTGTCCTTATAAGAGTTGCTTTGGTCATGATGTCTGTTCACAGCAGTAAAAAGCTAACTTAGACAGGCATGAAGAAGCCTACACTCAGAATTCCCCTCTGCTTTCTCCATTTTCTCACGCTGATGGATCTCAAATGTCGCACTTCCTAGGGCGAGTTTATTTGCAGGATGTTCCACAGTCAGTCATTCCCAGAGGAACCTGAACAACCATCCTCAAGCCCTCCCAGTGGATCTGAATAAACACCACTGGGTTCAAGTTGACACTCCCACGGCAGCTGCACTCCCGTGACACTAATGGTATAAAGAATATAGTATATGTCTTGGCTTCACTCAGCTCTCTCACTGGTCTGGGAACTGGCCAGGCCCATCTGTTCTACCCTATGAACCCACTTCAAGGAAAGGTGGGCTGCCCACAGCAGTACAGGATGGAACGAGGAAGAACCACAAGCCTGGGCCAGATGCTCTATGACTCCAGGGAAAGGAGAAATCAGTTCACACCAGGGCCTCCATAAGAACAGCTCCAGAAGTCAGTCAACTTCTTTCTTACACTTCTTTTCTATCAGTCAGTGACAATGTTATCATAAAGCTAAGAGATTCCCCAGATCCCAAGTAGATACCTGCAATCAAGGGTTTGTCCATCAGGACCTGCCAAAGTAAGACACAGAAAGGTGGACCACTGAGTGGCACGTCTTGTAAAGATATCCAGGACCAGCAAAGGACCTGTTCTCTTTGTCACGGCAGAAATGGTGCTGTTTCCTCCCCACCCCCTTCTTTCTAGACTCAGTTTTCTCTCAGTTCAACATGTCCAAGTGTGAGGGTTACTGTGTCAAACTACCATACAGCCAGCTATGCTTTGGTCTCTGGAGTGACCATAAGGGGCTCTTTTGTGGAGGCTGTCACTGTGAATTCTAACTTCAAAGTTTTCTGAAAGTATGAAACAAGACAAATGGCTCTTCAAGTCTTTAAAATATCAGCGATCACAGAATCCTCCTTTACCCTTTACATCTGAAGTGCAGCCCACCTACTGTTTCTTTAGAAGTATTAAAAATGAAGGACAAGGTTGTATACTGTTTGTTTTGAGGTGGCTTTTCTTTTTGTCTCTTGCAATTTGTTTTGTTTTTGTAGCTTACCGGGGAATCACATGTCTTATCTTTAAACAGAAATATCCTGATATTTTCAGACTATTTATAGACTCAGTACCATGAGAAAAAAAAATCTTCAGTTTTATTTTTTTTTTTCTTCCATAAGATGGGGAAGCCACTCCATTTTCTGGTCCTGACACCTTCCTGGTGACGGTCATCTGAGAAATGGTGCTGGTGTGCAGGCTCCAAAGTCTCCAGGTAAAACCAGAGTCTAGAAATCCGGAGAGCAGCCGGAGAACCATCTAGCATGTTCTTAACAATGCATGCTCTCAGTCAAAGTTCTATTGTTATGAAGAGACACCATGACCACAGCAACTCTTATTTTTAAAAAAGCATTAAATTGGGGCTAGCTTAGAGTTTCAGAAGTTTAGTCTATTATCATCACGGCAGGAAGCATGGCGGCACAGAAGCAGACACAGTGCTGAGAAGAGGCTAAGACTTCTACATCTGGATCTGCAGGCAGTGGGAAGAGAGAGTGACATTGGGCCAGGCTTGAACATCTGATACCTCAAAGCCCATCCCCAGTGACACATTTCCTCCAACAAGGCCACACGTCCTAATAGTGCCACTCCCCATTTGCATTTAAACCATCACAGATGCCAAGAAGACAGCATAGAAACTGTAAATCCTCAATTTATTATCAGACAATATATAGAAGTTCAGACAGGACGGAAACTGTTTCCAATATATAAGATGAAAACTCTTCAGGCCCCACAGAGACGCTCACAAAGAGCATTCCCAACTCACTCCCGGGGTGGGGGTGGGGGGGGCAACTTTGCCACCATGCTCTCACTATAGGGCTCTCCCTAGGAATCACAGCAAGTGGAACAGACACAAACAGAAAGAAATTCATGTTTGGGGAGGGATAAGGAGATAGGCTCTCCTTTCGCACACACCATCCATGTACCAGGTACAGGATATGGCTTTGAGTGCTATTCAACGAAGGTATCTCAAGAACCTTTGATCTATTTGTCCTGCAGCTTATAAAGGATGAGTCAGAGGGTCAGCAGGACTAACTCAGAGCTGGCAGAACCTCTAAGGGACCTGACAGGAACCCTCTCTGCACCTCTTTCACTGTTTTCTGGGTGGCAGAGTTTAGGTTCTAGCCTAGGGGAGCCTGTTGCACCACTGAACCCTTGAAGCCAAGTCCCGAATCCACAAAGTGACAGAGTGAATTGTACACGGCTTCTTGTCTTTTGTCGTCTTCAGATATGTTCTCTCTTTAATCAGAAGAGGCAGCATTCCTGCCTCATGAGCACTTTCCAGCATGAAAATAAGAGACAGACTCACCAGTCTGGCAAGCCTCCCTGTGATGAGTGACAGCACCTGCATAGCTCTGCACATAGATCATCTTGCAAGTCACTGGGAGTCACTCTCTCAGCGGCTGCACAGAACATGGGCAAGGCCTGCAGCCCAGGCTGTCCTGTGGCCCCAGGAGGCCTGCTTTACCAAAGGAACATTGATTTTGCAACCAAGCCGAGGAAACACCCTCCAAAGGTTAAGCTTCTGTTACGTCAGTTCCACTGGACAAGCTTCTACACTAAATGAAGTGATTTGAAATCTCCATACAGAGCAGCCCCTTTTAAAGAGTGCTTTAAAAAGCTGGGTGAGGTGTACGGGTTTGTCATCCCAGAGTTGAGAAGGCAGAGAGACAGGCTCACAGCACCGTCTGCCTAGCCTACTTGAGAAGTTGCAGCCCTGAGACTCTATCTCAAAAAAAAAATAAATAAAATTAAGATGGATACCATACCCAAGGAATAACATCTGAGGTTAACCTCTGGCATCCGGATGTAACACACACACACACACACACACACACACACACATACACATACACGTTCATACATACATACCCATACACACAAGTGCCATACAAACACAAGCATGCATATATATGCACATACCAAAAAAACCCATTTTTTGTTTTTATAAGATAGAGTTTTTGAGGTATGTTTCTGTTATGTGTATATATGAATGTGTGGTACATGTGTGTGTGGTGTATGTGTATGTATTATATGTGTATATGTATGTGTGGTACATGTATATGTGGTGTGTGTATGTGTGTGTGGTATATGTGTATGATGTATTTGTATGGTGCATGTGTGTGTATTCACATGTGGTATGGGTATTTGTCTCTAGGAATATGTGCTATACATGAGTATGTATGTAGTATATGTATGTTATGTCGTGTATGTATGTATATGTGCATATCTTTGCAGTATATACACTCAAAAGTGTTTCCAGAGGGTGATATGTAGGAGGAGCTAAGGTGGGAGGAGTAAGGAGAGGAAGAGGAGAAGGAGAGGAGGAGCTAGGAGAGGAGAGAGAGAGAGAGAGAGAGAGAGGGTGGGGTGGGGAACATGGAGGCGGATGTTTACTTATCTCCACCAGTCAAAGATAGTTGGTATATCTAGGTTGGGTATTGGGTTACACTTCTGATTGCATGGGCATCTTGTTATTGAGCATTACCAAACTTATAAAGCCTTTGATTAACATTTTAAAAAAAAGGATGAGGAGGGAGGGTGATGGAATACATGTAACAGGAAATCAGATGAGGAAACTAGCTGGAGGAAGAATGGGAAGGGGCAGAGGGAAACAAGTCAGAACTCTAATGACACATGTATGAGGATGCTGTAATAAAACCCAGTACTTTGTATGTTAACTTAAAATACTAATAAAGAAAAAAAAAAGTAAGAAGGAGGAGGAAGGATAGGATAGGGAGTTTCTGGGGAAGGATGGGGAAAGGGAATGACATCTGAAATGTAAATAAATATCCAAAAAAAAAAAAGGGGGAGGGTTCCGGAAGCAGAGGAAAGATGTGAGGCATCCAGATACACACTTGATGCATTGTCCTGAGACAGGATCTCTCACTGAATCTGGAGTTGGCCAGAAACCCCAGTTGTCCTCCTGTCTGCCCCACAGCTCCAGGGCTCCAAGCATATGCACGTCCACATGGGCCTCTTTTGCATGGGCTCTGGGGATGAAAACCCTGGTCCTTGTGCTTGAGCAACGAATGTTCTCACCCACTGAGCCATCATTAAGCCATTGTTTCCATGTCTTCAGCCCAAAAGACATTCCATATAGCACTTTTAAATGAATTCCCTCACCTCTTATAGCTGACATTGGTGAAACCTTACTAATCTGTATGCTACTCACATGGAAGTTGCTCATGTCTGTACATACATAACTTGGGTAGAACTAGACTGACATTTGCCTTTGAACTAGCTTTGAAAAAGGAATTTGCTAAGCATGCAAGATAATTAATATTGCATAGAAAATAATCCATTTAATCACTCCCATTCAATTTTCTTATTAATTAATTAAATGGTTGTCTGAAGACATCTAGCTTCTTCTGTCTTGTTTCTCCATAAATAGTTTCTAAAACCATTTAAGAATGTAATTTCTTTATAAAATTTCCAACATAGACTCTATTTGCACTGGACAAAGTCTGATAGAGTTTCAAAAACTGTGAAACAATAAGACAAGAGAAAGGCGGAGTGATGCAGGCATGAAGGAGACCGTAGTCTCACCCAGGTGGAGGAAGGATGGTCGAGGCATGTGGGTTTGGACTCTGGGCACAAGACCTAATCATGAGGCCCCGAGGGACAGGCTGTGGCACTCCCAGAACACATGAGGATACAATCTCTGTTTGTTCTAGACTGTTGGAAAATACTCACTAGCTCACGCCAGCTGTTCAGAGCTCCTTTGCAAGCTGTTGGTTGGATGGCATTCTCCCTAGCCTCTTTAACAAACATGAGACTGTGTGGGACTGCATAAGGGTATCCTGGTTCTTGGCTGGGCATGGGCCTAGAACCCCGAGACTCCAAGGGAGAAACGGCAGGAGTTCGGCCACGTCCCCAGAACTCAGGGTCCTAATAAGCAGTCCAATCTCCATAGACCTACAATGTTCAGTCATGAAGGCCATTACAGCCCCTCCCAAAGTGCACAGGTAGAGGGTGTAACTACAGTCCTCAGGCCCTAGAGATTTACATACTAATGAAGGTCAGAGGGCAGAGCCAATTAAGCATTCCTCCCCAGAACTTCCCCCTTTCTCCCTCCCTACTTAACTCAGGTCTGCCCTGAGTTTGGGGGGATACATCCAGATCCATCCACCATCCACCATGACAATAAAGCCTTTTGGAACCAAGGACTTCCTCATATCATTGGGCCTGCCGGGCCTTCCACCGTGGAAGCCTCCAGCCACTGGAACCTGGGACCTTTCTCCGGTATGTGAGACAGGCTGCCTGGAAGCCTCCAGGCAGCCTCCACCTCGCAGGTCCCAGGCCACTGCCGCGTGGGCCCGGGACTCTACCGCTGCGCCCACCAGTTTTTCCCACAAGACTGAGAACCACGCTGCTTGATGGACAGGAATTAGTCTGGAGCCTTCAACGAGCAGTACTAATCACCCAGCTCCCAAAGCATCAGGAATAAACACTGAACCTGCTCATACTGGGAGGCAGGCTCACCAGGTGAACCTCTGCCTCACCCCACCCCCCAGACATGACAGAGGCAAGACAGTGAGGAGCAGGCATGGTGGGCAGAGATGAAACTGAGAGATGGCATCTCACCTGCTCAAAGCAGCCAGAGAGAGTGAACTGGAAGTAGGCGAGGCTATTCATTAAGTACCCACCCCAGCTCTGTAAGGCACTTCCTCCAGAAAATCTTCACATCCAAAAGTTTTATAATCCCTCCAAACAGTGCCACCAACTGGGGACCAACACCTACATGAGCCTGTAGGTGACATTTCTCATTCAAACCACCACAGTTCTCCTTACTCACCTAATCTACATCTAAAAGCTTGCAACCCATGACAGCACCTTGACCCAGGCTCTTGGGAGGGGGAGAGTAACTATGCCCCCTCCCAGTGAGACCTTATACAGAAGACATAAGATGTTTATCTGAACAATGAAAGTCAAATGAGCCATTTAGACAGCCCTAACCCTACTGTTCTCCTAATGAGGGATCAGGACATACTTGCACAGAAGACAAACATCCTGTGAGGACACAGAGAAAATGGTCACCTACAAGTCAACCATGCAGACCTCCATTGAGCCAGCCCTGCCCATACCTCCATCTCAGACTTCTTGAAATGTGAGGAATAAATTTATCTTGTGAAAACCACTTTGTCTGCTGTGTTTGTCATGGACACCCTGGCTAATAACACACTCTCTTTCTAAAGCTTAGGGTTGTGAGAATAATGAGGCATTCTGACTGCCCACGGTGTCTTCAGTACAAGATCCAAGTCCCTTTGAAGATGGGCAATAGTTATAGTCACCAGCTAGCATTACTGTCTGTAGCTTCTTCTACATTGAAATAATCTTTCTGGAGGGAGGTTCCTTAAGACTCAAGAAGTAAAGAAGACTTAGAAGTCTTAGGAAGTTCCTAAAGCTTACAGGACTCATAACGTCCCTCTTTGGGGTTCTACAGGCAGGAAAGGTCACATAAAAATTTCTAACACTAGATTACTTGCCCACCACCAGAAGCAATTGCCTACTTTCTAGATAAGGCAGATTAAGTCTCATGGATACTTTGTTGCCACAGCTATAATTAAAGATAGCACAGGTATGAGTGTCATGAACTGGAGGAGACATGAAGAGAAATTGCTGAGATTCAGTCTGGAAAGGTTCTGGACATGGGTGGTGGGACAACTGCATGGAATGGATGTTCTTAATGCCCCTGAATTGTACAGCTATAAATAGTTAACAAGTTTTCTGACATGTATATCTCAACACAATGAAAATGTTTTTAAGGTCTCAAGGTATATGTGATCCTCTAAGATGAAACTTTCTATGGTTGTATGACATTAAGCCAGTGTTCCTGGGAAATTCCCTTATACTCCTTGTTAGGAGATGCCACATACACCAAAGGCTGCCCCTCCAGGCTTCCATGCCATCTATTAAATGATGGACTTTGAGATAGTTATAGGAGCCCCAGTAAATCAAGAGACACTGTAGTGTTCACCTGCAAAACTCCTGAGATGGGCCAGAGTATTTACAAGTGTCCCAACCATCCTGGGCTGGAATCCTATGGTCAGAAGCACTTGCCAGCAAGGCTAGAGCGTGTATAAGAAAAAAGCATTTTGAGCTCAAGATAGCAGGAATATAATTTCCACTTATCAGGAAGTTACATATTTCTCATTAATATCCTCCTAGGCCGGTTCTCTGGGTTCCTATAAGGCTTTTACCCATTGGGCAATTGAAATGGGACAGTTAGAATAGAGCAGCCAGCAAGTGCATAATTCACATGGAGTCATGAAGATAAAATAACTCGGTTCTCTCCTCTGTACCCTTGGGGAACAGAAGTTTGGGAAAGGTGTCAAATGTATGCTATGCACAGATATTCAGAAATAAAGAAGGGAGAAAAATCAATATGTCTTCCTTCTCAACCACTATATTGTCAGGAGGGGAAACAAGAGAGAGGGAGAATGAAGCCCTAGGTAGGGGGAGGGGTGTGTGAGTCTGGAGTGTAGAGGCCGAAGCCTGCAGGCTCCAGTGCTCAAGGTCACACTTGAGCAGATCCTCTGCATGACTAGTGAGAGAGAACAGGACAGAATCCTTCCAGAGGAGCAAGAGAAATGGAGGGCCCGGCTCTCCAGGGTGTAACTTAGAGAAGCAGCTTCCAATAAAGTCACTGAACCAAGCAGAAGAATTCTCCACTATAGACTTTACTGTCAGCCATGCCCACACGCAAATGTGTGTTCTTTGGTGCACTGTGAGTAAATGTATTTTGCGTCTCACTTCCACTGATAGCAGACATGGATTTGCATAGGCTGCTTGGGATGTATCCTCTTCCGGAAGTTGTCGCTGCTCTCTCTCATTCGGAGGATTGTTTATTTTCCATGGCAGAGAGAGTTCTCTTGGCTGGGCCTCCAGAGAGAACATGTACAATCCCTTGCTCTCAGCAGACAAGCAGAAGTGAGTCTGGGGCCTGCAGATATTGGGAATCTTAAGCTAGTTTCTTCTTGGGAGACAAGCTTCAGGCACAGAGTAGAGGAAAGCTTTCAGATACACAGCCTCTGGTTCACAGTTTTCATGAGAGTACTTGAGAGTCACAAATAACGACATCATTTGGGGTATTCCTGTTTCCAGTCTCATCTACCCTCTCCTGGGCCTCTAAACTTTATGCTGAATATAGTGTAGTACCACAACCAGCCAGCTCACCCAAAAGGAAACCCTACACAAAGCAACCACAGAGAGCTACGGTAGAATGGGCACTACAACCAAGGAGAGATCATGCAGAAGCCACAGGAAAGAGCATCACAGGAGCCTGCTAGACACCGCCACATCCTCTCTGCTCGCTTTGATACAAGGCCCATCTTCTACATCTCCATCTCAGTGCCCTTAAAAACAGCACGCAAATCACATCAAAAGTGGGTCGGGAAACTACACAAATAGTGATAGCACACAAGGAAGAGAACATTCTCAAAACACACGGGGAAAGTATCTCAGGTTTTTACTTCAACTTAGCAATATACACTTAGAGGAGGTACTTAAAACTGTTCTGCTGTGGCTAGGAAGAAGGCTCTGTATGTAAAATTCTTACCACACAACCATGAGGACCTGGTTTCAGATCCTAAGCACCATGAAAAAGTAGTTGGGTGCAATGTGTGTGTGTGTGTGTGTGTGTGTGTGTGTGTGTGTGTGTGTGTCTGTGTTCCCAGAACTGGGGGAGAAAAGATGATACTTAGAGCTTGCCAGTTTGCCAATCTAGACAAACTATGAGCTTCATGTTCACATCCAGTTATAAAAATAAATAACTTAACATAAAGGATATTTGAAGTAAACAACAAATTAGAGGTAAACATTGAAGCACACATGTACATACATATATACCTTCACACACCATACATGTGTCCTATCAGCTGACCCAACAACTCCATCTTTAAGAAGTTCTCCTAATCAAAACCCAGACATGCACACCAACCATCTGCAGAAACTCTGTTATGACCAGACTATTGGAAAATTCAAAGCAACCTCGGAAATAAAATAACAGACTGCCAGTAAAAAAAAAATCAGGAAACATTTAAAGGATTGGAAAATATTCTGTGGCATGAAAAGGTTAAAAGTAAGACATAGGAAACTGCTCACACCTTGTGAGTCCAATTTTATTTAAATATTTACTATTCCCGCTATGACAAATGCAGCATCAGGAAAGGAATACTACAGACCACCTCAAACACTACAGGCTATTGCCAATGCTATTGACTGCCTCCACAACCTAGGGATAAGACCCTATTGCTGAAGATACCTTGTAGTTATGACGAAGAGCATGGAAAGAACTAGATGCTGCTATGCTGGAAGCTTTACACCTTCCTGGTATTGTTCCTAGTGCTAGAAGATGCTACATGCACCACCAGAGGAGGACAGTAACCGTCAGTCTTACCCAGCTATGAACACTGAGATGTCATAATGACATACCTACAAGACATACCCCCTGGTGCAAAAGTGGGGTGAATGTTAGGGGAATAACCAACTGGTTTTTTTTTTTTTTTTTTTTTTTTTTGATTTAAGGTCCATTCCATGAGATGAAACTCATATTTGATATTGTTAATGAAGCCAAGAACCTGAGACTAGACAGGTCATGGGGTTCAGGGAAAAAACATAGAGACCTAAAACTGGACAGTGTGCAGTGAACGACTTTGGGTGACACCATGAGGTGTCTCTGTCATGATTCCTCAAGGTTCAGGGCTCTGTGTGGAAGAGGGAGTGGACAATATCAAGGAGATGATATTTTCCAGACACAGCAGGGGAGACGCATGTATGAACTCACAGAGACTGCGACAACATGGACAAGATCTACAGCAGTTCAAGTCAGACCAAATCAGAGTGTGAAAGGGGGAACAGACACTAGGTCCCACTCCTAGCCTAGAAGCTATTTGCAATTGATAGCTGCTCGGAGAAAGAAAATCAGTTTTCTCCAATAGAGTGACACCAAGTGTATCAACCACTGCACATGCTTAGGTATAGACAGCTGACCCAAACTCAACCCCATGTTTTTCAGTGGCTTTCTTCTTTTGTTTTGGTTTCAGTTTTGTCAGGAAAGGAAAAGAGAATGAAGTTGGGGGATTGGACATATCTTGCAGGAGGTAGAGGATGGGAAAGAGTAGGCTAAAAATGTCCTGTATGAGATTCTCAAAGAATGAATTGTAAAATCTAGAAATGAAATAAAACTATTGAATATGAAACTACTTGCACAACATGACTCCAGTTTTATACAAATGTGCACTCATCCCTCTTTTATAAGCGCACCACAGGCAATCAACTAAAACAAACACAGCAAACTGTCAAAGGTCTCTGGACAGATAGGCTACCAACTTTCTTTCGTTCTACTTTCTTTCGTTTCCATTTTCATGGTCCTCTAAAATTCTTACTATGGATTTGCTCTCACTTAAACCATGGGAGCCGTGGGGACATGTTATGATTTGATTATGAAATGATCCATTAGATTCATGTGTTATAGGCTTGGTCCTCAGCTGATGGCACTACTTGATGAGGCTCTAGAAAGTTCTACCTGTGTGGTCTAACTAGAGACGTAGGTCACTAGAGGGTTTATCCTTGGTGACTGGACCTTCTCTGTTACTTCTGTGTATTGGAATGCATGTAGTGAAGTAAACAGTTCTGCCCCAATCACACCCCAGTATCACGATGCTAGATATGAACTCAGGTCCAGAAACATAGAACCAGGCTACCACTTTCTGGAGCCTCTGCGTCTGTGAGCCAGGACAAACTACCCCTCCCTTAAGTGGTCTTGAAGGTGTATCTCAGACACAGTCATTGAAAAGCTAACACAGAGTATTGTGTTAAAGCAGACCGTGAGTCACAGTCAGCAGAGCCATGTCCCTGAGGGCTAATGCTACACCATGTGTCCCAGTGAAGTCTATGCTGTTGAACCATAATTACAGATGACCCTTGAGGTAGCAATATCCCTTAAAACATGCTAACATGGTGTGCGTCTGACACACAATGCTTACAATAGACAGTGATCACAGGGAGCCCTCCTTGCCCCCACATATACTCAGGTTTATAAAGTCTCAGCCATCTTCCTCCAAAGCAGGTCAGAAGAAGGCATTTATACAATAACTAATCTTCTGTCTTTGGGCCCTCACATTCTCTAAGTTGGAAAAGAAACTTCTAAGGCCTGAAACAACTTCACAGGGACAGATAGAAAAGGCAATAGGAGCACATGAGGAGGGATACACACAACCCCCAAAATGCTGGTTGTTGCCTATGCAGCCACCCCTGAAGACTTGCATGAGGTCCCACTCTACTCACGAGAGAGAGAAGCCTGTCTGTCTGCCTTCTCAGAAAGAACAGTGCTTGGATAGAAAAACTCTGTTGCACCTGAATTTTCCCTCCTCTTGGAAGAAGAGCAGGAGGAGAAATGAATGATCCAAATGCTAAAGTATCTGGTCCATCAGCCCCAGATGGGTAGGCATGTGTGTTGGGTCTTTGGACCTGGCTGAGCCATGGCTCTTACAGGTTCATTCATCCTCTAATGGTGTGCACCAAGGAGGAAGGTACCCTCCCGGAAGGCCTGATGTCAGAAAGCTCCTTGTGGACACTGCATCCAAGCTGCTTTCTCTATCCCTGCTTCCCATTAATAGAATTCACAGTCTGGTGTGTAACCAACTCAAAACACTGTGGCTATAGGCTACTTGTCAAAACCACACAGGATAGTGAATCTTGAACATCCAACACTTGCCACTTTACAGAACACACAAAACACATTACATCATTATGTAAGAACATGTGTGCATTGTTTAGATATCTACAGACTTACTAAATTATATACTTATATATAAACATGTTAATAAATATATCTTTCTCCCAGTTAATACTAGCAATGATAGCATATACAGCATAGGAGAAGTATAAGACAGGATTTTAACAGAACAATCTTGAAATGCACCAGACATCTTTATGCTTGGCTAGGAAGGATTATAAAGAAAGAAAACTGGGCCCTAGGGACTTCTGATTGTGGCAAAAATGGTAGCCTTTAAGTGAATTAAATGTAACTGAATCAGAACTGTATGGATCATATTCTCATCATAACAAAGAAGCCAAGATTTAGAAGAAAAGGAGCCCTGGCAAACTCATTTCAGTTTGTTGAACCCAAGCGTTTGAAAAATAGTTTGATTAATTTTGCCAACTGGAAACTCTGCCAATTTTCTAGTGTCCCTAGGCACTTACTAGCATTTTCCCAGATTGAATTTCCTATCCAGATTTCTAAACGTTCTTGGCCACTCTGCCTGTAATTATTTGGAGTTCTTTGTGAGCACTGAGATAGCACGCCTTGTTCTCTGTGAGTCGGTCCAATGTCACATTGACTTCTACAGGGCTCTACCCCCACGAAATCCTTTCAAGAATAACCCTCCACTTCGCAGGCACAGTAGCACCCTGCAGGTTACGAATTGTCTCCTTCTGTAGATGTGTAAACTAAGGCTAAAAGAGATGAAAGAACTACATCAAAGCTGCACAGCCAGGAAAATGCAGATCACGGATTAAAAAATCCTGATCTCCTGACCCAAATCCACAGCACACCATAGAGATAGAGGGGATGCTAAATTCCAAGTCTTTCTTAGTCAGCAGCTCCATGCAGGAATCTTTGTGGGGCGCTTGCTGGAATGGTGTAACCTGAGACATCACAATAGACCCTACAAAGTCAGGCTAGGAGACAAGTCTCCCCAGGATGGAGTCCTCTGCCCTCTGTAGCTTCTTGCTTTCCTCTGACCTTGCTTCTGAACATACCACTTTATTCTCTCAAAAACATCTTTCCTCTCTGTGGGTTCTGGCCATATAAATAGAATGATTCTTCATTCTGAAATTAACATAAATAGAAAGACTTCAGGTATAAGAATAGGCATGTAAATAAACCAACCAAAATGCCAGCTATAATTTGAGCAAATGGTGCTGTCAACAAATAGATGTCTGTCCTACTTTTAACCAGTAGGTATCCTAGATTATACATATTCAGTACATCAAATAATGGGAAACCAATTAGTTATCTTTTATAACGCCTCACAATTTAAAATCCAGGCGCTTAATTAATGTTCTGTTTATACCCTACTTCCTGATCATTAATAAATGTGTTCAGAACTATTGAGTTTAATAATAATCTCTATGCAAAATACCCAGTTTTCTTCCCCCACACAGGGCCTTTTTTCTTTCCCACCACAAGCACAATCAAGGCTCTAAGCTATTTTTTGCCATTTAATTTCAATTCCCAGAATAACCCAGCCTATAACCCTACCCTAGAGCTATGATGTCTTGGGATCATCTAAAGCTCTTCATTTATGAATCCTGTGGCCAGGGGCACCTACGAGCCAGTTGTTAATGATCAGATAGCTGGCCCATTGTTGGAGCAGAGGGACAGTTGAGGCATCTCTTCAGAACTCTGAATTTTCTCTTTCTCATAGTCAAGCATTCCTGTCTTAGTCTGACAAAGCATGAGTGGAAATGAAAAAATCCTAAAGGCAGCGGTACCTGTGATAATTACTTCAGATCTGTCTTTCTAGCCAAGACATAAATTGAGTCAAAGTGAATTCACAAAGATCTTGCAGATAAAGACATAATTCCTTGTTACTAACTTGCATCCCACTCATTTAGGAAACAATGATAAAGTCTTAGTCATGTGTTAAGTTCTAGACCAAGAGGAACAGAGAGCCATTCTAATCTCATTTCTGTTATTTCAATAAAATACCAAGGCAAAAATCAACTAAGGGCAAAAGGGTTTATCTAATTTATAATCCCAGGCTATAATCCACGACTGTGGGGAAGTCAAGGCAGAAAGGAAAAGCATCGCATCCATAGTCAAGGGAAGAGGAAGAATAAGCACCTAGGGCCTCGCTTGATCTCAGATAGCTTTCTCCTGTCTTGAATGTTTGGGGCATGCTACCTATGGAATAGCGCCACCCACGGTGGACTGAGTCTTCTTACATCAATTAACAATCACAACAATCCTTCACAGGTATACCCACCGGTCAATGTGACATACACGATTATTTCTTAAAATTCTTTTCCCAGGGGCTCTTGTTTATGTCAGTTGATGTTAAAAACCAACCAGCAGGAGATCCTGGCCAGCAAAGAGAGCTTACAGAGTGGCCGGAGAGTAAGGAGCAAGCACAAACCACAGCAACCCAGTACGCCAGAATAGCCCCTACCATGACCCTTATACTGCCACCTCCCAAGACTGCCTCCACCTGGCCTCTCATTCACCCTAATTTCCATGGTTACTGGAGAATCACTCTTAGATGGTTCCTGATGGAACTTCTTGGGGAGGTGAAGCATCCTAGCCAGAAAAATGCAGAACACTATTTAAAGTCCTGGTCTCCTGACACCAAACGGAAACCAGGCCATAGGTAAAGGGATATTAAATTCCTGTCTTTCTCAGAGAAGTTGTCCAGACAGGTGCATACCACCTCAAGGCACATATTAGAGTATGTACAGTGTAAGAGATCAGAATAGATCCCATACAGTCATAAGGTTGGGTCTCCAAGAATGGAATTAACTGGCCTGTGTCTGTAGCTGCCCTTGACTCTCCCTAGTCTCACCAAACCTTGAACCCTTGGGTCCTCTCACGTCACCCTGTCATTCTTCTTCAGCTAAGCCTGGCCCATAGCCCTCTGGTGCTGTGACTGTGTCCCCCACATGTCAGTATGTTACTACCCCTCAGTTGGCAGTCAGCTCTGCAGCTGATATTTTGGAAGTTCCTATGCTCATACAAATGAGACAATCTGTCAGGAGCCCCTGTGCTTATCCAATCAACAGAGATGGAAAGGGGGCAGTTCCCCCACTGCTCAAGGTCTCAAATGCCAAGTCTTTCAGTCACATGTCATCCGCAGACCCCAGTAGTTCCTAGGGAGAACTTGTGCCTGAGGACGCTCATTGAAAAATAGATAAATCCATCAAAATGAAGACCCACAGCATCCATCCACTCCTGCCTCAAGCAGCCCTTGTCTAGGGTGTCATTGCCACAGCCCTGAACAAATCAGAGGATATTATTTTCAAAGTATTGAAAGCCTTGCAGAAATTCACAGAGAAGCACGGGAACCTGCCCAGCTGTGTGGAGACCAGAGCTTTGTCACACAAAGACAACTACGTTGGTGGCTTCGTTAGTGACAGATCCTCTATCGGCCACCCCTCTACATTCCCACCCAGGCCTAATAGCAGCCAGGTAGATGTTGATGGAAGTTAATACTGAGGGCAGTTTTCCATCTTCCTCCCTAAAGGAAGTATAAAGGTTTTTGTTTTTTTGTTTTTTGTTTTTTGTTTTTGTTTTTTTAAAAAAAAGAAAGAAGGAAAGAAGAGAGAGAGAAAGAAAAGGACATGTCAAACTGATGATGTTTTTAAAACCATGGTATTCAATAAATACTTGATTTCTCTGCGGCTCCTTAGAAATAATAGTACAATTTTATATTAACACACACACACACACACACACACAACACACACACACCAAAAGAGTCTAAGCAGCCTGGCCAAATATCCATGTAATTCATGTTTCCCTTTCCAGAAAACAATATTCAAACCAAGGATTGCTCCCATAAAAGACCACAAGGGCTTATTTTAAACAAAACTATACAGGAGTTGAAGGAACCAGAGTCCACACAGAAGAACATAAGACAGACCACGACCTGATGAATGTCTGTTTAGGCTGAGGATGCAAATCAAAATGCATCTAAGCACTTGCAAGAGACTTCCATTCCAAAAAACCAGAAACACAAGAAACTTTCTCTGAATTAGGAAACTGAAAAAGGTGACAGTCACCAGGGTCTTCCTTGAGTAGCTTAGCTCCTGAAACACTCCAGTCACAGTCCTCCTGGGTCTCCTATCAGGTACCTACTGGACGGAATCCTGAATGTTTCACCAGATAGAGGCTCTCTCTTGCTGGCAGAGGCTCCCAGGTCAGGATTAGCAGGATGATATTGCCTTGTTAGATTGAGGCTGAGTCAGTGAGCTAAAGGCTGGCTATGCTATCAGAAAGAACTCAGGATAAAGCATTCTCTTCATTACTGATGGAGGCTAATGGGGATTGATGAATTGTTTCCCGTCCCACCAGGAAAGGCATCTACCAAATTTTAGATTTCAATTGTGTGAGAAATTACTTCTGCAATTCAGCCAATTCAAGTGCATGGGACTGGCTTTGGGATTTTGTTTTTGACGTCTTAGCAGAGTGTGACAAAATCAGAAAATACACTCGAGGGTTTGCCGCAGTGAGGAATGCAGGCATTCTGAGAGGGCCTGTTGAGAGAGGTCTCTTGACAGAGCTCAACCTGCAGGGCTCAGTCAGCCTAGGATGCTCAGACTGGCATCAAGAGCTCACACAAATGCTACTCATTTCCTGGCCTGGAGGCCCACACAGCAGGAATCTTCTGGACTCTGTGGGGATTTCTCAGGCTCTGAGTTGCTGGTCTTCGGTTCTGATCTTTTGAAGCTCTTCCTGGCTTCTGGGTCTGTGAGTAGAGCATCCGAGGTCACTTCTGCAGATAACTTACCTTCAAAAGATGCACACATGTGGTCTCAGGGAGCCCTGCCTTTCAGTCCATCAGCTCTATGATCAATCAAATACCAAGGCTGGGAAAGGTTTGTGCAGGGGCTTCTAGACCATACACACCCCTGAGGACGACTGCCAGGAACTTCCCATCACACCGGGAATATGCTATGGTCAGTCCTTTGTAAACGTGGAAGCATTATCTTTAGTGTGTTGGTTGGCAAGGGAATAACCATAGTAACTAAGAGAAGGCCCATTTTGGGGGGAAGGGAATCCTGGGGTATATAAATGAGAAGAGGAAGTGAGCAGGAATTTGTATTTATGGCTCTCTTCCTGATTATGAATGTGACCAGCTGCTTTAAGCCCTACTGCCTTGACTTCCTAACCATGATGGACACATTAAACAATAATAGGACCTTTTTCCCTTAAGTCACGATTGCCAGACTATTTTATTACAGTATCAGGAAAACAAAACCAACACAGGACAAGCTGAACTTCTGCAGATGGTCAGCCAAGTTAGGATGCAAAGCAGAAAACAAATACTCAGGGGCACTCACAAGTGTCCGGTTAGCCAACCACGTTTTGGGCCTTGGCAACAGGAAGAGCTAATAGCATGTCTATTCTGCACATTAGGACACCGAGAAAAAGGGGGATAGGGACCATTCAGTATGGCACAGCTGGTCAAATCAGCTAGGAAAAGGACCCACACCCTCGATTCTCACAGTGTACGCTATCCAGGATCCCCTGAGCAAGCCTCCATTGTCCTTTGTCTCTGGTCATTTCTATCTCATCCTTTCTAGCTTCTGGTAAATGTGTTAGCTTCACATGGGACTCAGAAGTCCAGATGTGAGTCACTCCTGTTGTCAGTGACCTTTTGTTCTTTTGCACAGAGGCTTGTGTTGACCTTACTAGAATTTCCCACTTGGATCTGACTCTTTAGACATCAGACATGGCTGTGTAGCCTGGCTCAGTTAATAGTGCATCAGCAAAGACTGTAGGTGAGCATTGGAACCAGAAGAGTAACTTGTTGATGCCAGGCATGCTGGCCATTTCCTCAGCTGCCACAGACGTCACAAGGCTACATGTGGATATGGAGGAAGCTGAGGGTTACGGTAGCCAGGAGTGCAAGGCAGGAACCAAGAAACTGCCTAGGCTAGCAGAGAACACAGGGGCAGAAGCAGAGATAGACTTTCCCCATGTTAGACACTGAAGGAGGCAGCTCTCTTTGCTCTCCTGCCTCATACAGGACCTGCACAGAGAGATTAGGAATGATAGAAGTCAGGCCAGAGACATGCTTCAGTAGGTTCGGGAATTTGCCGCCAAGCCTTGATGACTGAGTTCAATTCCAGGTCCATATGGAAAGAGGAAACTAACTCCCCAAAGCTGTCTTCTGATCTCCGCAAATGTGATGTGGTATGCCTGCGTCTCACACACACACACACACACACACACACACACACACACGTGTAAGTGCGCACATATACAGACACACAGATACACACATACATACACACACACAGACACACACACTGAGACACATACACGCACAGACACATTGACACACACAGGGGTGCGCACACATATGCACACAGAGACACAGATACACAAAGACATACATAAACACAGACAGACACAGACACACAGACACACGCTTTCCTGCAAACATGGAAAACTAGTAAACTAGTATAATGTACATAAAGGGGAGTGATTGACCCAATACATCTCCTAGCTGGAATGTAGTTAAATCAGGCATAATTGGGTGAAGTATCTATGTATATACTGGTATGATTTTTTTTTTCAAACGAGACATGAAATTTTCTTAAGTATTTTGAAATAAATCTTTTTGAAAACTCAGAAATTGTCAAAATGATAATGCTGACGCTAGGGATGCCAGTGCCTGCCTGTCATCCCAGCATTTGAGAGGTAAAAAACAGAAGGGAGGGGAGGGGAGGGAAGAGGAGGGGAAGGGAGGGGAGAAGAGGGGAGGGGAAGGAAAGGGAAGAAGCTATATTATTCCAAGGCAATTTTCTGTAGACCATGTCATCTTCTAAGCAAAGGAGCTCTACAACACAGGCAGGCCTGCCACTATCTCCATGAACATACGTGCATGCATGTCACACACAGCATGCTCACAGGGTGGAGTGTGACTAAGAATGTTGAACCCTCAGTACCTGGATAGACAGAAGAGTACAGTGTGTGGCTGACAAAGCAGGGACTGTTCCAGAAGCTGAAGGGCTGGGCTGAGTCATAGCTGGTGGTAAGCGGGAAGAAACATGAGACAGTGGCTAACACTGTGACTTCTAACTTAACTCCAACATAAACAGAAGCAAGGAGCCAGCGACATGTACCACGTTATTTTCATCTAAAAATGAAGCCTTGTTAGGGACCCTTGTGCATTAACAGATGCAAGCTGACGTGGTCCCAAGGTCCCGTGGTTCCCCAGAACTTTCCAAACCTCAGAGGTAAGAAAACGAGTCTAGAGACAGGCTGCGTTGCCTTCCTCCATCAGTAAATAGGCACCATGGACAAATTAATTGTTGAACCAGAGTTGTTTGTTTGTTTTCTTTTATTTCTAAAGCAAGGAATGTTAACGTTAGTGTTACAGCATGGGCCACATCTTTGAGAGTGTGTGCATGCTAGGAGGGCACTCTCCTGACGGCTTCTAGTCGAATCCTGTTGGTCCATCTCGGGGAGAACCTGGAGTCTGCAGATTGCAAACTGAGGGGACAGAATGTGGGATTGTTGAGACCCATGCCTCTATTTGTCTGAAGGAAACCGGGGCCAAGACAAAGAGCTGCAGGAAGGAAATGGAAAAGAATCAAGCTGGTTTGGGTGAGCTTAGGAAGTCGAGCGCTGGACCTTGGGCCTCACGTTCATTCTCACTTATGGAACATGCCAGAAGGAAGCAGGAAGCAGGGTGCTGTAGAGTGACCACAAGGAAAGGAGAGACAAATATTTCCACTGTCTTTAGTTCCTAACATTGAACAATTTGCTGAAGGTGTGAGACAGAGGATGGGTTTATGAGATCTCTGTTGGACATTTCTATACTTTATATTTCTTATACTTTTGTAAAATGTGGATTTCATATAGCAGAAAATACTCTGACCGGATGATCTCTGTTGCACAAGACGACGTAGAAAATGAACATAAGAGAAACGAGAAGGAAAAGTTTGCATACTGGAGCTTCGTGAAGACAAGTCTGGCCACTGAGCACTGAATTCATTGCTTAAGATCCACAGAGCTCTGAGCAGGTGAGAAAATGATGCTGTTATTATCACCTCAGACTGACAGTAGGCTTAAGTTGGTGCTCACAAATTTTTTCTTAAACCAGTGACAAAGAATAAAAAGGCAACTGACAAATTGAACACCTATTATGCGCATATATATGTATATGTATGTATATATATACATACATATACACACACACATATGTATGTGCTGACATAAGTTTGTATGCACCACATGAAGGCAAGTGTCCAGAAGAGAGCATAAGTAGTTGTGAGGTGGCACGTGGGTGCTGGGAACTGAACCCGGACCCTCTGTAAGAACATGGAGCGTCCTAACTGCTGAGCCGTCTCTTCTGCCCCCGGGCTCAGTAGAAATAATACAATTATCATGTACTGTTAACACAAAGAGTTGGGTCAGTGCACATGACCAATGCACTGGCAGTGAAGGGCGTGGCCAGTGAAGGGTGTGGCCAGTGAAGGGCGTGGCTAATGAGACACAGGAAGCCCAGGCTGTGTAACAGAGGCTTAGGAGGGAGCCCAGCGCTCACTGTCTTCTGTCTCAGGTAAGATGGATGCATAAGGATATAAAGTCATCAATAAAGAATAGCAGGACCCTAGTTCCATGGCTCCTGCTGCTCAGGTAAACTTGGAAGGAGAAGTTCACCTGGCTCAGGACCAGGAGTGATGAGCAGCCTCAGGCCCCCGTGGCCCGGATGATTGGTGGGCCTGAGCTGCCAAGGCCTCTTCTTCCTATAGCCACCTTGGCTTAGATTCCATTGTCCTGTGGTGTCTAGTCGTGCAGTCTGGCCCAGCCCTGGGCATATAAACTGCCAGTGTGTGACCCTGTACAAATTGCCTGATCTCTTCTGTGGCTAGATGTCCTTGTGCTGGTAAAGGAAGGGGAAAGGGAGGAAGAAGAGATGGAGAATGAGGAAAAGGAAGGAGGAAAAGAAACAGGAAAGAGGAGGAAGAGGAAAAGGAGGAGGAAAAGGAAGATGACATGAAATCAAGCTCCTGTCACATTCCCAGAGGTCCAGACGCCAGCTTGTCACTTCTTGCTCCAACTCTGCAGGCCTGACTCATGTCCTTCTCGCCCCTGAAAAGAGACTCCTAGCCCAAGGGTGACAGAACAACTTGTCTGTGCAGCTCAAGAGGAGTTGGTGTCCTGGGGGCCATTTTCTGTCCACCCCATCTCCATGCTCCATGGGCTGAGTCTCTGAGGACAATTAGTCCTGGACTCAGAGAACAGATTGATTTCACACAGGGGACAAAGGGACTTCCAACAGAGCTCAGTGAACGGAGAGCAAGGGCACCAGCAAAGGACGATTAGAATCTTCTGTATCTTTAAGTTCTTCCCAGCAAGGACTTCAACCCAAAGCACAGACCGTCCCTCCCTACCAGTGGGAGAAGCCAATCGATCACTGCCTATGGCATATTATCAATAGACAAGTACCTCTACAGCTTCAAATGCTACAGGTACTTAATTCCTGGGACTCCAGTTTTTCTTTCCATTTCAGTTGTTCGTACCCTCAGTCTCTCAGCATAAGAAATTCACATTCTATCCATGCACATAGGTATATAAAATAGGTATGCAAAGCAAACATTTACAGTGAATAAGTCATAAACAAAATTTAAAATAGTTCTTTGATATATACATCCTTTTATCATTGAGTAAACACAAAAGCAAATGTATATACTAATGAGACAGGCTTGCTTATTCTTACAAAAAGAATTAAATATTTGGGAATATCTGTGACTGCAGGACAGAGAGGAAGCATATTCAGTGTTTCTCAGAGATTATCAGTATTTTGCTGACAATTCACAACTACAAAGTACAGTATTAGAAGTATGTTTAGGGCCATTTCAGATTGCTTGGGAATTCTGCTCTAATCCCAAGCCAAAACATAATGTTTGTTTGTTTTTATGAAACTCAAGCCAGCCATTCAAATGGCAATTGTTACAACCAAACCTTGCAGCACACTACAACCCAAAGATCCACTAATTTTATACTTACATGACAAGGAACAATGAAGGTGACTACTGATGACTTCTGTTCTCTAGAACTAAGCCACTATGTTTACTTAAGAGTGGAAGACTGCATTAGGAACAGTGAACACCACAGGTCATAACACACAATGAGTCTCTAACACAAGGCAGGAGGCCTCACCTGCCATTTGCTGGGGTCGTGTGGTCTGACACCATGCATACTATAAAGTGTGTTGTAGTTGTATGTTCAAAACCCAAGCTGCAGTGATACCACGCAACACAACACAACACAGGAGAGGGCTCCCGGAAGACTTCCACCTGGTTACTAATCTGGTTTTGAATTGACTTTTGATGGTTGTAAATTCAGAAACCTGTTGCCAATGTTTTCTGTGATCCCCAACACTCAGTTACACAACCCCACATGGGCCATCACTCACAATTCAGAAACTGCCCTAAAGAAACTTATTTCATGGACTCCTAAACAGGGCAAGATAGACTCCAAGGGATGAGTTCTGGCTTTTAATAAAGTAATCAATGGAAATTCACCTTAGGAGGGATATAAAGAGTCACTCTCAGGTTCCCCCAGGACCATATAAGAAAATCACCTCTGATTAGAAAAAGGACAAAGGAAGAATAGCTGGAGAATGGAAAAATCTCTTGTTCCCATAGGCAAAGAAAGGCTCACATTGTCTCCTCCACTCTGCATTCTCAGTTCTTCATCCAGGAACCTGGGGGAAGGGAAGAGGCCCTTTGGGGTCTTCCTAGTACCGCATCTTTGATTCTGCTACCTGGGTCATCTGCTCTCTACACAGAGGTCTCCAAGGCCTATGAAGATAGTAGCCAGAAGATCAGCCCTGCCTTCTCTAGCAATTCAAGGACTTCTGGAAAAGGACAAACTCAGTCTTGCCATGTCTTGGCATTGCCTGTTCCTTCCCCACCTCCTTGGAGCCCTCCTGTCACAGTTGGCTGCAGCTGTGGCTTCAACTAAAACAGGTTCTTGTAGGAGGAGCTAAGGTGGGAGGAGTTAGGAGAGGAAGAGGAAAAAGAGGAGTAAGGAGGAGATGTGAAAAAGGAAGAGGAGGAGACAGGAGAGGAGAATGAGACAGACAGAGAGAGAGATTGAGAGAGAGAGGAGCGATGGAGACGGATGTTCACGTGTCTGTAGCAGTCAAAGGTAGTTGGTATACCCAGGTTGGGTATTGGGTTACACTTCCGATTGTATGGGTATCTTGTTACTGATCATTATCAAATATATCAGCCTTTGATTAATCTATAAGAATTAGAGTCTCATTCTCTTACTGGGCCCGCATGGATGGCAGAATGGTCTGGGCAATGCCCTGCCTTGCGGAGACAGCATGGAAGATTGGCAGAGCCATCTCTCATGCTGGCATCTAGTGGGTGGCAGGGCTGGTGTTTCTGACAGCTGGTTCTAGCTGCAGCGTGCACTTGGCCTCAGGCTGAGAAACATGGTGACTGGGCTAGGCAGAGCTGCTACAGCTTAGATAGTCGGCCTGAGCCAGAGGCCTTTTTAAATAACTACTACAACAGGTTCTGAGAGACACCACTCTTTGGGAAGAAAGTGGACAGTAAGTATATAGAATTTCACTTAAAACAACTTGTGTTCTGCACCATGGATGTCCATCTGTAGAGGACACTGGCCATCAAGACTCTGTACTCATGCTATAAGTACCCAGGAATTATCCTCAAGAGCCCCTGTCTGCACCGGCAGGGGTGACCAGAGACCTCGACTTTTTCCTGTGGAAGTTGGTTCTGTTTGTCTACTAGGCATGATACATGGCCATGTCACACAGTCTGCTTCCCACATTCAACCTCAACTTGAATCTAATATGCATCTGGAACTTCTTTGAGTCCCTGATGTCCAATAGCTGAGTGGCTCAGACCTGAAGACAGATCTCCATCCACTTCCGGAAAGAAAAAGAGTAAAGGTAGATCTCTCAATGGCAGCACCATTGCTGTTGGAACCAGGCTCTTTGTGGCAGGGACTGTCCTGTGTATTGATGTCTTGGTCCATTTGTTGATACTAACTGAAGACTACAGAGTGGGAGTTGATAGAAATTGTTTTCTAGCCCACAGTAATGAAGACTGCAAAGTCCAATATCAGGGTGCTAATATCTGTTGACGGTCTTCCCCTGCATCATGGTCATGGCATCTCACACCTGAGACACAGCAAGCAGACCAGGTCAGCTCCCTCGTGGTCTTATGAAGTCACCAATATCATCACAGGAATCTTTCCTCATCCCACTTCACAAGGGCCCCATCTCCAAACCATATTAACATATGTGGTGTTTTGAGAGAAAATGGTCCCTACAAGCTCACAGGGAGTGGTATTATTAGGAGGCATGGCCCTGTTGGAGTATGTGTAGCTTGGTTTGAAGAACTGTGTCACTAGGGGTTGGGCTCTGAGATCTCAGTGTGTCTCCCTTCACTTCCTGCTACCTTCGAATCAAGATGTAGAACTCTCAGCTCCTTCTCCAGCACCATGTCTGTCTGTATGCTGCTACACTTTCTGCCATGATGAAAATAGACTAAACCTCTGAACTGTAAGTCAGCACTAATTAAATGTTTTCCTTTAAAAGAGATACTGTGGTCATGGTGTCTCTTCACAGCAATAGAAACTCTAGATAACATATACTGGGATTTCTGGAGGGGATCAACAGCCAGACTACAGCTCATGGTTACAGCATCCCTGGCTCTTGCATTAGATGTCAGATGAACAGCCGCCCATACTAATGTGATGACAACATAAACTGTCTCCAGAAATCATCAAATGTCCCTTGAGGATAAAATTGTCCCAGTGGAGGTCACTGGTTTAGAAGAAAGGCAATGGTGGGAAGTGTTGTGTGATGTGACAGCAGACATCGGGGCCTGAAGAGTGTCAGTCAACCTTAGGCCATCTCTGCGTCACATCTGCAGAGCTCGCCCCGAAGAACCATGAACTCGAGCTAAAATGAATAAACCAATAAATCACTAAAATGCCTTACTATGTTTTAAGTAGGTTTGGGGTTCTGTGTCTAGCCACGTTCAGAGCTTTCCTGGGGCACACAACGACAATCTTATAGTGGATACCTCTAAACTACTGTGTACCAAGTGGGAGAGAAATAGAAATCCATAGGAAGGGACCAATGTAGAGCTGGGAAATCTGAAAAGCATTGGCCAGCACTGGTAACTACCGCTAACCTATCACCCTGACATCCCCTCCATAAAGACCACTCTCGTGGAACAGAGAAAACAATGTCTCCACACATGGAATGTGTCTTAAAAGCACCTCATCACAAGCTACACATTCAGTGCAGCCTTACTTATGCTAACAAACTGGAAACCCTGCCACCCCACCTAAGACACAGGTTAAAACCTACTCAGAGGCCCAGTAATATCCCAGGAAGACCTACAATCCAGTAGGTCTGCCTATGCAGACAGGCTGGGGCTGCAAGCGAGCCCGGCTTGTTAAATGAGAAGAGGGAAGTGCTATGGTGTCTGTGCCGGCTTCCATTTCTGGGAAGAGAGAATGAGGATTGAGGGCACAAATGCACAGAGCTCCTTGATTGTTTTTTTCTTGGTCATTACACTAATTTGAATCTTTCTGCATAACGAGGCACACTTCCAAAACAAGAAATGGACACGGACCATCTTCAAAAGAAAATGTTGCAAGGTGACCCAGGAAAAAGCCAATTTTGCTAAAAGTACTTGGCAGCCAAACCCAGTTGGCTGTTCACTGAGGTCTCCTGCCTTTAAATTTAATGCGCTCCTAAAGTCTTTGGCGCATGCTAATTCTGGATAAACGGAAGTTGAAACAGTTGGCGGGTTTTATGTGACTATTACGTTATTGTGGGACTTATTCAGGACTAATCCACAATAGCACAATGAAGTAAGACATCTAATATCTTCCAGCTGAAGGAATTTGCTGCATCCATCCACACCACCAACACAGCAAACTGGCACTGCAAGAGGTGGGTCTAAGAAATGAGCAGGGCGAGATTAGCAGATAACACATGACTGATGAATCAAAAAGATTCTCTCTCTCAAGTCTAGGGTCCAAAGACTATTTTTTTTTCACCAGCAGCCATTCAATCTCAATTTTTTTCCGAAGTATTGAGATGTAAATCTCTTTGTGTAACAGCAAAGGATACGTTTTTCTAAACTCAAGTTCTGCCCATCGCCCAGAGGAGAGCCGCCTAGGTCAAAGGCAAAGATAAACAGCCATTTAACAATGAAAAAGAAAGGTGGGCTGGTAAACGATGTTCTAAATAGAAGAAACCGGATGCTTTGTTATATTTTTTAGTTTATTTTCAGATGTAAAGGAAAATGTCACCAAATTTAATCAAATGACTAACCTCTTATCATAAAGTTAACGTCTTTTAAAGTGTGCATAAAGTCCTTTGTAATAGAAAATTAAACCATTTTGAAACAAGATGCCCTCTGCTCCAGAGCGGTGTGCTATCCCCGGCCTGGTTGTGTCTACACCACCTCATCATGCCACTCCGGGTTGGTGTCTGTCTGCTTTGTATGCAAATTCTTCCCGGAAGATCAGAGTCCTGCCGGGAATCACAAAGATGGAAATTTGGCCAGATTTTTCTCCTGTGCTTGTGTTAACTCTCAAACCCTAGGACAAATGTGAGGTGACTATTTAACATATCAAAGATGACCTGGCCACCAGGTTCTCCCAGCATCCTTCAGTCCCTACCCTGCCCTCTTATGCACCCCACCCCTTCCTGGCCCTGTAACTTCCCAGCCCAGGGGCTGGGCTGCCCTTCCCCCAGAGGTCTTTCCGTATTTAAATCCAGCCATTTTGGTTCTCTCTCTCTCTCTCTCTCTCTCTCTCTCTCTCCTCTCTCTCTCTCGCACGCACTCTTTTTCTCTCGTCCCATCCCACCCTCTCCTCTCTTCACAGTGATCAAAGTGCTGTCCATTCTGGACTCTACCAGATGTCTCTACAATAAAGTTTTTATCTACAATAAACTTTCTCCTTCACCATACTTAGTACCAGTCATGTCTTTCTCTTTTCTTTTTTTCACTCAGCATGGACATTTGATATCTCGAAATATTTGCCACCAGATCTCAGAAATACTCACCTTTACAAAGCCAAACAGTTACAGTACAACCTATAGGCAGGCACTTTTACATTCCTCTCTGTCAGCTGTTACCACAGGGCATTTTCTATTGTTAATGTTTGGATGGACATAGGCCTTCCAAATGAGTGGAGGGAGTAGCTGAGGCAGGTGAATGAAAAAGTGAAATAAAAAGTGGACATGACCACCTCTTTAAGTGTGGAGGATATTTTTATTGTAGATAGAAGGAAGAAAGCCGGCAGAGCGAAGAGTCTAGGCTGGACATGGCCAGCAGACTAACCTACGCTGAAAGGAAAGGGGGAGGCAGAGAGGCGCTGACCATGATAGGATCCTGGGGCCAAGAGACAGGAATGGCCTCCATGGCTGAGCTAGACAGGCATCATGCTGGTGGAAGGGCAGCAGAAGCCCAGCACCTGGGAGGGAGAGGCTTGGGGGCGTGGTCTGGGTGAGACGTGGTGGGAGGCGCCACAGGTACTGAGTGTTTTGGGAACAGCTGGCCACCGTCAGCTTTGATGTGTTAATAGGCACCTCAGTTGGCCATTTGTTCTGCATTTCTGAGACCTAAGGCAGGGTCAGGGGCTGAGACTATCTAGTACAAGTGTCCTCCCTCAACCACATTACCTTATCTGTTTGCCCAAATGGAAGAAAGCCAAGGAAGGGGAAAAATACAACTACTAGCAAGTCATCAGCCGGCTCTGCCTCCCGCTCTCCAGTGCACGGGCACTCAAGTGCTCCTGTCACAGTGAGCTGTGCTGGCCTGGGGTCTACAGGGAGAAGACACAAAGCCTGGAATGACCCCTGTGAGCTGCAACGGACCCCAAAGCTTCTCTCAGGACTGAGCGTGCAGTGTGAGCAGAGGTAGTCCAGAGCCAAAGCCCAAACACTGCAGCCAGAGTGAAGATCCACCGGTTTACAACACCCTCCAGGAGAAGATGCCAGATAATTTCCTGCAATTACACTGTTGCCACCCACCCCCTGTGTCAGCTGAATAAACGAATGAGCCCAATGGGCCGGAACCACAAACCAGATGCAAGTTAGCGCCAGTCATCCCCGGAGGGAAAGAGCGGAAAAATAGGTCGAACGCAGCGCCATTTTGGTTGAGTCTGGGAAGAAAACCCCTCTAAGAAAAACGAAGGACCATAGTGCTGGACTCATTCCCTCATTTCCATTAGCTTAGCACCCCTCATGACAGGACTCATTAATTTAACTTTTGGATGTCTGGAACCCAGCCAAGATCTGCTCCCTCCATATGCTTAGCAAAGTGCAGAGCGATAACTCTGAGCATTGCTGGCAGGCGCCGTGGTGAATCACCACAGAATCTTAGTGGTCCCAATTTCTCCAATTTATTACTTGATTTTGAGGACCCCCCTCCTGTGCTGTAGTCTCTGCATTCGTAGTCGATCTTTGCCTTCCAGGAGGTTCCGGGGCTTGATGCCCACCTTCGGTAATTCTTTTCCTTGGTCTGCTTTGCTCTCAACTGGCCGGAGTTCTACCCATCACATCCCTCACGTTCCAGCTGTCAAAGGAAGAAGCCAAACATCTGAGTGATGCTGCTTCCTGGGCCCTGTTTATTCCAGCCGTTGAGCAGATCTGAGGAGCTTGGGTGATAGTCAGAAAGCAGTGGGATATTGCAGAGTTGTCATCAGTGAGAGGATGTAGTCAGATGATCTTGTGAATTCCCACCCCGATCCCTCACACCCACCCCACAATCACATCCCTCTCTACTGCACATACACAGAAAGAAGCATACACATGCATACTTTCACACATACACAGAGGCACACATGTACATGCACACATGAAGATACAAGCATGCTGTCACACAGATATATAGTCCCATATATACACAAGCACACATGTATCTTCATATTCGTTCATTCACACATATGCATATAAGCAAACACTCATGCACATGTATGTGCATCTGTGAAAGTATACATGCATAAATATATGCAGTAAATACATATGTATACACATATACAGGAATTCATATAGAGAGACAAACATGTATGCATATTAGCAATATATAGAGGTACTTACATACACACATATGTGCAGGCTCATGTATATGTGTATATATATATATATATATATATATATATATATATATATATATATATATTTGCAGGCATATGTGCATATACATATGCATGCAGGCAGACATGTACAGATATGCATACACACTGTTTAGTTCTGCAGTCCAAATATCCACAGTGCTCCAACTCAGATTGCTCCTAACCTGTCCCCTGGCTGGCCTTGTTCAGGCTGACTGCAAAAGCATCCAGGCCCACACAAGCCCTGAGTTTACTACCCATCAATCATCAGGCTTGACTCGAGCTTTTTCTAGCACTGCAGCTCCTTCCTCATAAAGTTTAAAATGTGTTGAATAAATGAATTGATCTAGTTACACACAGCCTGGCAAGTCATTTAACCTAGCTGCACTCCAATTTCTCCATCTGCAAATGAGAAGAGCCCCAGCTGTCTCACGGGACCGAGGTGGGGATCATGGGAACGTGGTTGGCCAGTATTCACAAATATTTGTCCCTTCAGCTAAACTCATGGGTGGCTATTGACGCCTCACTATTGATAAGGTCTTTATTGACAGTGGTCTGCCAGATGCTACACGATGCAGAAGCAACTAAGGCAGAGGGGTCAGACGTTGCCACCTAAGCAGCTCTTTGTCATGGCAACGGTGTGTATCACTGTGTGTGACAGACTGATTCCAGGGCTCCTGCTGTAGCAGAGGGGCTCACCTTATCCATGTGCACTTCTGAGAGCTTCCATGCTTTGCTTTATTTTGAATTTATGGGACACAGGGCACACGACTCCATGCAGCAGAACGGGAAAAGGAAAACACCTATGTCTACCTCCCCCATAAATTCTACACTGATCTCTCTTCTCCTCAAGTTCAGTTCCAACAACACACCTGCCTCCAACCCCAGGATGCGACTGCCTCTGTCCTCCCATACCTGCAGCCAAGACTCATCCTATGTGACCCACCCCTCCTCAGAAGTAGCAACTGAAAGAGGATGTGGAAACAAGACAAGGGAAAATCTCATAAGCACAAGGATAGCACCTGCCCTGTCCCCAGAAAATGTTCTACAGGTGGACATGACTAAATTTGAATCTTACTCACCTTAAGGGGGGCTCCTGAAGAAAACATGATAAATAGGAAATTAGGCACGAATATGAATCTCACTTATGATGAGTAACAACACATCACTAGAGACTCAGAGCCCCTTCCTATGGGACCTCCTGAGCTGATCAGTCATTCATCTCCTCACAGAAAGGCTTCCAGGCAAAGGCCAGGTCCTCTATGCAGAACCCATGCCGGCCACAGCAGCCTTTCATCCACTGGACACATATAGCTTCCTCTTCATCTCGCTGCAAAGTACACAGCATCTTCAGAACGAGGACGTGTAGCGGTTCCCCTACACGTCCATGTCCATGTTGGAGAACGAGTAGGTGAAATTAATCTGAACAGATTTTGTTGGACTGAAAGTGGTCAAGAATAAAGCCCTAGACCCCTTCTAATTGTTGGGAAACTGGAGGGATAACACGGCATCCCCTGCTTGGCATCGATTTCTGATCAGCACAGTGGTGTTTCAATAGTGTCCACTGTCGGGGCAGTAGAGAACACATTGGGAGCCTGTCACATGCACCTCCGCTTTGCCCTCTATGTTGGTCACCTTCTGCCATGTTCTCCTCCTCTCGGTGTATAGGTCATACCCTGTGAGGACCACTCTTCCTTCCTCTGCCTCTACCTACGATCTGCAGAACTCCCACTGGACAAGACATATACCTATCATTGTCCAGTGAGTCTCCTCCTTGTACCTGATTTTTCAGGCCAGCCTATCACTGCAGACCATGGAGCCAACCCAGTCATTTCTTTTTTTTGTTTGTTTGGTTTTTTTTGTTTTTTGTTTTTTTTTTACTAGAAATTTTATTTACATTTCAGATGTTTTCCCCTTACCACCTTTTTCCCCCTCCCTCCCAGGAACTCACTATCCCTTCCCCCCTCCTCTTGCCTCTATGATGGTGTACCCCCACCCACCCTCCCCTGTACCTCACCTCTCCACCCTCGATTACCACCCCCCCACAATGTCAAGCCTTCATGGGACCAAGGATCTCTTCTCCCACTTATAAATAGCTCCCTTGCATATATAGCTAGAGCCATGTGTCCCTCCCTAAGCACTCCCAGGCTGGTGGTTTAGACCCTGGGGGCTCTGGTTGGTTGATATTGTTGATTTCCTCATGGTGTCACAAATCCTCTCAACTCCTTCAGTCTTCACTCTATCTTCTCTGTTGGGAACCCCATGAGCAGTTTAATGGTTAGCTATGAGCATCTGCCTCTGAATATGTCAGACTCTTGCAGACCTCTAAGGAGACAGCTATATCAGGCTCCTGTCAGCATGTACTTCCTGACATACCACTCCTGGGCGTATACCCAGAATATGCTCTAACATATAACAAGGACATGTGCTCCACTATGTTCATAGTAGCTTTATTAATAATAGCCTGAAACTGAAAAGAACCCTGATGCCCTTCAACAGAGGAATGGATACAAAAAATGTGGTACATTTACACATTGCTCAGCTATTAAAAACAATGAATTCGATAAATTCTTATGTAAATGGATGGAACTAGAAAATATAATCCTGAGTGAAGTAAGCCAATCACAAAAGAACATAAATGGTATTCACTCACTTATTATTGGATTTAGCCCAGAAGCTTAAAATACCCAAGATTCAACTCACAGACCACATAAAGCTCATGAAAAATGACAAGCAAGTTGGGGGGGGACTTCAGTCCTTCTTAGAAGTAACAAAATACTCAAGGGAGCAAATATGGAGACAAAGTACAGGACAGAAACTGAAGGAGGGGCCTTCTGCAGACCATTCCACCTGGGTATGCATCCCATGTGCAGTCACCAACCCAGTCATTTCAATCATGGTCATAATTGCTGATCCTTGACAGATCTCAGTCTTCATGAGGAATTTTTCCCAGTATATCCATAACCCTATATCTAGAATTCTATAGAATGATTGACTAACAAAGGAACAAGTGGAATGTATGTGTGTGTATATGTACATATGTGATACACATATAATGCATCAGCACACTTTTATTGAAAACTACTATATTTTGAAAATTGTAAATACAATTGATCTTTTGAAGGGTGACATTGGATGTCTGTTTGCTCTGGGACAATTCATGGACCCTTTTTATGACTTAGCTCCCTTGATAGTAACATGACCATACAACCTACCCATGGGAACTTGAAGGAGCTGAGGAACATAAATAAGTGCATTGTAGGCTTTCATAAGACATTAGAGCTACCTTTCTGGCTCTCTGCCCCACCTTACTTATAGGAACGTGTAGTAGTAAATATTAAAACCACCAAATTTGTTGCTGTAAAATCTCCTACCCGAAGGAGACCAGTAAAGGAAAACACAACTCAATAATTATGGGTATAAATTGCACGCCTAGATTGGGCAGATTTACCATTACACTACTCTATTCCCCAGCTATGAGATCCCTTATAACTTGCGGTTTATCCAGGCTGCATGGTTGTCCTTCTGGCTCTGGCTCCGGCTCCTCCATCGTCCGCAGCTTCCTTCTGCTTCGACCTCCTCCTGCTTCTACCTCTGCCTCCCTTCTGCTCTACCTTTTATATTGAATTCCTCTCACTCTCTCCTCCCCTAAGCCTTTTTCTCCGCCTCCCCTTCTACTGCCCAATCTCTGGCAGGTTTTAATTGGACAGAAGGTTTACAAGACGTCACCTGTGTACAGATTCAATCATCCTCGGCAGCCCCTCCTAGGAAAGTGAAACTAGGCTCAAATACAAGGCTGGAGCTATCCACTGGGAACTAGGATCAAAATACAAGGCTGAGGCTATCCACAACAGGAATGGAGCTAAACTTCTCTTGGTAATGGAGCCATAGGATTGGGACCACCATCTTTACATGTGGCTCCTTATACCCCAGAGAGATACCATCTCTGGGTCTGTCTTTTCCCAGAGGTTTAACCTCACCCATTAGCTTTAACCCCCAACCATGCCCATGGCCATCTAGTATATGAGAACATACTCTCCAGTTGGGAAATATCCCCAAGTTATCATATCATGTTTTGGCAGACTATAAGGCACCACCTTGGGTTTGTGGCATGACAAGTGTGACTTTAAGGATAGAAATCAAGACATTGGCATGCCCAGGGCAAGAATTTACTGATCTTAAGATGACGCAGGAGTATCCCCAGTGGTTTAGCACTGCCCTGGGATAGGTACTGTCTCTCCAGTTGTTATTCCCATTCTCACTGTCCCTAATGCACTACAGGGGCTTTCTGACAGATAGGAATCTCACACCTTCTTTTGCTTACTCTCCCATTTTCTAAGTCCCTTTGTTAAAATGCTTAAGTGAGAGACTGGGAGATGGAACAGAAATTTAAACAAATTTCTGTTGTTTTGGAACAAAAGACTTAAAGCCAAAAAAGAACTACTGTATGTCATTTAGCTGTGTCATGATTATGAGGTATCAGATATTCTAAAGCAATCTAGACCAAACCTGAGGGTTCTCTAGAAAGGCCACTGGTCTATAGTTGGAATTATGAAGCAAACAAGAAATATCTTTGTTTCTCAGCATTTTTGACAGTCCCCTGCCTTCAGTGTTCTGTGCATGTGTCAGAAACCAGTAATTAATTAATAATAATGTTTGAAAAATGGAGAGATTACAGTAGGTGGGCTGCCCGCCTGGGTAGCGTTCTGAGGTTCTCTATCCCTCTAGTTAAAACTGCCTAAGCCATGTGCTCCAAACTGAAGTGCAGAAATCCATCTTAGGGATACAAATGTTGGTTCCAAGAATATTTTTCAACTTCAGGTCTTAATTAGAAAACCTTAAAAAGTGATAAAATATAGCAGGCATGGTGGCTGCATTAGTCAAGGTTTTATTGCTGTGAACAGACACCATGACCAAGGTAACTCTTATAAGGACAACATTTAATTGGGGCTGACTTACAGGTTCAGAGGTTCAGTCCATTATCATCAAGGTAAGAGCATGGCAGCATCCAGGTAAGCATGGTGCAGGAGGAGCTGAGAGTTCTACATCTTCATCTGAAGGCTGCTAGCAGAATACTGACTTCCAGGCAGCTAGGATGAGGGTCTTAAAGCCCACACCCACAATGACACACCTACTTCAACAGGGCCACACCTTCTAATAGTGCCACTCCCTGAGCAGAGCATATACAAACCATCACTGTGGCACTTGCCTTCAATCCCAACACTCGGTTGACAGAGTCAGATGGATCTCTGGGAGTACAAAGTCACCTTGGTGGTCTACATAGTGAGTTCCAGGTTCCTCAGGGCTATATAGAGAGACTCTGTTTCCAAACCAAACCAAACCAAACAAATTCAAAATTAGAAAAAAAATATTATCGAGGTCATATAATTGAGATGGATGACAAAACTGTTGACCTCAAGTGGAACTTTCTTTTATTCAATATTTTCAAAATAAAATTTTTGTTCTTGCTACATAGAGCAGGCTGGCCTCAAACTTCAGATGTTCAACTTCTCCTCCTCCTCTTCTTCTTCCTCCTCCTCCTCCTTCTCCTCCTCCTCTTCTTCCTTTTCTTCTCCTCCTTCTGCTACTGCTTTCTCCTCCTCCTCCTCTTCTTCTTCCTCTTCTTCCTGAATGTCAGTACTAAAGGCGTGTGCCACCACACCCAACCTCAAATTTCTATTCTCCACTGATAAATTCCCCATATTAAATTTGGTATACTAAATATAAGAAGTTTTGTCTCTCATACTTTTCTAGTAGACATTGTTTGACAGCATGAAATCCGAGGGCTTTCTTACCTTTCAGTGGGAAGCATGAGACAGTGTCTCTCATCACAAGTGCACAGCTCCTGTAGCCACGCTCCAGGCCCAAGAATTAGCTGTGAGCCTTGGTAAGCTGCTCATCCTGGAACTCCATTTCCCCAACAGTGAAGCAAATAGAATCGACTTCAAAGGTTACTCAGAGCAAGGCTTCTGATCTGCTGTTTCCATGTAGGTGTCCTTTGAAGGTGGGTGTGACTATAGGAAATGCTTTAGCCAATCATACCCACAGATAGGCTTTGCCTTACCTTGAGAGAGAAATATTTAAGAACTGGTACCAAATTCTGCAGATTCCCTTTTCCTAGGAAGTTAATCATAGAAGCAGAAATTATTTCGAGGCAATATGAGATAGAAACAGCCTAGAAAGCACAGCCTTCGTTTGCACAGGCCTGGACCATTGCCCAGACCCACAAATGACTTAACATGCACAAGAAATAAACATTTGTTGAGTTAAGCCATGGAGATTTGGGTGGTGTTTGTCACTGTAGAAAATCTAGCCTCCTCTGGCTGATCCATTCCCTCACTGGTGCAGCAAGGATTAAGCGAATTACTGTACATAAACACTCGAAAATGCTAGCTCTACAAATATTTGCCAGTGTTACTGTGTAGACTTGATTCCAGTGTGCTTTTTCTTTCATGTTTTATAATTGGTGGTGTTTCACATTTTAATTGGCAACAGTGTTTCTTTCCTAATGTCCCATAAAATCACCCTACATCTTGGATCCAGGCCCATGAATCTGTATTATTAGTATTATTATCTAAGGGACTAGTGGATAAATAACAGAACCACATTCTTCATTTGTAAGTAGCGTATAAACAAACACTTTGCAGTCATTTCGAGGGAGGAAAGTGAAGGAGAACAAGGCTCATCGAACGGTAACGGTGTGTGTCAGACTCAGCATCAGTAGCCATGTTTGTTTCTGGGGCAGATGTGCTATTTGGAGTTAGGATTGGTGCACACTGACAAGTGGTTCTCCATCAGGCCTGAGGGTAGTGGTCAAAATCCAAAGAGGGATCTTGGGAGATGCTTTTTTAAAAGGCTGATAATAATTTTATATTTATAGTCCACTAATAAAATAATTCATGTGTCGAGATAACAACTGGCCATGCAAAGGAACTTCTTTGAGTCTTCCCTCCACCAAGTGTCAAATCGCCAAGAATGCCAGCCTGAGTTGTATTCATTTTTAGACTTTTTTCTGTATTATGTTTAACAATTGGTTTGTGATGGAATTGTATAAGAATTGGATGCATATGAACCTTTCTCTTTTATATTTGCCCAGGTTGATGAAACATAATAAACAAATACTTGAACATAATAATAAAAATAAATTAAGTCATGAAAAGAGGCCCTTCAATGGAATACACATGTGTGATGAGACACTCATTCAAACAAGGCAAGCAAACACATTATCTTTACCTTTCTGTCAACACTCCAAGATAGTCTCTGTATGACAGGAAATTTCATGAGATGTGCAGCCCAGAGAGAGCGTCCCAGAGCAGCCAATCTGCAGGCTGAGGCTTGAAAGACAGGCCTGGCATCACACATTTTCAACCTCCATGCCACAGCAGATATTTAGCACTTCTCAGCTGCTCCTGAGGAGGCGTGGAAGAGGCCCAGAAGGTGGGCTTGGAAAGGTAGGAACAGAATACATGCTGACAGGAAGTCTCAGGAGCGTGAGAAAGGACAGAGGCCCACAGAGCTGACATTTCACATGTGAATCTAGAGCTGGAGGCCAACCTGTGTAGGAACACATCCTCCATCTGCTGCTCAGCTGCCTGGGGGAGACTCACAGGCCTCACGGGTTTGTTGACAAAACCTGTAGAAGTCTCCTCTTGGAGCTCCTGTTGGGGAGCCCGAGCCCCAGAGGCTTGAGTAGTATTGTCACAGTTCCTGGAACATCTGGACCCCAAACTCACAGCATCTGTGTGTGTGCCTTTCTCCATATGTTCACCCGACCACACTGCCTAGGATTCCACTCTAGTGTGACCGTGTCTCATGGTTAGTTTTATAACTAGTAGCAGAAGAGTCCTGTTCCTTTTAGATCTTGATTGGCATTTGGATTTTGACTGATATATTCTGTGAATGAATTCATGTTTTGGAAACCAGGAGAAAAACTGAAGATAGTCTTTCCATCTGGATTGGATGGCTTTATGAACCAACATATGGGTTTTGAATGCAAAAACTAATAACAGGAATATGTCTTTTCCTTCATTGGCCGTTCTCTTGATCCTGGTGAACTGAAACTGACCTAAGTGTTCTCTCTCTCTCTCTCTCTCTCTCTCTCTCTCTCTCTCTCTCTCTCTTCTCTCTCCTGGACTTATAAGTGGAGGAACTCAGGTTTAGGCTTGGAGAAAAAGGCTTTCCTAAATCCACACAGGTAGAAAGACCCAAGCTAGACTGAAAGCCAAGCCTATAAATTACAGACCCGGACACTTAATTTTCCCAGAGCAAACCCACCACCACTGATCCCCAACTTACAAAGAGTCTTCCTAATATTTTTTAAAAAGTGGCATTCAATTGAATTTTAAATATTAATTTCAGTTTATTTCTTCCCTGGCTAGTGGTATGTGATAATATATTCTGTTGCTTAGAAAACTGGGCAAAAGAAGATCTGCCAACCCCACAGTCTGACAATAAAGATGGAAGCCACCAACATTTTTCATGACAGGGTGCTGTAGATCCTATTGTTGCTATACTAAGATATTCAGTCAGATAGAAATATTCACTGCATTTTCAACACATCTTCATGCATGTGTTCAACAGAATAAACCCCAGTAGAATTTGAAGGCTATCTATCCTCAGTGATATCAGTTGGATAGAGCACTGAACTGAGCAGCCATGAGGGGTCCCTGGAAAACAAGAGCTCAATCCAGTATATGTAGTCAAGTATCAACTAAGAAAACCAACATGGTCATTTGAGCATATCCTGTAGTCATTCAAGATGAGGTATAGCAGAGGGCCATGGTTTGAATTGTGTCCACTAGAAGTTAAACTGAGGTCTCAACCCTTAGTTCTTGTAAATGAGAGACTGGGTGGAATGAGTCTTTCCAGGTGTTAAGACAAGATCACTGATAAATCTTAGGGAATCACCATAACTGGGGGTTCATAAGGGAAGAAAGAGAGATACCAAGAGAGGCACACTCAGATAGAAGACATGAAGACACACAGAAGATGTCATGTAAGGAGCCAGATCCAGGTAAAGTCATATGACTATAAACCAAGAGGCTATCAGGGCCACTGTCTTCACCTAGAACTGGAAGAAGTTGGGAAGGGTTTTCTATAGTTTAATAGATCATGGCATGCTGATTGCTTGCTCTTAAATTTGTGGCTTAAGAACTATAGAAGAATACATTTCTACAGTCCTAAACCATAGTGGTACCACAGTCCCCCATAATCTACAAAAGTATTATTCTAACCCCACCCCCTCAGTCAATGCCTTAAGCCACAGGTAATACTAAACCCTACATAAATTATGTATGCCCACACAGTTTAATTTATAAAGTAGGAACAACAAGAAATTAACATTGAATAAAGTAGAATAATTATAGTAATATACTGCAATAACACCCATTTAAAATGTAATAACTGTTCATTTCTGGAATTTTCCATGTACTATTTTCAAGCTACAGGTTACTGAATCTGAGGTGAGGCAGGCTATTGTACAACAGCCCTCCACATCCATGGGCTTCATATCCGCAGAATCAACCACAAATCAAAGCACTGTAATTGGTTCTCTACTACTCAACTATAGGAGACTTCCTGGAGTCATTCCCCAAACAAGACAGACACCATGACAACCATTCATATGGCCTTGGTATCGAACTAGGTGAGATACATCATCTAGAGATGATTTAGTACACTGGAAAATATGCAAAGACTGTGTCATTGTGTGTCAGGGATCTGAACACCTGCATGTTTGGGTGTGAGGAAGCCATGGAGCCAACCCTCACCCATCCCTAGACACTAAAGTATGAATACATTGTTTCATCAGCCCTCAAAACTCAAGCAGGCGGTGAACGGTCTTACAGCACTGCCTTGTTTCATAGTCATTTTAGACTTTAAATCTTCAAGGCCACAGCCAAAAATCTCTGGTATTTGAAAGTTTCCTGCAAACAGGAAATAATAGAGAACTGCTCATCTGTTCTCATTTCCCTCAGATGCCCACATTACTTCTAACAACCATTTGTACCTCCCTAGTTCCTGCTGTGGTTCTTCCTCTATCACGAAGAAGACAGTTTCTCCAGCTTTTCTCATAAAGGAGAAGGAGAACAGCAAGAAACAGGAGTGCCTATTGTTCCTGATGCCACTGACTCTTTATATGACAATTGTGCATTCATGATTCTTTCCACAATTCAGCAATAATTACCTGAACCTGCTAGGTGGTAGACCCTGAGCTATTGCAGGGGAAACAGACTGAAGACTCTTCCAGGCAGCTAACAGCCGAGGATGGATATGGAGGGGTGAATAGATATATGGGTGAATATTACTGATAATAAATAGGCTAGCTAAAAAGAAGGATTGATAGGTAATGATAAATGATAGCTATAAGTGATAGATATGATACATAAACACATAATGAATAGATGATTGATAGAGTCTTAAATAAGATAATAGCTAGGTGGATGATAAGTAGATGTTGTAGATATTATATTACATATATAGATAGATGGCAGATTTAGTTAGATAGTTGATAGTCAAAGAGCTACCCAACAGATAGGAACAAATGATATATAGATGAAAGATAGACATATAGATAGATACATACATACATACATAGATTCATAGATACACAGATTCATAGATACATAGATAGAAATGAAGACAGATAGATACAGATGACTGATAGACTATAGATGGATTGATGGATGGATAGATAGATAGATAGATAGATAGATAGATAAACAAACAGACAGTCTGATAGATGTTAGAGCAACAAATGGCAAGTACATATATATAATGAATAAAATATAATTTGAGAGTTCATTAAATCTACCACTAAAGGAACCAAACTGAAGAAATGCCCTGAAAGAGCTTTTAACATCAAGCCATCTTGGGGCATCAATATCTAAATTATTTATATTATCAATACAGTATTCCCACAAGAGATTTTAACTCTAATTAAAGTTCAGGTTTGCTGAGAAGGAATCTCAGAGTGTGCACAGTCAGAGGAGAGGGAAGGGTGAGGACTAGGAGTACCTAATAACAAAGTTGCCAAATATACCCAAGCAGAGAGTAGTATTCACATCCCCCTTTCTATTTCTGCACTAAATTATAAGTCATACTGGCAGTCAATATAATTAAAGACTACTTTAATCCCTGTTGCTCTTCCAGCACTGACCAGTTACAATGTTCATGGGCTCTAGGCACTACTAGGCTATCCAAATTGGTTTCTAAAGAGCAAGAAATGGAATTTGCTGAGCTCCTGCCATGTCCCTTCCTAACACTTCTAATCCCAAAGCCACTATAGTCCAGTATCATGGGACAAAGATTCTTTGGCATCTCAGAGTACTGTGTCCTGGTTGTGGAGAAGGATCCCACTTAGCTTCAGCTGTCAACTTGACAAAACCAGAGTAACCTGAGGGAGTCTCAGTTGGAGTATTGCTCCTAACATATTGGCCTATGGGAATGTCTGTGGGCATTTTCTTAGTTGCTAATAGACGTAGGAAGACCCAGCCTACTGTAGGTGGTCCCATCCCTAAACAGGGATAAATAAGAGATGAATAAGAAAGCTAGATGAGCAAGCCACAGGAAGCAAGCGAAGTGTTATTACTCCATGATTTCTACTTCAATTTCTATTTGAGTCCCTGCCCTGGATTTCCTCAATAATGGACTATAATCTGTAAGTTGAAATATCCCAGCATGCCTCCCAAATCAAACAAGAAGTTGGGTTTTGTCAAGGTGTTTATTATAGAAAAATCAAGCAAACTAGATCAGAAATTATTACAAGGAGTGGGGTGTTGCTATGATGAGCCTGACCTTGTTGTTTTCGAAGGAAGATTGTGAAAGTATTTGGAATGTTGGGCTGGAAAAGTCATATAGTACTTAAAGTTTAATGAGCTATGATAGAGAACTTGAAAAATAATACTAAGAGCAACACAGATAAAAATTCTAGTTTTTGAAGTTTCAGAGGGAAAGGAAGACTTCACTAGGGCTTTTCCTATGATTTTTTGAATTAAAATCTCTAGAAGTGAAACCTTTGCTTTACTGGGACAATGGAGCCTGTTAATTGAGGGTGAAGAATTAGCTGTAATTAATAAAAGATAAGCATCATTGATATGAAATCTTCTGAAAGTATTGCTTCAGAGTCATTATATTGAAAATGTGGTCCAGAGGTGGATAAGGCCATATTTAAAGCTGGAAGCAAAACGTAGTAACATAAAGTCTCTAATTTGGTGGCATGAAAGCTGGAGAATTGAAGGGGTCATAGAGAGAAGCTGAGGCTTGTTATGGTGTGCCTGAGTCAAGGTCTTTAAAGAAAGGCCTTGAGGTTGGTGAAGGTGCAGCTTCCGTTGCAGTGGAGACTCAGGATATTGGAGATGCTAGGACCGTCTGAGACATCGTCTAAGGGCAGGGGCAGGTGTTGAGTGGAGATGGTCTGAGCCTACAAGAGAAGTTGTGTGTGTTCTACACATGGCAGAACTGGAGAGGCAGGGCTGTTCAACCCATTTGGAGCCCAGAAGATCACGAGTGAGTCCAAGGCACTGAACACTGAGTTCATATTTTTAGATTCTTTTTTTTTTTTTAATCTGATTTCGTGTCCTGGTTTCTCCCTCTTGCAATAAGAAACCATATAATGTCTTTTTTTTTTTTTTTTTTTTTTTTACTTTATAGAAACACACTCTTAAGAAGCTTTAGATTTTTAAGGAGAACTCGGACTTCTAAATCATTGAAATTTTTTAAATTGCAAAGCTTAAAAGTTGTACTTGATCTCACACCCAACTGATGAATAGGATATTCTGTCTCAAAGGGGTTAAATAGTGGAATTAGAGGTGGAATCCTGTCTGCTGGCTCACCCTCTGGCTCACTCCCCACATCCCCTAGAAATCCCACCTCCCCTTCACATTTTAGCAAAATGCCATAGAGCTGAGACAAAGTAGTCTTGTAACAGAGCATATCTGGGAAAATAAAGCTTCCAAATCTTATTTGTAAGAAACCGAGTTCTGAGTACCAATTATCTGTTCACTCTGCAAAGAAGAGACTACGAGGTGAACCCTCCAAGCCATGTGCCTTCCTCAAATAAGAGGGCAGAGTATGCTCTGTCCCTCTTCTACACCCACCTGCTCCATCTCTGTAAGTTTCTGATGATCACATCGGCTCTGTCATTGTCTCTGTGTTGGTGGGTCTGCCTCCACAGAAGGGAGGCCTGTAGCATGGAGGGATTTTTTTCCCCTAGAACATTTTGCTCTAGGGCACAGTGTGAGCTCAAACAGGGACTGACCGGAGCCTTAGCCGAGGCTAGCCTCGCTTTACCACTTCCCAACACCCATCCCAAATAGCAGCAGCATCTCTCCAACCCACTCCAGATGGATTTAGTGCTGAATCGACACTTTCTCTGTTTCCAGTTTTCTTGGGGAAATGAGGCCAGCTCCACACAGCAGCCAGAGCCCTTGCTTTGATGACAGCCTTCAAGAGGCTATATTTGAACACAACTGAAAGAGGAAATGAAGCTTCAGCTGCAGGTCAGCCCCAGTTGCCAAGGAGGACGGGGGTAAGCATCAAACAGCTGTGTTCCTATCATTCAACAGAAACTCCACCTTTCTAGTGCTCTCACCATTAAATTCCTTCCATTTACAGTCTTGTGATATTATAATAAAGGGTGGATGCTGAGACGTTTTGAAATATCTCCTTTATCAGTGAAGACAACTTAGTCCTTCCCTCCCCCCAAAATACTCTCTCCCTAAGTATTATCTCCTGCCAGAAAATGAGTTGGATTTGCTTCAAAACTGCTTCAGAACTGGTGAACATAAATGCCTCTAAATTTAGCAAATAACAGCATGTTCAATCAATTTGCAATATTTTCTCCCCTCCCTTCCAAACCCTGTTTGGCCTTAAAGCCAAAGTTGAGCAGGTCACTGGATCTCTCCCACGCCCGTCTTTCCCTACCCTCACACATCTGGCTTGATGGTTAATTGATAACGGATGAGCCCCCTATGTAGTAGCACGGAGCTGACCGGGCCAAGTCCCTGGCCTCACCCTGGCAGCAGCTAGCTATTCAGCGGTGAACTGGGTTCCATCCCTAGTCACTTGGCAAAGTCACGGAGTGGGTGGAGATGGGAAAAACATCTGTCTTCCTCATCTATGTTCAAAACACGGCATTTCCTCAAGGCCTGGGAGAGGGGACAAAGAGTTCTAACTGCCTACAAACTCCAGTCCAAACATGATGATATCTCTCTCATGGGTAAGGAAAAGCACTAGCAACTGTTCAGCAGACTGTGGTCTCTGTCTTGATCCTGTCCATTCCAGAACTGGTTATGGATATGCTTTTTATCAACATTGTGTCAAACACCATCCAAGTCCATGTGTCATGTGTGCAATAGATGGACAGTTTCTAAAAGGATACAACGGCCTTTACACCTGACTTAAGTAACACCAAGAAAGTCAGATCCTTCTATGCCCTGCCAACAGTTGCAACATGGAAAGTGAGAACAGATTTCTTCTCCACACACTGACTGTCCCCTTGAAAACAACAACCAACTCTGCCACATTTCCTGCTCATTGGTCCACTCTCATCTTGGACCTCTCAGAGATATTCTATCCCTGTCCAGTATCTTACAGACCAGTGGAGTCCACATGATCACCTGACAGCGCTGATCCCTGGGAGCCTTCATTCATAAGAAGTCAGCTCTTGGCATCTGTAAGAAACGACAATGCTGACAAGTCCCACAGTGTGCTGCATGCAGTGCAAAGAATAAATTAATTCTTTCTCTACTTGCTGCTGGGATGGGTTCTAGCTATACATGGGCTTCTTAGGTCTTAAGAGTACGCTGCATTGTGGAGATGGTAGCGCCTTTCTTGAGCTAATTGAAGATTATTTCATCATCATCATCATCATCATCAAATAAGGCCTTTATGAAAGTAGGACATATAACAGGAAGTTCAAAAACAGCTGAGGAGAAAGGAAGTAAAAGCCAGAAAGAAGGTTCTTAGCTGTAGAAGGACCGGGGTTTCTCTGTGATCTTTACCCTACTCCAGAGGTTTCCTATCTCCAATGCTCCTTCGTAAGGACCATAATAAGCACATGCTTGTGAGTTATACAAGGTCAGACGTGAAGACCGATGGTTAAAGCCTGGACAACAGAGCTGAGGGGCAGCCCTGTGTCATCTGTTTGTTTCAGGTGACCCAGGTACACAGCTAGACTTAGATAGATCACCACCATGCAGCACTAGCTTTCCATGTGCAGAAATGTTCAGCTACTATAGAGAAGGATTTTTAGAGCCACCATCACACTCAAGGAAAACAAAAAATTACTTAAGCTACTTAAGATGTACCCTCTACTCCGAGCATCACTGTGAAATTTGCTTTATGTGATATACCAGTATACGAACATTCTATGGGATTGTAAAGACAGATTTCCCATTCACAGTAACATCTTGAAAGGAGAAGTTCTCTTATAGCTAATTTGTCTCAAAATGAGGCTTAATTTATTATTAAAAGAAGGCCAAGAACCAGTATTTCAGACCAGTACCTGAAATACAACTAAAGCCCCACAGCTTCTTAGAAGTCTTTCTCTCAGTTCTAATGTTTGCTTGAAGACTAGGAGAGATTTTCAGGGTGACGGCCTTAACCTCTGAGAATCATGGGATGGTTGAGAGCATTCCAGGCTGCTCTTCTATTCCAGCAGGGTTGGGCACTAGAGACCAGCAAGGAGAACTAGTGGTCCTGAACTCTCTGTTCTGATCCAGGCTGCTCAGACTCACCCATGGGATACCACAGGATGGAAAGATCAGGAACATCATCTTTTCAAGCCGAGTACATTCTCTTTCTGCCTTCTCCCTACATCCCCTCCCAGCCCTGTGATAGTCAAAGCCAAATACACTGAAAAGGGAAGAAAGAAAGCACCGCCTCCTCTTGTCCATCACTGAGACGTAGCCCTGGCTTCCTCTCCTACAGGAAGGAGATGATGCTGGCTTCCAGTGAAGGGTGTGGGCTGGGGAGAAACCAGATACAAAAGACAGAGCAAGTCAGGATGTTACTAACAGTCCAGCTTTCTTTTCGGGTTCCTGTTTAGCTAAACATTTCAAAGGAGATGGTTTCCCAAGATCCTAGTCTTCCCAGTGTGTCCTAGAGGCCTGGGGCAGTGTAAGGGAGGGAAGAAGCCAGACAAAGGGAATCTGTCCAGTCCATCATCACCAGGACTGGTTTAATGTCTCCCCATAATGATACCAACTGAGGTAACTGTGAAGATCGTGTTCTCCCAGCATCTGTCATCCATGACCCTCTGGCTGAGTGGAAGGACATCCCTTTGGGACAGGCGGCTGGAGTCCCTGGCAGGTTGGGTAGACATTCTAGGCAGGCTACCTCCTTGCATGAAAGCTGTGTACCTTGCTTCTCACTGAACTGAAGGGGACACATCCCCGGGCTGTCAATGTGCATTTTCCCTATGTCTTCTGCTGCTAGGTTAGACCACTGGTGGCCAGAGCTCTGGTGCCTCCTGAGCAGTGCTATGTTCTTTGGAATCAGAAAGAGAGCCCAAAACATCTAAAAATAGTGGATGGTACACTCTACTACAGTTCCAAAGGAGGCCTGTGTATGATGATCCATCCATTCATCAATTAAGCTGATTTTGAGACAAATTAGCAAGGAGGGGGTGGGGCTTTCCTGTAAGATCAATGAAGAGAATGAATGATACATAAAAATCTTATAGACTATTCCCAACTTTATATGATTCAGAAAATGAATCTCAGCATGATACTCAGTAAAGCAAACACTGTATTTAAATAGCAAGGATTTTTTTTTCTCCTTGTATTTCATAATCACGCTCAATATTTGTCTTACTTTGTAGCTATGAGAAAAAAAGAAAAAGAAAATCAGAGCAATAGGAATGAGAAATCCAATTTCACAACTTCCTGTCCAGAAAGCCCTCAGCCTATAGTGAAGACCGACTGGCTCAGCAAACATGTCATGGTTCCGTGTAGGAGCTAGGAACTGGATACCTTAAGCCCTAACTGGCTATGTTAGAGAGGAAAAGGTTGTGAGGTAAATAATGTTCTGAGACCCAACACCAGAGCTACAAAGAACACCCACCAGACCTCCCATCTAATGCCTGCTTCCATTCAGGATGGCCAACCTAGCATTGATACATGACCTTCTCCACTGCTGCACTGAATAAAACAGACCCTTACATTTCTGTGGCAATTTGCCTCTGTGGCTGAGCCAACTTTAATTGCAGAAATCATCTAGATGACAGGCTTTTATTACATCTGTATAGCATCTCACAGAAAGTGCTTGTCACACAGCAGTTGAGAAAGGTCGCCTCTCTGGCTGACAGGATTATCTACCTCGACCATGGAACACATTTATATACTTGGGTAGCCTTCTCTGGTGATGCTTCTAAGGCCTGTAAGCCTTTTAGACCATGACTCAGCCTCCTGTTACTATAGGTATAAAAGGTTAGAGTCTCTGACACAATTCTCACTGTCTACCCCAGAGCTTCTTAGTTCCTTTGTTTGTTTATTCATTGCTTTTGAGACAAGGTCTTCAATCCAGACTGACTTTGAAATCCTTATGTAGCTAAGGGTGGCCTTGAACCCCTGATCTTCCTGCCTCTACTTCCTGAGTGCTGGGATTAAAGGTGTACACCACCAGCTTGATTTATGTCGTGCTGGGGATGAACCTAGGGTCTTGTGCATGCTAAGTAAGCACTCTGCCAACTGAACTCTGTCCCCAGTCCTCTTCTCTTATTTCTGTCCACTCCCTTAGAGGTGAGAAAGGAAAGAAAGCTAAGGAGAAACATCGAGCTGGGGAAATTTGTTCACATAATCTTGAGGCAGAATAATTTTTGCTTAATTTTTAAACAGAACCATGATGTCACCAATTGCAATTACAGCCTGGTGGTTTGAAGTCCCATATGTTTGACAAATAGTGCCAGTCATTTGCCAAGTCTAAACATAACTAGTTTTCCCTCAGTCACAAGCTGTCTCCTTGTCTCCCACCAACGTTAGGGTTTGGTTTCTTCTGCTCTTCTTGAGATGAGTGTCCCTGAGGACCTGGACAGATGCAGACTGTTTTCCTGCCTGCTCTGCTCTGTTTGCCAGGGAAAACATTCTATAAATTCTTTCAGAACCTCCCCTGGTAATGAGTTTCTGTCCATTGGTCTCTCTGGCTTTGGGTGAAATATTCCTTCTGGCTTTCCATGACAATGGGTATAACTGTCCTGAGTGTATCAAGACCCACCTGGCCTGAGGGCCACCCATCACAGGCCTGTTCTGAAGGCAACAGAAAATGCATGTCTCACCTGATTCCTCACTTCCAGTCATCTGTGGACACTTTGTAAAAAAAAATCACCATCTGAATCACAAACAGCTGCTTTTATATTTCTACAAGCTCACTCCCAGCATGGCTCATGTGTCCGAGCTGAAATTCCATCTCAAGAGTGGCTTCTGATGTACCCTGATTCTACAGCTGGGAGAGGGGATCAAATTAAGCGTGTGGTTAAACCACATGCAGAACTTGGGAAATGCCTTACTAGTCTTGTCATAGCGATACAAGTCAAATATTAAACTCCCCAGAGTCTGTCTCATTTGTATCCATATCCATGATTTACATCCCAGTTACTCATCACCATGGGAACCAGGTATTTTTGACTGACTAAAGAAAAGATTGCCAAGATACAGATATCCTCTGGGAATAGGATCCCCCCGACCCCCTTTTCCAGGGCTAGGAATAAAACCCAGGTCCTTACATGTACTAGGAAAGCCCTCTTCAACTGCGTTCTGCCCCTAGCCTAAGCCTGAGCCTTTCAAGGATGGGTCATACTCACTGTCACTTCTGTCCTGACACCAAATGGAGCTCACTTTGTCCTGAAACACTAGTATGACTTTTACCTGGAAGACTGAAAATCTAAGTGTCAGGCTCCACCCCAGGGCCTGAACATCTGGTTTAGCATTAAACATGGCATGCTGTACATGCCATGGGACTGGGATCAAGTTTTAAAGATGGGCTACTGGACCACGGCTCTAAGATCTCACAGACAAAGGATGACTGGGAGAAGAGACCCTGTGACTAAAGCTCCCACTGAGTGCCTCTCCAGGTCTTCCTTGACAAGTCTGCCCTGAGTTGTTCTTTCTTAAGATAGGTCTCAAGGATTTTGAGCTAATCACAGTTCCTGGCATCATGAAAACTGTGGCCTTGATATTGTAAAATTATCACAAATGGACTTACTGAAAATTTAATTTTGACCTGCCAGGAATGTTTTTTTACATGTTAATCAAATGCCAACTAATTATTAAAAGCACACCATGGAAAATTAACCAGAGTGGTCCTCTCCCATAACGGCCACACCTAGCAGGACTTAATAAGCAGCAAGAGGTTGTCTCTTCAAAACCAAGGCATGGAAGAAGCTAGGTTTCTTAGTTTTTAAGTGTGAGTTTGCTTTGTTAGATTGGCTGACACATGGCAGTTTTTCCCTTGAGGCTTATGGGGAGACTTTGAGGAGATATAAGGCAGGGGCCAGTGAATCCAGACTTCCATCTAACCCTGCAATGGGGCAGGCTTTAGAGAAGTTCTTTCCTGAGATCTGCCTACCTCTGCCTCCAGAGTTCTGGGTTAAAGGCACACATCACTACTCTGATCTTTAGAGAGGTATTTTCTTAAACTACGTATACCAATCTGGCTTCTAACCTGGAGTTAAGTTCTTAGAATGGAATGTCACAGGCTGGGTGGCTTAAACGAGTAGCATCCATTTCTTGAAGTTCTTAAAGCTGGGAAGACACAGACCGAGTCACTAAAAGACTTGATGTCTGATCAGACTTAGCTTTTTGGTATGCAGATGGCTACTTTCTGATTATATCCTATTCCAGCACAGAAAGCAGAAAGAGCAAGCTCTTGTGTCATACTCATAAAGGTCTTAAGAAGTAGAAAACCCATTGGGGACTCTACTCTCATATCCTAATTCCCTCCCAGAGGCTCTACCTACTTCATGAATATACAGCCAATAGCACAAGTCACATAACTCCCACCCTCACCCCATGCTCCAAGGAATGGAAGAAATATCTGAGTGCTGTTCAAATCCATCACACCCTAAATCCAAGACTGAGCAGAGTTGGTTGTGGTTTTGGTCATTCTATTTAAACATAGCTTGTTATGCAACACTAGACTACCAGAAAAAATAATCTGTATAACCTGGACATGAAGTACTGTGACAACAAAAACCACCTGTAGCTTTGGGCTGGTGACATGAGGCACAGGTGGAGAGAGATCTGAAAGGAAAAATCTACTAAAGATAGAGGTGAGTAAACGTCTTTTTAATGGTCACTGAAGAAGAGATCACCATGTGCTATGGGGGTGAAAGTTTCAGGTTGCCACAGAAATGTAGAAGATATATCTATAAATGTATGGCTCTGGCTTTGAGGTTTAATTTCCAAAGGCAAAATTCAAGATGAATTTGAACAAAATGAATAGTCAATTTTCTTAAGCAGAGTGTAGACTTGGGACTTATTAAGTCTGGGGAGCAGGTTCTCTGTCTTTTCCTTCACCTTTCCCAGCGAAAGTTCTCCAAAGAAAACGAATGGCTTTACTGCAAAGACCAAATCTGTGATGTCATTACAAGAGGTATTAAGGTCTGAGAAGATCTAAGGTAATGTCTCACAGATCAGTTCAGAGACAGAAAGTCCTTCTGGGCTTGTCTCAAAGCCCCTCTTTACTGAAAATATGGCTCTATAGAGTCTTAAAGCCAGGATTCCCAAGAAACCATCCTCAGAGCTGAAGACAAAGCATGACTACTCTTGAGAAGGAAAGGGGCCCATGAATGCCTAGCCTTTCCATACCCAGAATGCAAATGGAAGGCCATTTTGAACCCTCTAAACCATTCCATTCACTCTTCTGACCAGCAAGGGATTCCAGAACTACAGAGACAAATTCCTGACCCACCAAATTGTGAGATATAATGATGCCTGGTAACTTAAGCCACTAATCTTAGATGATATTCATCAAATTATGTCAGTACTTATAACATTTTACAGAAAGTGACATAACCACTAAATAAAAAGAGGGAGATTTTTGAATCACCCTCTTTATGCTGGTGATAACTTCAATGGTTTCTCTTCACTATGAACCACAAAGTAACCACATGCAGAGATTCCAACACCTTCCTTAGCAGTAGACACTGTCAACCCTGTTTCCTTCAGTGAATCCTCTCTTGACTTCCTTCAGTCTCCAAACTCAGGTTTTGTAAGTGATTGTCTCTTTCTGTTTATTTTTCCCACCCCAGAGGAAGCCACTCTATGTCTGGTCCAGGCTGGTGTAACCACTTCTCTTCTTGGCGATCATCTCTACCCCAAGATGTTTAAAGCTTCATGCCAGATTGATTATATTTTTACCCCAAAGTATAACTCTAATCACATCCAGCCTTACTCTGACCACTCTAAATTTACTTCTTACCATCAACCTAGGTTTGTGGTTCCCAAATCTTTACACTTGTCGTTCCTCTTTCATAGACTACCTTTGTCCTAATCCAACATCTACCCAAGCCCTTAAAACTCTGGAACTTTTCCTTTTCATCACTTAGCTTTTGCTGTACAGCTGCTTTCCCTCTGAGGAAACACGGACTTGACTGTTCAGCCTGACCTCAGTCTCTGTCTCTCAAACTCCCTTGGTGTTTTTGGTTTACAACTGCCAACAGCTCTGTCCCATTCAGCCAAGTAATTGATTCATAGATTTGTCCTCTACTGGATTACATGTTTCACAATGTTGGGAGCAATAACTCAGCTGTGGGATGTGCCAAAATGTTAGCTTGAATACATTGGAAAAGATGGATCTTGCTCTCAAAATGCATTAGATCCAACAAAGTTGAGAATAAAACAATGAACAGTTAGATAATGAACTAAGGCAGGAGATAATTAGCTTCCGCATCACACAGTACAGATTCTAAGTGCTTTAGGAGATAGAGAGTTGGAGGGAGCCATGATCAAATATGGATCACACAGGGAAATTTCACCGATGAGGCAGATGTAAGCCTGTAACTTCAGGGTGCAGGAGGAGATAAACGGAGAAGGAAGTCATTTTTGACAAACTTATTAGAGCTACAGGGTTGGAGTAAACAGGATGTTTACCAAAGAGTGAAGAGATTGACTTCTGTTCATGAGCCCTGTGTGTAGAGGATACCTCCAAGGCCACCCTGTCCCTTCAAAATAAGAAATCCAAGCCAGACAATAATGGTTCATGCCTTTCAGTGATGGCGCAGCCTTCTAGTTGCAGCGCTTGGGAGTCAGAGGCAGGTGGCTTTCTGAGTTCGAGTCCAGCCTTTGCTGCAGAGTAAGTTCATCTCACAGACCAGGAAAAAAAAAAACTTTAAAAAAAATGGTTCATGCCTTTAATCCCAGCACTTGGGAGACAGAGGCAGGTGAATCTCTGAGTTTGAAACCAGTCTGGTCTGCAGAGTAAGTTCCAGGACAGCCAGGGCTACACAGAGAAACCCTGTCTCAAAAGTAAATAAATAAATAAATAAATAAACCCAAATTCTTGTCCCCATCAGAGTCATAAGGTCACATTATCTTTGACTAGCAAAATCATAAAGGTGTTTCCTAAGCTATAACCTGGGACAAGTGTGAACAAAATATTTGAATGATCCCTATTTGGGAAAGCTGGGGAAATATCAATCTGCATGGCCAGGTCCTGGGCAGGGCCGGGGAACCCCTGTCCATTTATAAGAATCTCCTGAAGGAGATTGCCCATTCCCTCAGCTATTTCCTGATCAAAGAGCCTTGACTCCACTCAGTGTGAAGAACCAATGTCATGGTTCTCAGAGGATGCTGCCTCTGAGTCTCTCCTGTAGTGAGCCAGGAAATGCTCAGCTCTGGGATGAATTGCCTGTGCATCTTGCTGTTATCCTGACCACCATAACCACAGAAGCAGATAGCACAATGGTACTGTCTCAAGCCTGAAGCAGCCTAGAGCCTGGACATCCTCTCAAGAAGACAGCATCCCTAAGAGATTGTCACCTCCGTCTGTAGTACAAGTATGAAAGAGACATTATTAAGCCACCATGGTTTGGAGGTCATTCCTGCAGCCTACCATGATCTCTCCTGACTGATCCAGCAAGGATTTACTTAGATGTGTTTCTGAAATAGATCTTACCTTCACCTCAGAGACAATGAACCCACAGCTCAGAGACACTTGGGTTTGAACAAGGGACCGGAGAGCCCATTGTCCTGTAAAGAGTAAAATCCAGTACCTGCAATAAGCTATCCAAGAGTTGGGAGACAGTCTTCCATGGGTCATGGCTATCACCTAGGAAGCAAACTGCTCAGTGGAAACCCATCTACCCATGTGCGCACTGTTGTTCAGCATTGCCAGGGGAACCCTCTGCCCCAATATCTTTCATCCATAGCCACAACACGCCCTGTCCCATTGTGGCCCATGTATTTAGCCATAAAGTTAAGAAAAAGAATAGGGAGGTGATTTTGGCTTTACCAGTAGGCTCCACTCTATCCAGTTTCTCTAACAAAGAGTGAAGTCGGTCACTATCTGGGTTCTCTACTTCTTTCCCCCATGAGTTCTGGACTCAGAGAAGAAAAGGTTGACTCCCTCAAAACCATCATCCTGAGAGGTTCACAACAGTGCTTCATGTGAGTATTCATTGCATTAGCAGCACAGTGCATGCCAATAGTTGCTCATGACAAGTCTGCACACTTCCTCTGAACTAGACTCTGAAAGTACAACTGTACCCAAACAAAGAAAAAAACTCTGAGTTCCTTATTCATCCCCTAGGCTCCAGATCTGGGATTTCTCCTCCCTCCTTCTCTTCCCCCATTTTCTGTGTATATAGGGACAAAGCTTCCTGCAGGGTTGGGGTTATGGGGTTGCTGTTCTATCATCTACAAAGCTACCATCACCCCTAGAAATAACAGTGACTGCTTAATTGTGGCTTCTAGAACACAGCAACACCTGGAGAAGCCAGATGGTAGGAACAAACTTCTGGTCATAGTTACTTTTAAAAATAAGAGAGCAATGAGACAGACCTAGACCTGCAGAAAAATAAAAAATGAAACTTCCCTGGAAAGCAACACTGTCTAGTCACCTCCACCTCAGTTGGGGGGCTCTCAAGGCTCTCAGCAGACATCTCCTCTCAAGAATGCTGGTCCATGTACTTCTCAACTCCTTCCTCAGCCAAGCCCCAAGCAATCTCTTCTGTCTCAATCTGGATTCCTCAATTTTCCTTCCCCACATTTCTTTTTCCTATTGACTGGCTTCCCCCAACCCTGTCCCCACTGTGAACTTGCCACAGTTGCTCCTTTCCAAAGGAGAAAGAGAAAGCTTTCTTCACATCCTCTTGACCCCCTCTCCACACCGAGCTATCTGGGTTCACCTGGCTAGCACCCACTTTTTCCATTCTCACCATCTCTAACAACCTTCCGCTTCACCGTCCACTGGAAATTCCCCACCACAGACCTTTGCAAATGGGATCTAATTTGGTACATGGGGTCTTTGTAGATGTCATCAAGCTAAGATGAAGCCATAGGGTGAACCTGAATTTAAAATATGTCTTGCTGGGCATCATAAGAAGAGACAGACTCATAGGGGGCCAGCCAGAGCAATGGAGGCAGAGATTGGACTCCCGGAAGTACAAGCTGAGGAAAACCAGGAATGGGAGTGGTGGCCCCCGATGGAAGCCAAGGCAGTAGGAAAGAAATCTTTTCCCCAAAGCCCCCTTCGGGAAGGCAGTCCCCCAAGTGGCCATGGAGTATGAATTTCTACCCCTATCCCTGGAGAGAAAAGCCTTATAATCCCAGGTCCCCTTTTTCTGGGTCCTTTGTTATTTTTGGGACCCCAGGAAGCTAAAAAAGACACCCTTCTAATTATTCTCTTTCCCCTTTCCCTTGCCAAAGATTTTAACACACAACAGCTCCGTTCCCTGAAAGTGTCCGGCAATGCAAGCCCAAACCAACTTCCATTTCTCCTCTTAACTCTGACAGTTGCCTTGACCCTTTCAGTGATTTTCCAGCTTTACTATTATTTTTTTCCCAACCTGTTCCCCCCCTTTTCCCGAGGGGAGCTCATACCCCAACGGTGACTTTGTATAACCCCTTAATGCTTGTCGCTCTTCAGAATTTTAGATTAAAAATCTTGAAGAATTACCAACATGGTACTATATGCAGTTCCCATGTTTCCTCCAGAAATGATTCATTGTTTGCATCCCTTAAACATTTATTTATTTATTATTTCACACTTTTACACATACATATAAAGTAATTTTTTCATGATCTCACCTCCTATCCTCTTCTCTTTTTCTCCAAAATCCAATCCCCACTCTTCCCCGTAAAATTTAGCTTTTCCCTTTCAAGAGTTTTTTTTTAATGGGCCCACTGAATTTAATTACCCTAGCTTCAGTGGAGATTATCCCCAAGCAAGGGGATACTTGCCTTTGGTCTCAACGACGGAGGAAGTATGATTGTCTTTTCTTCAAAACCCATGGACTGTTTACTCCTCAAGAAACGTGGGCTGGAAAGAGTTCCTCCCCCGTTTCATGAGGAAGTCAGTGGACATAGTCCTCATGCAAGTCTTGTGCGGGTGGCCACCCCTTGTTGGGGTTCCCCAAATGCCCCAAAGCCCCCCCATGTTCATGTCTAGACATTCCCTTCCCACTTTTATACCCTTACATTCTTTCCTCCTTTCTCCCATGGTGCTCTTTTTGGGCCCCTTGGAGTGAGTAATACAGATGCCTGCCAGGGTAAGCATTCAAGACTCACCAAGTTTTCCATACTTTGACCAGTAATGAATCCCCCTATCTAACAGTAAACGGCACCCCATCAAAAGAATTTCTCTGCCCCAAGGCTAATAAGGGGGCATATTATCATAGGATTTGCACATAAACATTTTGAAAAACCCCTTTGGGCACCATGCCCCATTTAATAAAAACAACAGTAGTTGGCCTCCCTTTGCTAAAGGGAATAGACTCCTGAGGCCTATTTTTGAACCCAGGTTTTCAGGTTCAAAATATGAATTCCTCCTGAGGAGCAGGCCTCAAATCCAATAAGAAAAGTTAAAAACTCATAAAAGTCAGGCCCATAATCACCAAAGGACAATCTGTTCTACATTGTAAAATGCAGCATTACAACAAGTGAATAAGGCTGGTGCTGATGCCCTTTTGGCCAAAACAAACAGAGCTTTCATTAGTACTTTTCAAATACCTAATGGAAAACCAGCCAACAGGACAAAATTTTACTAGTTCAATTCCAGCTTGATTTTCTGTAAAACTGCAACCAAAATATGTATCATCTTCAGCAATGGCATCTTATCATCTGGATTTTGTGGGCATCCAAGAAAAAATGTCAAATATTCTGTATTGTTTTTGGCTTCAGGGACTTCCCCGACAACTTAAGAATGTAACAAAATAAAGTATCCTTTTTCCCATCCTACAAAACAAAGATAGGTATAGCTCATTGTCCCACCGATGCCCTTCTGTTTCTTCTTTGATACCAGCTAAGGTCATCAAAGGCCACCAGAAAATATCCATTCTACATTTGAACCCTCTTCCTTTTCTTCCTTTTTTTTGACATCATATCATTGCCTTAAGGGTATCTTCATTAGTTCCTGAAAAGCCTATAGTCAGTGTCTCCTTCATTCACCACTGTTCCTCATAAACCATTCCCACCAAATTGGCATAAAATGCTTCCACTTGAGCCAAGGTCAAAAGAGGCCTCAGTTGGGGAAAATCAAAAACATGGGCTCACTCTATGTCTGGGTCTAATATAATCTAATAGCTTAGTGACTTGTACCTGAAAAACAAGGGTGCTGCTATCAGCTAGATAATTTCACTTGATATTTTTTTTAAGGTTATATGGGTCTCCTGTTATGTTGATCATCTCTAAAGTGAAACTCTAAAGAACAATAGAAAGATGAGGTTTAAAACTTTTTTATTGATCAACACATAACTCACATCCTTTCCCGCTATATCCATATACTGATGGGAGAAGAAGCAGGCTTTTCAAATAGAATGCGCAAAATCACTTTGAACAAGAACTGATTTTTAAAGGGGCAAAAATGATCGCTTCCTACATTCTTCAAACAGACCCCAAATCTCCTTTACACTTGCTCCCCCCCAAATTTTTCTATTGACTTCAACCTACCCTCACTCTCTAAAGTCTTCGCTTGGAACTGTATCCACTTTCCAAACACCCTTCCCAGCAACTTCCTTTTTAGGCTTCCCGTGTTTAGAAGACATAGAAGAAAATTTTTTGAACTGAAAAGTAGAATAGAAAAGACAGCCTTCCTTCTTGTTTTCTTCCTGTCACATGTCAATTGCAGTGACTTTTCAGGTTCAGATATGACCGCATAGGCTTTGTTCTCAAACTCTGTGCTCTAGAAGCGGTTCAACTGAATCCCAGGACCCTGTCTCGAAGCTTAAGCTCTACCCCCTTTTCTCTGAGTTTCGGTGTTCTGAAGATCCTTCTTTCCTTGGGGCTCCCAACCCTAGCATCTCACCAGCCCTCAGCAAAAGGGAAAATGGGAAGAGTGAAGCAGCCCTGACCACAACTGGGGCAGGGCATTTTCCCCTTTAAACTTACTTCCGACCCCAACGTCTTAGGTTTTCACTCTCCGGCTTTCGGTTTACATTAGATTGTGGGGCCCTCCCCAGAAAAAGGGATTGCGTACTACTCTTTAGCACTTCTTTTAGAACTCTCCACCAATTCCCACTACGCCATGAGAGGTAATAAATGTTAGCAAAACCAAACACAAAACCACACAAATTCCCATTTTTCTTATGTTAGGAGGTGCCACAGCAAGTAGGTTTTTGGTAATTTTCCACTTACATGTTAAGACGGAACTTGAAGGATTTAGGCTTCCCATAGCCCTCGCTTTCTGTACCACAAATAGATTTTATATTAAGAGTTTCATGATGTGTTCTTTAGATTTTTGTATGTCAATACGGAAGCCAGGAGGTCCCGTAACATGTGAGCCACCAAAAGACTTTAGAAAAGACCCCATCTCTTTACAGCTAACTATGGATGACATCCAACCCGCGCTCTACCTCAAGTCAGAAAGGGGTGTGACTAGAATTTGTAGTTGTTTGAAGACAGGACTCCCCCCACCCCGGGAAGCATGTGGATCACTTCTTACAGTCCACCACTGAGAGTCATAGAAAACAATCTGCTCCTTTTTTCTAAGGACCAACTATCACCATGTTTCACTGCTGAAGTAATTTTCTCTGTAAGGAGAGAGTTCGCCCCACTTGACCCATCAGTCCATCTGTGTGATAGGTATGGATATGGACTGCCTGCCCTTGAAGTGATGAGTGTTTAATATGCTTACAGTTGGATATGATGTCATGTGTTCATGTGTGGACTTATGGTGAGGGCTTGGTACATTAGGCAGGTGGAGCTTATGGGGCTGTGCCCTGGACACATCATGCATTATGGCAGAAGCCTTTCTGCAACAGAATATATGTATTTTATAGTTTTAGATCTGCTCACTGATCCATTTTTTCCCAAAATTCAAATTTCTATTTATCGGCTTATTGTATACATAAACAAGGCTTGTCATGTATCTCAACGCTTAAGTCCATGGGGCAACGGGTCAATTTTGAAATGTTTTTTTACAAGACGTGGAAAGGCACAGAGGGTACCAAGGGGCCTCTACAGAACCTTAATCAGTGGGAATAACACCCACAGCAGGAGACCAGATGTCCATTGGCTTCTGCAATTACCCCAAGTGGCTTTGACAACTGTACGGATGCAGTTGCCACAAGCTTGAACCTGTGTAGCCAATACAGACCCTGCCACTGGCTACCAGAACCACTGACTTCTGAACTAAGGAAACCCTCAAGCTGTTTTTCACAAGGGAGGGAAATGGAGTCTCTGGAGGGAGGTGGTGGGTTTTCCTGCTTTGTAGAAGGTTAGGACATCCAGAATTTAGTTACAAAAGAACAAAATAATCATCATGTTACACTGCAGAGCAGACCATGAGAAACTAACACATGTAAACACATGCCACATTTCTTTTCTTAATCTCTATTATGTCTACATGTGTGTGTGTGGTGTGTGTGGATGTTCCTAATGTGTGTGGGTACATATAGGGGTTGGCATGTGCATATGTATTTGAGGCCTGAGTTTGATTTGTAGAACTCTTCTCCATTCTTCATCATATTCAATGAGTTAGAGTCTCTCAAATCCCCAATTACAGGTAGCCTAGGTAGTCGGCTTGCCCAGAGATCCCCCCGGTGTCTACCCCCGAAGCATTGAAATAAAAAGGCCAGCTATCGCACCCTTGGGCAACTATATGGGTTCTGGGGATCCAAAATCATAACTTCATGTTTGTATGGTGAGTACTTTATCCACTGTACCAATCTTCCAACCCTGCCTCATTACATACAAATTAAAATAACATATTTTTTCAGAGGTGGAATAAATAAAGCCAATATTTTGGAAATATCTTTTTAATAATTTTACAGTTATTTTTAGAGTGTGTGTTGTGTGTGTGTGTGTGTGTGTGTGTGTGCAAGAAGAGAAGAGGAGAGAGAGAGAGAGGAGAGAGAGTAGAGAGGAGAGAGAGAGAGAGAAAGTTGGGGGAATTTGTTCTTCCTCCATTAGAGTCCTGGGGATTGAACTCAGATTTCCAGACTTGGCAGCAAGCTCTTTACCCACTGAGCCATTACACTGTTTGCCCTGGAGCATGTTGGTTAAGAGGGTTTTCTCCTGAGGCAGCGACAGACTGGAATCCACATGGATCCCCATTGTTAGCTCCATGGGACTAGGCTTGAGCTCCCCTTGGGTGGCAGCAGGTAGCTCGCTCTCAGGAAGATAGTGAATCCTGTGTTCATCTTTTGTGTCTCAAAACACAATCTCACTCAGAGCTCAGGGCCATTTGAACACAGTAGTCAGTCTTTATTTCCAAGGGCAGCGCATTGTCTGACCTCACTCATGGTGATGCTGTAGCCAGCCTCTGCTTCCTTCCACCTCCTCACTTCTGTGCAGTGATGAGTGACTAGATGCTGATGCCGATGTACTTCAAAGATGTTGCTGTCTTCAAAGAGACCTCACTGTGTTCAGGCTCCCACATCAGAGGAAGTTCTCCTGCCCACTTAACCCTGGTGAATGTGGTCACAGTGTTGTCTGGGCACTTGTTGCTGCCCCTTCAGCTCCTGCTGCTGTGTGTGCCACTCCATCTAGGCAACTCTATTAGAAAAGACCCTACATGATGATTTAGCAGCTTTCAGAGGTCCCTACTTGGGCCAGGAAACACTGATATATCCCCGGCTCCAAAGCCTTGTAGGTATGCAAGACCATCCAGATATGTCTGGGCTTTGCCTGGGCTCACTTCATGTTTCTTTAGAATAAGCTGACCAAGTCCTCTGCATTCTGCTTTATGGAAGTTACATTGGAAGAGACTGCTGGAAATCCCCTATGTTAGAGACCAGGAATGGGGCTCAGGACTACTTGCTCCCAAGGGAGGAAGTACAGGAACCTAAATGGACAAGAACTTCTTGAGGCAGCTGCTCAGGTCCTCTGAACTGGACACAATCCACCTAGCACTTTCCAAATTTCTTTCACCAGAAAACAATCACAAAAACTGCTTGATCCCCTTCTAGGTCTTCTGCCTGGTTTTGAGTTCAGGACTCATAGAATCCAATTGCAAAGTTTCCACCTACAAAGTTCACATCAATATTTGCTTCCTGCTCGTTTCAAATGTCTGACATTTTACGTTAGTGGTTCTTCCATTTTAAGAACCAGTCATACATATTAACAAATTTTTAAAAAGATCTGAACTTATTATTTTACACCTACATTTATTTCTAAACATATTATCTATTCAGTTTTGATGAATAATCTCTGTACTTGATGTGATTAAGCCAGAAATTGGTCTAATTAATAGTAGAGATTGGCTGGTATTGACTTATTCTATGTATGGCTGTGGGTATACATGTGTATTTATGGGCTGTGTGTGACTGTACGTGATCGATATGATGTGTGTGCTTTGTGCATGTATATGATTTGTGTCAGGTATAAGGTGTGTGAGTATGGATACATGCATGCCATGATGTGTATGTTATGTGTGATATGCGTACATGTGTTTGCATGGATGCACACTTACCATGTGTGATTTGTACATGCGTGTGAGATATATGCATGTGTACGTGAGTACGGATGTATTCATGTCATATGTATGTTGTATGTGTGTGATGTGTATGTGAGTATAATGTGCACATGCCATGACAAAATGTGAAGGTCATAGGACAAACTCAGGTGTCAGTCTTTGCTTTCTACCATGTTGTTCTCAGCTCAGTAAGCCTGACTAATGGAACAGTGAGTTTCCAGCAATCCTTTCTTTCCCAATCCCAATAGGGTCATGATGCTGGGATTACACATGTGTGTGTGGATACTGCATCTGCAACCCAGGTTGTCAGGCTTGTACAGAAAGTGCTTCATCCACTAAACCACCTTCCCCAGATGACTCCAAGGAGCCAATCTTGTGTGCTTCATGGCTATAAGAAGCACAGTGGACCCAGAACCTGAGAAACATAACCAGGCTTACACTCCAGTGGACGACAATGTTGCCCTCACAACCATCACTGAAGTTCCAACAAACACCATGCCTTGCTCAGCCTTGTAGGGGTTGGTGAATAGACAGATCCAATGCAGAGCTTTGTGATGTGGGCCTTCCCACTATGAAACAGGTATGCAGTTTTATTGTATGAGGAAACATCTAGAAGGTGCTATTTGCAAGGATGTGTACAATGGTATAAAACAATATTTGCGAGAACATGAATAAGTTATGAAAGTAACATCAAACACTGATGCCTAAGAATTTTATGGAAAGTATAAACAAAAAGAAGTATGAATCAGAGATGCAGTTTGGCGGCTGAGTGTATGTTTACATGTAAACATGTAAACATGTAAAGTCCTAGGTTCAATGCTCAATACTAAAAACCAATGAATTAATAAAATTAAAAGCCACTTTCTAGACTACACTGTATTTTTTCAAGTCAAATACTACTGAACAGGACTGGGGGGATGTCTCAGTGGTAGGGCTAGCATTTAGTGTGTACAAGACCCTAGGTGCAAGCATCATAAACCCACATGGATGCCATCTGCTTTTCTGATTCTAAGTCATCAGGCATGAATACAGACTCTAGCTGATTGTGTGGGGGTAACCATCCAGCTCTCACACAGTTGCCCGTGTTTAGAAATACATTAGTTAAAAAGCAGACGTTTTTTAGAAATGTCTGCATAGTTTTCTTTAAAATTGTACAAAGGAAAAACACACAGACAGTTTGCAATCCGAAGTTCTCATGAGCCTCAGACAGAAACATAAGCTTCTGCTTGGTGGAGTGTCTCCAAGGCAACAGGAGTGGCCTGTTGTCCTGGAATCAGAAGGAATGCCTTCCCCTGAGAAAACAACAAGGGTGACTCTTGATTCCTAACACCCAGCAACTGTCCATCAAAGAGAGTCAACAATGATATTGCTCAAAAGCTCCTTAGAAAACATATGATGGGCTCAAGTCTCTCGGCACTGTGATTGCTGGGGGTAATCTTGCCTCAATATTTCACAAAATGTCACCAAAGCGATATATAACAGATTTTCCCACAGTTGGCACAATGGCCGCTTTCAATCAGAGCGTTCTGTTTAATCATGAGGGACTATTCTGAGTGTGTCAGAATGTCCAGCAGCCTTCCTGGCCTCTACTTACAGAATGTTAATAGCAACCACTACCCTCCCCTTCCCCCGATACTTATGACGACTTAGATGTCTCCAGACATTGCCTAATGTCCCCTGGGAGTCCAAATGGCTCCAACTGCGAACCACTGACATGCAGGCACCATACAGGACATAGAAGCGATTCAACTCAATTCATTTTAACCCATGTTTGCTGTTATCTTGCCAGGGGCCTCCTTGTGAAGACACGGAGCTTGGCAGGTAAATGCAAGGTTTAGGCCATGAGCTCTGCAGTCTTGTTGCTCAGCACTGAATTCAGCTGTTTCCTGTACTAGCTGCCTGTCTCCCTATTCACCTGGGAAGCAAGAACAGTGGCAGGATCTGCCTCACGTGGTGGGGATAAGTACTAGCTGTTCATTCTAAATAAAAGCTATTCAACATACTACTGACATACCCTTTTTTAATTTGGCTGGAAATAAACGATCGTGAACTCACTGCCATGAACCAAGAGAATAAAATCTTTAGAGTTTGTATGTGTGTGTGTGTCTGTGTGTGTGTGTGTGTACATGTATGCGTGTCTACAAGTGCGCATGTAAAACATCATATGGATATGTGGTCATCAGAAGCTTCACAGTACATCATCCATACATATTAAGTTGTCAAGTGCATTTTGGGGGCTTCATCTCTAATAAATCAGACAAATTAAATTAGTTTTCTTTCAGCTCAGAAACACAGCACACTTCATTGAGCTCTAGCTGGCCCCCACACCTGCTACTCGCAAAGCTTTCTTTCCTCTTTATTTTGTAGCTTAAGAGGCGTTGATGGACCGCATTCAGTTTTTAGATTTTCATTGTCCAAAGACGACTCAATAAGGATGGGAAGTGGGCTGGGGAGGTGGCTCAGTAGGTAAAGTACTTGCTTACAAGTGTGTGAGCCTGAGTTTCAATTCTCAGCACCCACATAAAGCCTGGCACAATCCCAGAGCTCTCAAGGCAAGAAGGGAGATGAAGACAGGAGAATCCCTTAATACTCAGAGGCCAGACATCTTGGCCTATGCAGCAGCAAAGAAGTGACCTGTCTCCAGCAGGGTAGATGAAAGACTGATACCTGAGATTGCCATTGTGCATCCACATCCATACTTACTCACTGTGACATTTGCGTGCTCACAGGCACATACAGGAATGAACACAAACATATTAAAAAGAAAAATATCGTAGAAAAAATAATTTGTGATTTGAAAACAACTTAAACACGTTGAGATCTGTTTCCCTCTTAATAACAATAGATGTGCAGTGGTACCTAGTTGTGCAGTGGTCACCTAGTTCTCAGTTTGACCTAAGTCATTCCACAAATCCAAGACACGGAGGCATAAGGGGAACCCACTGCTGCTCAAAGGTCAGCTTTGACATATCTGGTCCAAGGTTACCTGGTACGGTGGTTTGAGCGAGTGGCCCATTTATAGGCTCATATATTCCAATGCTCAGTCCCCAGTTGGTGCAACTATTCGGGAAGGACTGACCTTGTTGAGGGAGGTATGTCCATGAGGGTGGGCTTTGAGGTTTCAAATTCCACAACATCCCAGTTAGCATTCCTTCTGCCTTATGGTGTTTGTCTCAACATGTAAACTCTCAGCTCCAGCACCATGCCTGCCCGCCCACTGTCATGCTCTCTGCCTTCATGGTTATTGACTCATCCTCTGGAACAGTAGAGAATTCCCCAATTAAATACTGTCTTTTATAAGTTGCCTTGGTCTGGTTTTTTGTCGTAGCAATAGAAAAGTAACTAATACACCTGGAATCACCATAAATAGACCTGCTTGGGAAGTGCTGAGAAATGGTCTAGCAGGGACCTGTCTCCATGAGGCCCCATCACGATATCTTGGACCAAGACAGACTCCTGCACATGGTGCAACCTTGGATGAAACTTCTCGGTTTAATGATGGTGGTCTGCCCATCAGACAAGTCTACCATCCTCAGACTTGCTCATTCTGAGCCTTGCAGGTCTGTACCTAGAGGGTCATGTGGCTGGAAAAAAAGGATCCGGGCTGAGAACCAGTATGCAGGGCCAACCGAAGTCAGTGCTGCCATCTTGAGCCCCTAGAAATTCTTCCTCCTCTTGACACCTCCTTCTCACTTGGCTCAGAAGGAGTCTGATGCTAAGCCACTCTGGCTTCCTCCTTCTACCAGATTATTTCTCCAACTGGCCATGCAACGTTGTAATGCTTCACCTGTACCCCGTCCCCACTCCAAGCTCTCCACGGTGCACTGAACAGATAACATACATGGCTTGATTGACACCCCCTCTTTATTTTTATTTTAAAGGGGCATATTAGCACCACTCTAGGCTAAACTGCTGTTTTGCTCCCAGAGAAATATGTCAGATGTTCTGGGTAATTTAATGTTTTCCTGGCAGAATCATCTAAATGTGAAAATAGCCAATGTCCCTCAGAACAGACCAATCACTCACTAGAGAGTGGCTTGGTGACTCCTGGCTCTCAGACAGTTGTGGTGACACTTGCCACATCGCATACTAGAGAAAACAATGGAGAAGATATCATGCTCGTAAGATACCACAAGAAGGCTGAGGGACCAAGAGTCTAGAGAGCCTCTGAGTGCTACAGATCCCAGAGGGAGGAGCTATCCACCCCAGCCCGTCACTCACTGATTAAGAACACCTTTCCCTAGGCAAGAGGGAAGTGTGGCCATCTCTGAGGAGTGTCTGAATTCTTTCCATCTGAAGCATGGATTATCTGCTGAGTCAGGCTGACCTCCTCTATGAAGGAAAGTGCCTCAGCACTCTCTCCAGGGCTCCCTCCCTCTGGGAGCCTGAACTGCTGTGACCTCTTCTGTGGCATCCCGGTCTGGGAAGGACCACATCTTCAGTTCCAACAATGGTGGAGAAGCAAAGGCTTCATGAGCTCCTTAGGCCTCATCTCCCTCGTCTGTAAGACGGAAATCTCCTAACAGCGAAGTAAAGGAGCTGGCTGGAGTTCCCTCCTCACACTGAGCCACAAACTCCACAAAGGGAAGAAATCAGAAACTTTCTTTCTCAGAGTATGCGTGCTTCTAGAGAGAGCTCGGCTCCACTTATCTCTAAAACGCTGGGAGCTTCTGGGCAGAATCAGGCACTTGGCAAAGAACAGCCTGAACAGAACACTTTAGAGTAAGTATAAAGAGAGAGAGCACATTTATGCATCCTTTCCTTGATTAACGCCCCTCCCTGAAACACACACCACAAACACACACATGCACACACACAATACACATACACACATGCACACACACACACATGCACACACACATGCACACACACAAGTACACACACACATGCACACATACACATGCACACACACACATGCACACACACATGCACACACACAAGTACACACACACATGCACACACACACATGCACACACACATGCACACACACATGCACACACACATGCACACACACAAGTACACACACACATGCACACATACACATGCACACACACACATGCACGCACACACACAAGTACACTGCCTGTTTTCAGAATATGATCAGTACCTAATTTATAAAGATCATTCATTTTCTCTGACAATCGAAACTGAAAATTACAGAAGTAAAAGATGAAAGTAAAAAAGGTTTTAGAAATAACAGGAATTGAAGCAAAGATCAAGTAATTGCAGTGTAACACACTCGTCAGCTTACATATGCATGTGCACATGCACACAAACCCACCTGAACTCAGATGTGATGGTTGATATCTGCTGGCAACTTGATGAGTCTTAGGATGACTTGAGAAAAGCCCTCTGGGCATGTTTATGGGGGATTATCTAGAGTAGGTTAACTGAGATGGAAAGATGCCCACTCCGAGTGGCACCTGTCTCAATGCTAGGATCCCATACTGTACAAAAGGACATCCATTGATCTCTACTGTAGAGGAGATATGACTCGATCCTTCATATACTTCTGCAATGACTTTCCCTACCCAAACTGTGAGTGAAAATAAACTGCTGCTTCTGTTAGGACATTTTATCCCAACAACAGAAAACTAATTAAGACAGCATGCATATGCATATGATACAGGAGAGTCAATAGTATGTGATTTCTTCTAGTTTACCAGAAGCCTTCAGAGCTGAAAATGAAAATAAATTCCCCAAAACCACTTTCTCCCCGAAATTCCAAACTACTTTGTGTTGAATTCCATCTGAGCATTTTACAAGAGGCCCCTAACACAGGCTCAGCTGGTATGAGCATGCACTGCAAAAATGTGTGGTATTTGGAACAGGAAAAACCGGCAGCAGAGGCTGGGTGCAATTCTGCTTACAGCAAAGCCTGACAAAGTCATCACTGGCCGAAGGGAACAGTGCAGACAGAGCCAGTGGGTCCCACAGCACTACACACTATGTATCCTGAGCCAAAAACATAAATCAAAGCAGTTCTACACTAGATCATGATCAAAGACGGACACCGTCCATCCGTGTACCACCCCGCTTAGTCTGCCACCTGCTACTGCAAAGAACAAGCTTAGCGAACCCATTTGCTCATTTGCTTGGCTGGTTGATTGACTTGTTTGTGAGTTGATTGGTTGATTAAATAGTTGGTTAGTTAGTTTGATAAGCTGGATGGTTGATTTTACAAGAGGGTGAAATCAAGAGAGAATATTAAGGTTTCCCTTTTGGGCTGTGAATATAGTTCCATTGGTAAAGTATTTGCATAGCACATACAAAGCCCTGGTTCAATCCCCTAGCACCAAATAAAACCAGTGGTGATATACTGCTGTTATCCCAGCATTCCAGAGGCAGAGGCAGCAGGCTCAGAAGTTTTAGGTCTCCTCAACTATACAGCTCAAGACCAACCAAGGCAATATAAAGATCTGATCTCAAAAATGAAAACAAAAACTATTTCCCTGCTGAAGTTTTCATTTGTAGTTTGGACTTCCTGTAGAAAAGTTGTTCTTGCCTGGTTATTCCTATAAATGTGCCATACTTTCTGGTTATTGTAAATAACCAAGAAATAGCTAGAAGTAACCTTTTCACAAGATTAAGATACTGATAAATGGCTGTGCCTAGGTAGAACCCACACACCAGCCAATCCTCACATCCAACCACTCTTCCTGAAGCTAGGGGGAATGCAATTTTTCAAAATTGTTTTATTTATTTACATTCCAAATGTTACCCCTCTTCCTGGAGCCCCCTCCAAGAGTTCTTCACCTCATCCTTCCTCCCCTTTGCCTCTGAGAGGGTTCTCCTCCATTCACCCACCCACACAAGCCCCCCCCCAACTCCCTTCCCTGGGGCATCAAGTCTCTACACAATCAGGCACATCCTCTCCCACTGAGACAAGATAAGGCCGTCCTCTGCTACAATGTGCCCAGGGCCATGGACCAGTACATGTATGCTCTTTGGTTGGTGGCTTAGTGTCTGGGAGCTCCCAGGGGTCCAGGTTAGTTGAAACTGTTGGTCTTCCTATGGGGTTGCTATTCCCATCAGCTCCTTCAGTCCTTCCCCTAATTCTTCCATAGAGATCCCTGACCTTAGTCCAATGGTTGGCTCTAAGTATCTGCATCTGTCTCAGTCAGCTGCTGGTAGAGCCTCTCAGAGGACAGCCATGCTAGGCTCCTATCTGCAAGCACAACATAGCATCAGTAATAGTGTCAGGGTTTGGATGTGTCAGTGCCCATGGGATGGATCCCAGGTTGGGCCAGTCACTGGATGGCCTTTACTTCAATCTTTGCTCCATTTTTGCCCCAGCATAAAAAGTTTAACAAGAAGGAAGGCCCAAGTGAGAATGCTTCAATCCCACTTAGAAGGGGGAACAAATAATCAAGAATGTGAGGTGGCCATGCTCACAGAGACCCACAAGCAAAGCCCTTTGGGCTAGAAACCCTCAGTCGAGTGAGAGTTCCCTGGGTTATTCCCTTTAGGGATACCTGTGAAAGGTCTTTAATTACCCCATAAAAAATCCTTGACCATGTTTGATTGACAGGAACAGTAGCCTCACCATGTTAACACATTATTGATGTTTTAGTCTCAGTAACTATAGGCAGCAGTCTGCCGAGTCTAAGCCCTAACACTATTATAAAGTTCTAGTCCCATGTCAGTGGGTAAGCTGCTGAGTACCTCAGTGGCCTAATTTTATTTTTGTTGCTGTGATAAAACACCCTGACAAAAAGCAACATGAAGAGGAAAGGTTTATTCTGCTTACGGTTCCAGGTGACAGTCCATCATTGTGGAGGAGTCACAGTGACAGGAGCTTGAAGCAGATGATCACATAACATCCATCCTGCCTGCTTGCTTATACTTAGCAAGTTTTCTTACTGTTTCAGTGCCTAGCTTAGGGAATGGTACCACCCACAGTAGGCAGAGTTTCCTATATCAATTAACAATCAAGACAATCTTCTCTAGACATGTCCACAAGCGAACCTAATCTAGACAATTCCCCAATTGAAACTCTCTCCCCAACTGATTGTAGTTTATGTCAAGTTGACCTAAGCAGAGCACTTGGTATCTATAAAGATACAGTGACAATTCTTATCTCCAAAGACAGTGCTTTGGAGAAATGTGGGAAGGATTAAACTCAGTATGGAATGTAAAATGCTCAAAATGATATAGAAGTGTAATGAGTAATAGGAAGTGTTATCTATCACCACTATTGTGGTACTGGTTGTACTTGTGACTGTGATGGAATGGGGGAGGCAGAAGGACCTGTGCAAACCCTTGAGGCTCCTAAGACTCTAAGTTAATTAGTCAGTGGCAGAGCCAGGAATTAAGAGTCTGAATTGAGTTCTCAAGTGAACATTTATTTAGCACCTATTGTGCATGGCAACAAGGGGATTTAAAATGTAAACACAATTCCTGTTCAGGTAGACAATATGAACCACAGAGATAATGCTGTATATGTACTAAGTGAGGGCAATACAGCATCATTGATTAAAGTGAAGGTGGACAAGGCATACTGACATCTGCCTGGCATTGCAGCTATTCTAGAGACTGAGACAGGAGAATAGCTAAGCCCAGGAATTCAAGGCTAGTCTGAGTAACACATTAAGATCCCCAACTTGGGAAGGGAAGGAGGGGAAGAAGGCGAAAAGGCAGAGGAGGAGGAGGGGCAAGGGAAGGGAAAGGGGAAGGGGAGAGAAGGGGGAAAGAAGAGGGGGAGGAAGAAAAGGAAGGGGAAGGAGACAAGAGGAGATGAGGAAGGGAAGGAGAAAGGGAAGAGAAGGGGGAGAAAAGGCTTGTGAAGATAAGGGAAGTGGCTTCCTCTTGCCAGTCTGGGAAAGTCTTGGGAGCAGTGACCTCTGTGCTAATAAGCAAATGGACAGGAATGGATAGGTAGAAAGCTGATACGAAAACTGGCACCTGGAAGCCTTCATCTCCAGACACCGGACATGTCACTTCACTATTTACCTCCCTGAGCCTTTGTGTCTGTATACAAATGCCCAAACTGGATGGCCACGAAACCACACAGTACGCCCTGAGATTAAGAATAACTCTATTTGTGGTGTTGACCACTGGGTCTCATATCTTCCAAGGGCCAGTGTTAATGGAGCCATAGACACCACAGCTGGCTCCTTGCATAAAAAAAGGAAAAAGAAAGAAAAAAAAAAAAAAAAAATAGTTCTACCATGCTCGCACAGCTGAAGGATCTTATTTTACAAATTGTGTAACTAGAAAGCACTGACTTTGCCTTTTGTACAAGAGATGTGGTGGAATTAAAGGATTCAGGAGTGCAAAGCCTTCATGAATAATGTAGAATCCTCTAGTCCCAGCAAATACTAGCTTCATGTTTCATATGCCAATATTGGCCTCTGACATTTGAGAAGAGCTTAACGGTGCCGAGTGCTCCTTGAGCCAGAGTCCTCCTCGCACACACTTGCACTGAGTGCTCCTGGAGTCCACATTTGCCTGTTTGCAGCTGCCCATGGAACTGTGCATCTGAAACTCCAGAATCAATTCATTCTTAATCTGAGTTTTGTAGGTGGTACAATTTAAATTAATAAATAGCTAATAGCCATTGACTACGAACATCCCAAGTAGTCATGCCTGGGAAGTTTCAGAACAAACTCATGAGGACAGAACAATTATACTCTTTTTATGAGTGAGGTCCTAAAGGACAGATCACTCTCAGGAAGAATAAATTTGGCTAGAGATGCCAGCTCTCTGGCCCAAGCCTACATATTTCTCCACAAAGAAGCCTTTTGCACTTTTTTAAGAGAGTAACAGAAGCATCTGGGATGGAGACAATAAATGAAGAACTTTGCACATGAGCATGGGGACCTAAGTTCAAATCTGCAGAATCAGAGTAAAAGCCTGGTGCGTAACGTGGGTGCCATCGGCAATCCCAGAACTGCTATAGCAAGATGGGAGGTGGAGATAGGGGAACCTCAGAAGCTCAAAGATCAGATAGCCAGAATATATGACAGGAAACAAGAGGCCCTGCCTCAGACATGGTAGAAGGTAAGAACTGACACCAGGGGTTGTCAGGACAGTCACAGCCATGCTACATATCCACATGTATATATGCACACACACTACACATCATGCCACTCCCCTATCTATCTATCTATGTACTATCTATCTATCTATCTCTCACACACATTCATACACACATACATTCATATATACATGCACACACATACATTCACACACACACATTCATACATACATACATCATACATACAACACACATACAGTGTATATGTGCTCACCCAGTAACAGCAACACCCAAGGGCTGATACAGACTATCTGCCACTTGCTCAGAAAAACAGCAGGATATTGGGCATGTCCCTGTCCAATTTGAAGACTCCATTCTTAACTTAAATCTTGACTAATGGTTAGCATTCTACCCACCCGCAGAGTGGGTAGAATTTTGCTTCAGCCTGCCAACCACAGGATAGACCAACAGAAACTGCCCAGGTGCTCAGGAGGGTCTATAATCACTCACAGGTCTAATGGGACAGCAGGACAGGCCGTACCCCACATGGGAGGAATGGTCCCAGAAAACCATGGAAAGAATTTCAGATTCAGGGTAGATATTGACCATATATGAGGTGGTCATCTCACCTGAATGGTCCACAGAGGCTCCCATGCCCCAAACCAGACCACTGGGCTAATTACTTTTCTAGGAACTATGGAAAAATACCTGGCAAGACACAGCTTCCAAGAGGGAGGGTTTATTCTGGATCATGATTTGATGGCCCAGTCCTTCACAGTGGGGAAGTCAGGAGTGGCTCATCACTGTGGGCATCTGGAGCCTTCTCATATCAGTAGAATAGGAAATACAGAGAGTGCTATTCTGTTACCTAGGCAGCTTTCTTCCTTTCCCTGTATTTACTGAGTCTGGGACCATGGCTCACAGAATGGTGCTGCCCACATCCAGGGTGGGTCTTCCCTCCTCAGTTCATCCTCTCTAGAAACACTCTCAGACATACTCAGAGGTGTGTCTCCTAGGTGACTCCAAGTACAGTCAAGTCCACAATGGAGAGGGCATATCACACCCAGCATGGAGCACAGAGTAAAGAGTGAGTTGAGTCTGGTCCATATACAAAGGAGAAGATTCATGAAGACCTACAGTGTGTGTGGTGGGTGCTGCCAACACAGTTCCAACACCTCTCCTAGACTGAAGAACACACAAGTCTACACAAACTTGGATGCTGGTCACTTGGGAAGAGAGAGTTGAATTGGTACAGAAGGAAAAGCAGAACAAAAGAGTCCACTTTTGTTGATACAGAAACCAGTGCTTCACAGGGATCAAGGCCATTGGACCACAGGTTTATGCAGAAAATAAATTAACTTGATAAACCTATGGATTGATTTAAAAAAAAAAAAATCAACCATTATCCAATTCTCATTTAATAGCATTTCAAGTCATTCTTACGTGAAAGCACACAAGCCTGGGCAGGGAGGGAGTCCCAGCCGAACATGCTGCAGTTTGTTTTCAAATTCAGAACAATCAAGAAGCTCAGTTTTGACAACTCCTTTAGAGTATGCTTAGTCAGCACTCTAAGCACCCACTTGGTGGATTGAAACTGCCTGTCTCGTAGACCCTGTAGCCATCATGCCCAGCACATGTTAGCAGCATCTCTTTCAAGGGCTTTTTGTAAGATGTGAAGAGTTCTATGTCAATTTTTTTGTGGACAACTTCATACAATCCTGCCTCTACAGCAAGACTTGAAATTTTACTTTTCAAATGTTTCCGTATGTCGCATGGCAATGCCTAGTGTAGCAAAGACCATGATGAGGAGGAAGGGACTATGAAAAGATTTCTACAGATCTGACTTTGCTTGTCTCTGCTGACCGACGTCCTCTCTCAGAGTAGAGTTAACTGAGGAGCAAGCATACCTATACCCTAAGACCGCTGTCATCTCACCTAAAGCACCAAACCAGGCATTCTCTAGCTGAATTTCTACAGATCCTTGACTTTGCTTGTTTCTGCTGACCAACGTCCTCTCTCAGAGTAGAGTTAACACTGAGGGAGCAAGCAATGTCTATACCCTAAGACCCGCTGTCATCTCACCTAAAGCACCCAAACCATGGCGTTCTCTAGCCTGAATTCAGAGTCTTGCATGTGTTCATGGTGTGCCATCCTGAGGTCCTCTGACATAGATGCTCTAGAAAAAATGCAGTCAGACAAGTCAGGTTAGATGTCCCTAATCGCCAATAAATGGGTTCAGGAATCTCCCACTTTCAGTAACATAACCAAAGGCATTTGTCAAAAGCCTCCCAATTAAAAAAAAAGATTAAAATTAATATATAAAAAAATCACTTAATTCTTTTTATGGTTAACCTTGCAAGAATTTAGAGGAAATGCTGATATTTTTAAAGTGAAGGCATCCAGAAACAGAAAGAAATCACAGCTCAGGCTTTGAGATGTAGTGTCTGGCAATGTCTGGGCTGTAGTAAGAAAAGCAGAGGGCCAAGCCACAGATTTATGGAAGGTGGCTCAGAGACCACCACATAATGAACACAGGACCCTCGGGAAATAACAGTCTCAAGAAGGAAAGTGTATAAAGAGTCTTAGAATTGATTCTGTTTTTTTTTTTTTTTTTTTTTTTTTTTTAACACTTATTTATTTGTGCTTGCCACAGCAGGTGTGTAGAGATCAGAGAACAACTTTCAGGAGTCCATTCTTCCCATCCACCATGTTGAATTTAGGGATAAAAATCAAGTCATCGGGCTTGACAGCATGCACCTTGACACACTGAGCCATCTTGCTGATGGCTTTGTGTTGATCCTAAGAAGAAGGTCAGGGACTCACAAACATTTCTAACTAGATATCGGTCCCCACTGTGCTTAGGGCCTTGGCTCACACCACTGTGTAGCCCCTTTAATCCTGGTCCTTTGTATCTACACGCCCTAGCTGAAAACCTTACACTCAGACCTCAAACAATTTCTCAATATAAATTCAAGAATACATATCACAATGTAAAAATCAGGAAAAATTTGCAAGAATAAAAACCGACATGCGTAAAACTTAACAAAAGCCATAACATCAAAAGCAAAACCACAAAGCAGTAGTTAAGAGTTCTCAAGAGCAAAAGACAAAATGCAGGCCTGTATTCAAAGACAGAAAAGACCACAGACTCGTGGTACAAAAGTGCCGGGGAACTATGAAACTGTGAAACGTAAGCAAGTAGACCTGCTAAGGCTGAGAAATAAAAAAGTGACCAGAAATTTAAAATAAAGTTAGGCAAAGTCAGGCATGAGTTAGAACACATGTTAGACTTCAGCTGAAGAGAGCATTTGTGAGCTGAGGGTAGATTTCAGTATTAAGGAAGAAAGGGTAGAAACTGGGCTTACTGAGAAGGAGTGAGAAGCAATAAATGTTCCAGGAAGTATGTAAAGGTAAACACAGCAATGAGGAGATAATAGCTTAGAATGTTTACATTCTTCACATTCAAGAGGATCAAGGAGTCCCAAACGCAAAGAAAATATGGGTATACTATACATACATACATATATACATGCACACAGAGTATTGATTCTGGTTTGGTTTTGTTTTAACATTTTTTTTTATTGGTGGGGAGCATGTGCTTGCCACAGCAGTTGTGTGGAGGTCAGAGAACAACTTTCCATTCTCCCCATCTGCCATGTTGGTTTTAGGGATCAAACTGTCCTTCTGTAGATCCATGACAAGGCTCTTCTCTATGCTACACATGTGTGTTGTGTGTTTCATATATGTTATATCATACATATATGTATATGATGTCTATGTTTATATATATATGTGTGGTGTGTGTGTGTTTCATGTATAAAACATTGGAGAAAACAGTATTAATTGTTAGCATTAAAGCCTTCTAGGACATAGAAGATAAATCAGTCAGTGGAGTGTTTGCCTTGCAATCATGAGAACCCAAGTTTGGTCCCCCAGAACTCACATGAAAAAAAACTGGTTGTGGGCTGGCAAGATGACCTGTGAGATAAAATGTTTTCTGCACAAACCCATTTTTATAAATATACAGAACCATGTTATAAAGAGAACCCACTCCTGCAGTGATCCTCTGAAACAAACACATGCACACACACACATGTACACATACACACAGCACCACCAAATAATAATAATATAAAATAATAAATTAATGTTTAAAAAGAAAGAAAAGAAAAGCCATGTGTGCCAATGCATACCTGCATTTCCAGTCTTGGGAGGCAGAGATAGGCAGACCCCTGGAACTGGCTGGCCAGTAAACCTAGCCTGATTGGTGAATTCCAGGCCTATTTCAAAAAAATAAAACATACTACATCTAAGAAAAGGCATCTGAGATTGTCTTCTGGTTTCGGCCTGAACACACACATTTAACACAAATCCATAAGTATGTGCACTTACACAGATAAATACATACATGTATGTGCACATACATGCTCATGGCATTTCAAAGTTTTAAATTTTTTAAAGAAAAAAGTATAAATTTTATAAAGTATATTTATGTTTTGAGGAAATTACTATAATATAGAAATTCACAAATTAGCAATGAGCAAATAATATGATTGCATAAAATGAACTATCTATAAATATTAACTTTCAATAAATATGAAACCATGAATGTTATATGATATATAATATGTAGTAGTAAATCAGAAACTCCTTTCATAACAACAACAACAACCAAAAGCTGGGAGAAGCCCAAAAGTAGAGTTGGTTTACCAAAATGTCCTCCACTTTAATCCAAAATACTCTCTTGGCTTGCCCAAGTCTGAAGTCCACAGTTAAGAACTAATATCCAAAACATTCTCTAATCAGTTGTACACTCATCCCTATGCCACCTGTCTGCTAACCTCATGTCAAGGCATCTCCATCTTGACTAGACCTTGCTCATTTCCTTCTTTTGAAGACCACTATCCTTTTGGATGACATTGGCCTTAGCATAAGGCCATTCTCCAAGGATTCTAGGAGCTCTGATAGCTCAAAGTCACTTTCTGATCCTACTCACCAGTGTAACAGCGCTTCCACAAGACTCATGGGTGCCTGTCGTATCAGTCACTCTTGGGAACACTGTGTTTAATTTGAACAGCATTGTTGTAGAAATTTTTAATCCCAATCCAGGGTTTCTACCCCACCTTTAACCATATAATTCCCAGATAAAAGACATACACACAACTTTTATAAGCCTTAATCAGCACTAGAGGTAGGCAGCTATCTACCCTCTGTGCTATAAGGATCTACTTTCCTACTGATGACCCTGATTATTACTGTGTTTCATATGGGCTGCTCTTAACTCCAACTGGCCAGTCCTCAGGGCCATGATTTCTTGACTTCTCAACCCATGGCAACTTCCTCCTTTCCTCTTCACCTTCTATCTCCCACTCACAGTTCTCCTCCAGTCCCCAAGGCCTGGGAACTCTAAAAGTTGCCTATATCTCTGCTGCCCAACTAATTGGCTGTCAGAGTCTTTATTCACCAATCAGAAATAACTTGGGGGCAAGGTCACATAGTGTCACTTGGGTCTACATGCAGACTCTCTCATCTCTGGGGCAACCAGGTCTTGAGGAGCCAGTATTAGCATTAGAATACACGTAACATCAGGTCAACCCACGCCACACTAGTCCTAAGAATTAGGAATGCTGCTGGGCAGTGGTGGGGCACGCCTTTAATCCCAGCACTTGGGAGGCAGAGGCAGGCAGATTTCTGAGTTCAAGGCCAGCCTGGTCTACAGAGTGAGTTCCAGGACAGCCAGGACTACACAGAGAAATCCTGTCTTGAAAAAACAAAAACAAAAACAAACAAACAAAAAAAACCAACAACAAATTAGGAATGCTGGAAGACCAAACACCTCTGTAAAGCCCAACTCCCCTCCCAAGTCTCCAATTCTCTTTCTCTTTCTTCCTTCACCAATGTTCTCCTTTCTCCCTCACCCAGTGAATGACAAATAGACAGACAGACACTCCCATGTCGCACACCAAAACCTACATTTCCACTGACTGAGTCGGTGAGCGTGCTGTGCACACCTGTGAGAGCTGGTCACCACAGGTGTAGCAAGAGCCCATGTGTAAAAACCATTGCATTTGGGTGAGAACATGGGGTTTTACAAAGCCTACTGATACAACGTTAATTATTTACAAAAAAGCGAGTCAGTCACACCTGCAGTCAAAACAGAACCACATTAAATACAATTTATGATGTGCATATGATTTCCACTCTTTTATCACCTATTTGTTTTCTTAAAATAATTATGTTAAAAGCTGCTCCCTCAGGTAATAAATCCTTGCATTTAACTTACCTCCCATTCCCATTCTAACCAGGCTCCTCTGCAATAAAACCCAAACTCATCTGACATGTTTGCAGAGCACTTTATCCAAAGAGTCCCAAAGGCTTTCCTGCTTTCATTCTATCTGAGGGGATGGAGTAAATTATTCACATTACAGAGAGCTGTGAATAATACTTCTTGGCTACTCCAGTAGCTACTTTAACCAGCATGAACTGAGCCAGGCTCTTGCAGCTGTTCTTAGGCCCAGATCCATTTGTAAGTTTGCCAGGACCAAGAGAGCCTGGACCTACTTTCCCACATGGTCTCTGGTTCATCTTCCCTTCCCCACTCCTATGACACCTCTCTCTCTCCAATCTTATTTCACTCAACAAGTCAAAGTGTGAAGACAAACAATTTCTAAAACTCAAGAAATAATGGATTCTGTGGTCCCCTGATAACCTCAAAGGTTAATGTCACCCTGGGAAACAGCCTCCACTCCATGTTCAGAGCCCCTTCTTGCCATTGAGCTCCAGAACCATTTACTCACTCACCTACAGGCATTCTCTGCTTAGTCACCAGAAAACGCAAAACAAACCAAACAAAACAAAACAAAAATCAAGGCAGAAGGAAGGAAAAAGAATGAGTTCAAAGAAGAATGTCTAAAGATAGCCTTGTTTGTATATGCAAATTATAGTGGCCACTGGGGGAAAGGGAAACAATCAAAGCCTAAGAAAATAAAGGCAGACAGGATGGAGAACAGGGAGAGAGCTCTAGCAAGCACCCAGTGAGGAAGCCCGTAAGCACCTCTTTCTAGTGGTGATATTTCTGAGAAGCAACCAGAACATCCCACTGTTAATAAGTTTTCATCAGTATATACTATCTGTACACGACCATGTGTTCCAAGAATATGCATAATGTGCTTTGAGCAAGGAATGCTTCCTGCTTCTCTGTCCCCTCTCTTCCCTGATTATCCCCCTTCTCTTTTTTTCCCCTTCCCTTCTCCCTCTTGTCTGGCCTGGCCCCACTTGCTCCAGCCCTACCCCTCTGGCCCAAATGCCTTTCATTCAGTTATCATATGTAAGTACACTGTAGCTGTCTTCAGACACCCATAAGAGGGCATCAGATCTCATTATAAAAGATTATGAGTCACCATGTGGCTGCTGGAATTTGAACTCATGACCTCCGAAAGAGCAGTCAGTGCTCTTAACCACTGAGCCATCTCACCAGTGCATAATTTAACAACGGGAGGGTGTGGGCATCGATCCCACTATCTCTCGAATGCTCTACCATTTGTGCTAATCCCCCGACATGATTGTCCCCCTTCCATTTCATGTCATTTTCCAATATTCTGCATATGAGGACTCAGATGTGGTGCTTGTCTTTTTGAGCCAACGTAACATTAAAATTTTTGTGTGACCCATTTTCCTTCACATATCATGATTTTACTCTTATCCTGGCTGAGTAGTACTCCATTGTGTAGACATACCACCATATTTTCCTAACCATTTTTCAGAGTGCAGGTACCTAAGTTGATCCACACTGGGGCTTTGTGCAAAGTGCCATAATAAACCCAAGTGGGCAGCTATCCGTACTGTGTTGCTGTGTTTAAAGACACAATTGCCAGAGTAAAGAGATAGCCTACAAAATGTGTAAAGAATCTTTGCCTACTATTAATTCAACAGAGGATTTGTATAGAGAATATATAAATAACTACAAATATTAAGCATTTAATGAATAGTCCAATCTAGAGTTGGGAAAGTAAATTAAACAGGTGTGTGTGTATATGAGTGTTGTGTGTATATGTGTGTGTGTGTATGTGTGTGTGTGTGTGTGCTGTGTGCTATCATTAGTGTGGCTATTGTGTATATGTGTATGCATGTAGAGGCCAGAGGTTGATATTGAATATCTTTCTTTAATTGTTCTCGACCTTTAGTTTTTGAACAGGGTCTCTCACTAAAAGTAAAGCTCATCAGTTTGGCTACGCTGTCTGTCCAATGCGTTTCAGGGATCTTCCTGTCTTTCCATCCCACTTCCCCTACAACACCCCATCCTCCCCACTGCCAAGAGCAACAGGCAGGTACATACAGCTGTAATGATATTTTGAATATGATTTCTCTAATCCAAACTCCAGTCTTCATGCTTGCCTGAGCCAATGACCAACCCAACGCTTTCCAAGAAGGGGATGGCCAGTTAAGTACATGAAACATTCCATTTTTGCTCAAGGAAAATAAAGTGGAGGAAGTACGTCACCTATCTGCATTTGTTTCTAAAAGCTTGACATCCACCTCCCTAGACCCATCTAACCAGCCAACATCTGCATTGCAAGTGCAAGCCCTGAGCAAAGGTGTATAATAGCTTGGTTGTCAATTCCACACACCTCGATTGAGGAATTGTCCCTATTAGAGTGGCCAGTGGGTATGTCTGTGAGACCTGTTCTTGATTGCTAATTAGTGTCGATGCCACTGTGGGAGGTGCCATCCTAGGCAGATGGGCTTGGCTTGAATAGGAATAAGAAGCTGAGCCTGAGCCTGAAGAAAGCCTGTGAGCAGCATTCATCTTTGGTTTCCGTCGCAAGCCTTTTCCTTGCCCTGGCTTCCTTGGATGGAGATTGTAACCTAGAAGCTGAAGTAAACCTTATTCCCCTCAAGTTGCTATAAGTCACAGCAACCAGAAAGGAGCTAAGGCAGCCTGGGAAACAGGCAGAGTTCTTCGAGAAGGTAATCCATCAGGCGTAGCTTCCCTTGGCCTACCCACCCACAGGCCGTCTCCTGAGAAAGCAAACACTGAACTCTTCATTCATCATTTGGGACGCGTGCTCACCCCAAATATTCTTTTTGCTGTTAACATTGCTTACAGTCTAGTAACACATACATGCAGAATTGCAGGGAGGCCCTCCACAGATTCCAAATCGATGCACCAAGCACCTTCATGTTACTCCCACGCCCATCAATCCAGCACATTTACTGCTGTATAGATGCCAAATCGATAAAAATATACACCTCCAAATACCTATAAAATAGAGTGCTATAGAACAGACACTGTGGGCCTACAAGACGCAATTATACTGTACAATTACAGAGTTGCAGTACAAACAGCAAATAGTTATCTTAACTGCTCATGAAAAATTATGGGATGTTTCAAGCTACCTTGCTTCCCCTTGTCTCCTGAAGGAAAACCAGTATCAGGAAGTGTATTATATCCTTTATTTCCACGTTCTGCCACTGTCACCCAAACGGAAACGCTCAGCACTGAATAGGATGAACAGACTGGCTCAGAGATGTGGTTAGAGCTGGGCTTCCTCTGGGACAACACTGGATGAGGCCAAGCCTTCTGATACCAGACCAGAATCCTCTCCCCAAGGCCCACATAATAGGTTCTGCCACTAGACCCTAAGGCCCTTCTATGTCACTATTTAACCCACTCGAGAGGAAAGCATATCTCCTGTACCCACAGGATTGCTACTCTTCCCAGGCATTCTTCTTCAGTCCCTGAGACTTCTGTGGTTGGAGATTCTCCATATAGCATGAGCTGCCTCCCATCTGGTTAAAAAAAAAAAAATCCTTCAGGACCATGAGGCAAGTCAGGGATGCTCCAGTAACAACTCCTATGACCAAAAAGAAAGGACAGGGGGAGACTAAAAGAGGAAAGAAGGAGCTTGAGATTTGTAGGATTGTGTAGGGTGGGGAAAGACCTGAGAAGAAAGGAAAGGAGGGAGGAAATAAGAGAACTGGAGGGGAAGAGAGAGGAGGGAAGAAAAGATAGGAGGGAGGGAGAGTGGGAGGGGAGAGGGTATGGCCCACTAACTTGAAAATCATTTTTATCTGTACCAGGAATATTGGCCACATTAACATTAGAAAGGATTTCCACATTGTAGTCACACCTTCATTCTGATGAGATACTCAATGGCTCAGGTCAAGTTTTGCAGGCTGAGTCCTGAAAACGGCCATAGCCAGATGTAAAAAGGGATTGAATGACAGTAAAGTATGCCATGCTCTCTTGTATACAAGCACTGGCGAGCATGTCCTGAGGAATATAACTCTTGGAGGACAAGGGTTCCTGTGTTCAAACATTCAAGCAGATGCCACAGAAAGGGGGATGAGACAGACACCCTAGGATCCTGTGACCAATAAGGGGCAAGGTGGGAGGTGCTGATAGGAATTCTGAGTCAATGAAAAGAAAGATTACAGAGTCCTGGAGGATGCTACTCCTCAGAGTCTCAGAGAGGAGACACTGTTAACCAAGCTCTCTGATAGGTGAGTAGAGCAGATTTTGCTCTTTGGAAGAGAAAGAATTTGATGAGCTGTATAGGACTGTCCTCATACCTGGCTCTCCTTGAGAGAGAAAGGTGGGGTGAGGGATAGTGCCCTTCATTGGGACCATGAGGAGCCACAGAGCACTAGACAGGGAAAGAATACTGCCTGAGTTGCCCTCTTATAGATCTATCTGACTCAGAACATCAAAGTGGAATCAGAGTATGAATGAAGATTAGCTAGTGAGGGGCTTGCCCAACACACATCGAGCCCTGGGCTCTTACCTCAGCACTACATAAGCTATGTGTGGTAACACACACCTGTAATCTCAATTCTTGGGAGGTGGAGACAAGAGAATCACAAATTGGGGATCATCCTTGGCTGCCTAAGTGAGTTTGAGGACAGCCTGGGCTCAGTGATGGCCTGTTTAAAGAAAGAAAGAAAGAAAGGAGGGAGGAGGGAGGAGAGGAGGAGGGAGGGAGGAGGGACAGAGGGGAAGGGAGGGGAGGGGAGGGGAGGGGAGGGGAGGGGGAGGGAGGGAGGAGAGAGAGGAGAGGAGAGGAGAGGAGAGGAGAGGAGAGAGAGAGGAGAGGAGAGAGAGGAGAGAAGAGAAGAGAAGAGAAAAGAGAAGAGAAAAATAACAAGAACAGAGAAATCCAAGACATGGGGTCCTTAATGACTTACTAGCCAGAACAAGTAGTAAGGTGTTGTCCACCAAGACAGTGGGTAACTCAGACCACAAAACAGCTGAGAGCACCCTGAGCAGGAGACAGCACATACTCTAATATCTGTCATCATATCATAGAGATGGTCATTGGTAAGGAAAAGAAATTAATTTCTCACAGTTCCAAGACATGTGAAGTCCAACAACAAGGCCTTTGTGTTTTGTCATTCAGGCTGAAGTTGGATGTGTAAGAGAACCCAAGTAAGCCAGAGTTGGATCAGCTTGCTTTTATGACAAGCTGACTTTCTTAGGGACTAATGAGGTCTAAAGATGAGGACATTAGTCTGATCAGAAAAGGGGAAACCCGTTATGGCCTGATCGTGTCTTCATGCTCCTCCTGTCAACTGCTGTATCTGGGATTAAGTTTCCAACCTGGGAACTTTTCAGGGCTCAGTCAGACCAGAGAACCAGGACTGAGTTGCTATGTCTTGTGGACACAGTGATGGCATCCACTGCTTTTCTTCATGGAAGGTGGCCATCCAAAGCCTCTTTGGGCTCTGATACCAGACCACAAATTTCACAGGCTATAGTGACCATGGGGCTGATGCTCAGAGTCACACCATAACCTTGGGTTTTCCTACTCCGCACTTATTTCCATTTCCTTTAAGGTCCATCCACTCCCATGAAAATGCAAGTTCTTCCCCACACCAGGTCAGCTGCGGGCTCTATTGCACTCAGGATCCAGGTCTTCCAGTGATAGACAAAAAGGGATCGGGACATGATAAAGCATGGATAGACTCCTAATTCACAAGTTATGAGCTGCAAAGTTATGAGCTCCCAAAGGTGGTAGAAATAGCATCCCTTCCTTGGACCATGGACCATGAAAGGATAGCTTGGTTCCTGGTCGAGCACAGACCTGAACCCCAGACCCTAATGGGATGGTAGGTGTTTGGCCTTGCTCCCAGACTCCAGGCTCCTGACACGAGGCCTCCATTGATCCGTGCCTTTCAGTCACATAGGGCAATGCCCCTACAGCCCCTCCCAAAGAGAGGTTTGTGTCACCTAGCACAGGTAGAGGGCATGACTACAGGCTCAGAGCTTCAAGAAATCTCCATATTAATGAGATACCTAAAGGCCAGAAGGCATATCCAATTAAGCATTCCTTCCCAGACCCTCATCCCCCCCCCCCCATTTAACCTCAGGCCCGCCCTGAGGACCTGGGGGAGTACAACCACATCCATTTTCTGCAATGACAATAAACCTTTCCTCCTTCTTTGGGGCCTCTCAGTGGGGAACCATGGAGAAGGCCTTTAACTAATGCCGCCAGCACTGTCGCCTAATCTGCCACTAGAAGACTTCTCTACGTTCCCACCACAGAGGCCGCCAACTCAAGCAAGCTAGCAGAGCCAGCAATGACCCAGCCAAGTGAGTCCCAGTAACCAAGAGTCTCATTTTCCCGTGGAGCGCTGCCGGAGCTCATCTTTTCCCCTCTGCCCCTCTCGGTTGCGGGTCAGTCCAGCCTGTACACCCCCATCTCAACTTTTCCGAGAAAACTCAGCCGAATTCCCACCTTCTGCCTCCCTGAGCCATGACAGACATGCAGGAATCACAACACAGCCCAATAGGACCCACGAGAGAGCACTACAGCCCCGCACATGAACTGAAGAAGCAGAAGTGAGCATCTTAAGCAACATCACCAAGATGTAGTGACCGTCTCAACTGTCTATAAGACACTAACTGCTCCTCACGGTCTGAATTCCACCAAAGAGTCTACAATCCAGAGAAACCCTCATATGATTTTGTATGCTGAAGCTCAGGGCCGAGGCAGTGTGCACACATGTGTGAGCAGGTGCATTCACTCAGGCACGTGCATGTGAAGGCCATCAAGAGTTTTCCCTGCTCACATGTTTTTCTTCTTACCTACTAAGCCATCTCCCCAACCTGCTTGGGTATAATTTCTGAGAATTACCAAGCCAAGGACTCCTGGGACCTTCCCCACCCCTTCACGCCCAGGCTTTCCACCCCAGTGTTCTGCTGTGAGACTGCCTGTGGCCAACATCTGTTCAGACCTCACCCTCAGGACCGAGTTCATTCCAGCATTATTCTACCCCTACTCCGGGCAGTATTATCTATATTTCAATGTCATCTGAGCCCTTGGCAGTGTCAAGAGGTGAAAGCTTCCAGACAAGATGGAGACTGGCCTTATAACCCTTGGTTCTTAGGAATGGCTGTCACTCAGCACAAACATTTGTCCACCACCCAGACCCGATGTCTTCCTCATTAGGCTCATTATCTTGAGAAAAGACAGAAGTACTTAAAGTATCTTTTATTTTTTTTAATTTGCCGCTGAAGGTGGGTGGAATTTCAATTTCCTTAAAGAGCCCATTGGGCTGTTTTATAAATGGCTGCTTTGTCTCCACAGTTTGCACTCCAGTGAAGCCTGTCATTCAGGGTTCATCTCAACCCCTTTGTCATGGAGGTTCCCTCGAGAAGGACTTTGAGGAGCCCGCCCTTATTAGATGCACGTTGAGGCAGTTCTCTCGCACTCCCGATCAGCTTCCCTCTCATGGCATCAGGGGCAAGATATTATTTGCAAGCAGCCAAGGTAATTACCATCCAGCAGGGTCCAATTGTTTTCAATTAAAAGCTTTACTGCAGTCTTTAGTTTTAATACCACAGTGGCCATCTGCTCTCGCTGAAGATCTTCCAGCCAAAAGCCCAGGCCACATCTTAATGCCATTAACTCCAGAGACGAATTTCCCGCAATGTGGAAGAATTTCAACAGTTCCAGGAAACTATGGGAATATCCCCACATATCTCTAGTGACCAGGGGAAAGCTCAGGACTTGAGAAGATTTTCCCACAGGGACTAGCACTTACCAGGAGTCCTGAGCCACTCTCCTAATTCTCTTCATCACTTTGGCAGAGGAGACTCAGCTTGTGCCTTGGCCTGTTTTCTACTGGGTCTCGATATTCTTCAGCATTGACTATGAAAACCCTCTGGACCATAGTTTGACCAGCTGGATCACTTTGGAATGAACATTTCCCATCACTGATAACCAATATTAATTGTCATCCTCTTAGCTCCCCCTGACCCAATATCTAAGCATCTGTGCTTTGTAAGAAGCCATCCAGTTACCTCGTGATCTCTCACACTGTGGTGTCAATGTAACAGCTGTCAGACTAAGAGCCTTCAGTCACCTCATAGCTCACATGGTTTGGTTTTGTTTGGAAATTCTGAGACAGAGTCTTGCTGGGTATTCCAACAGGAATGTGTTCCTGTTGTTTTTGCTTTATGAATTCATTTCATTGATTTTTAAGTCAGCATACAAATTAATGGGCTATGTGTGCATGACATTCACACACACGCATCATTTGTTGTGGATTTGGTTTAATGCTGCATTGTGGGTTCTCAAATTACACTGGAATTCGCACGTCTGCCTGTAAGATGCTGCAGGTTCCTGCTCCCAGTTGCCTTAATTGGTAAATAAACTTGCCTGCAGCCAATGGCTGGGCGGAGAGAAAGAGATGGGACTTTGAGGTTTCTGGCAAGGAATGCAAGGGAAGAGGAGAATCACCATTTGCAGGGGAAGGAGAAGGTCTCGGTCCTGAGAAGTGTAGGACAGAGAGACATGGAAGAGTCGGGGATCATGGCCCAGGAGGGCTACAATCCTGGGTCCATGGTGGCCAGGAAAATATAGACTTTAGTAAGTAATAATTCAGGAATATTGGAGGGGAGAGTGCATTAGCAGCAGGGAGGTTTGGAAGTGCCCAACCATTGTGCAGTTTAAGCCATATTAAATATAAAGCCTCATGTATGTGTCTGTCTTTTGGGAATCCAGAACATTGGGTAGGTGGCGAGGAATACACACTGCCAGTGGGACGATTTGAGTAGTGATAATAATTAATGTAACAGTCATTGTACATTTGTATTTCTTATTTGCTCTCTTCTGTCTTCCTTCTTCCTAATCTTTCTGTCTAAATAATCATTCCTGTTTTCATATCGTACAGAGTTCATTATCTTTTCTTGTGCTCTCTAACATCCCTTTAGGCCTCTTCATTCATATATACATATACATATACATATACATATACATATACATATACATATACATATACATACATATACATCATATACATATACGTATTTAAACTTAAATCTAGGTTTCACATGAAAGAAAATAGGTAGTGTTAGTCTTTCTGGATTTGACTTGCTTATCATAAACTCTCTAGTTCTATCCATGTATCTGCAAATGTCATAACTCCATTCTTTTCACAGATGAACAAAATTCCATACCGTGCATGTGTGTTCCAGGCTGATTCCATGTCTGGGCTGCTGTGAGTAGTGCAGTAACTGCGTGAATATGTAAGGGCCTCTCCTGCTCTGTTTCAATCTTCACTGCCTGGAGTTGGAGACGGAGATGAAATAGGAGCAAAATACATTGTATGGAATTCTCAAATATTAATTAAAAATAAATTAACTAAACTGTTTTAAAATAAATAAATCTAATAGCTCAATCTTTAGAGCTTAAAAAAAAAAACCAATAAAACACCACCAACAAAAATAATTGGGTGTTTGTTTTGATTATGTTGTTGTTTTGAAAGTGTGGGTCTGCCTGTACCCTTCCTCAGCTGGCTGCAGGCCAGGGTGCTTAGCAGTTGTGTCCACCGGTGTTGGATCTGCTGTGTGAAACTTACAGCCTTAGACAAGCTCCTAAGAGGTGAGTGAACAATGTTCTACTGGAACTCCTCTATAATATAATCTGTTGGTGGTACAGATAGTGAGGTTGTATTCTTAAGTTGATTTAACCATTCTGGGTAGGTCTGTGTGTCCCAACAAGTGCTGTGTTCCCGTAGCAACTTCATGACTGTGTCCCATGAGGCTCTAGAGTCTAGTAGCATTCAGCACACCCTCCAGCAAATTTTAAGTAGAGATTTTTCTTCATAGAGATTCTATGAAGACTTACCTAGCACATGACTGCTAACTATATGGGAAATTAGGAAAAAGAACATAAAAACCAGAATCTATTGCTTTGAAAATCTAAGTAAATGGCTTATTTAAAAGGTTCACAGAATCCAGTGCAAAGTTTTTAAACGAGTCAAAGGGTCACCAACACCACCGCTGTACCCTCCTCTTGATAGTGAAAATAAACCTTCACTAAGAATGTTTTTAAAATGGAGAAAACAAAAGTCTCTTTATATCATAGGAGTGGATCACTCCCCTCAGTTTTGTCACATGCACAGAACTCTTGGACCTTTCTGGACCATACTGGCAGGAGATAAACTCACCATGTATCACCCCTCCAGGCTGCTTCTCCAGTCCTCCTCAACTGTCCATAAGGGAAAACACCAGAGCCAAAGGTTCTTTCCCCATCTCTTAGACATGCCATCCTTGAATGATAATGTTTATGCCATGGCGGGGCTCAGGAATGGCTATGGAAACAGCACCTCAGTGCCTTTCTCTACCATAAACTGGTTGCCATCAACCATAGGGCTGTTGACACTTACCAATGAAAGATAAATTTTATTTTATAAAACAAACAAACAAATGAAAACCAAAAAACATCCACAGAGAAGCCCTTCTGCCTCTTTCAGTGCCTTTGCCCTTGATTCTTCTGTTCCTTCCTTAGATCTAGAAGTTAACGCAGGTCCAATCTATATGCGGACAGACGTAAATTCTCAGAATAGGGGGCAAGAAATTAGCAAGTATTAATCTGAGGCTAAGACCACCTAGGTAGAGCCCTGGGTACTTGGCTCCCAGACCTGAGACTCAATGCATGAGATCACGGCTATTTCAGACCAACATGGGATTTACTGTCACTTGAGAAAGAAAAGTAAAGAACCATCCAACCACTGGAATAATCAAAACCAAGACAACCATCAGAAAAGAGTCTGAGAGCCCCAGAGGTGCCCATGCTCTGATACCAAGGCCAAGTGTTCCTATCTTGAAACAGTCACACTGGTCTCTAAACCCCAGGACTGTGAGGAACCAGCCAGACTACAAGAATCTTGTGTAACGTGTGAATAAAGCCGTTCCCCCACTGAGCCATGGTTGTAGCTGCACTCCTGTAATTTCTGTCTTTCCATCTTCCAGGAACCTGTTAGGATTGTGCTTGCTGTCCTCCAACATAGCATGTGGGGGCTGCTTTTGCAGCAACAACCTCTTTGCCTGCCCCACTGCACTGATGTGCAAGTCTATGTATGCAATGCAGAAATTACATGTAAGACAAAAGGTATGGAGAATCAAAAACCTTGACAAGGAATATACATTTAAGCAGATGTGCCCAATGCCAGCCTTCAGGGGGCTGCAAAAAGCCCTGATACTGAGATCCACATCCCACATGCACTACACTGAAGTGTCTATGCTGAGAACCAGGTCAGGGGTGTTAGAGAGATCCTCCAAGTATCAGTAACATACAAGGAAGATTCAGAGATATACAAAGTCGTTGCAGATCCTTTTGTGACGAGCATAAAAATGCCTATGTCAAAGATCTTGGAAAGCAATGACTAGGCATCCTGTGAAGGATGGATAGGTGCTGTATTGTCTCCTGCCATCTCAGCTTGGGACATCATCCTTCAGGGGCCATTTCAGTCACCTTATACCTTCTCAGTCAGCTTTTCATCAAAAGGTGGCCCATCTCTCAAAGGTTCACATTACCTCTGCCTTGAGATCATGCATGAGCTACAGAGGCGCAGAGCACACATCTACCATTGCCCTTCCTAGACCTTTAGCTCAGGTGAAATCACCCACCTGGAGAGTTCTGGGAATTTCCACACTGACCTGAGTCGGCTATGAAGTTCAGAAATCTAAGGGGCAGGTCACACCTTGCAGGCAATAGTTAGTCTCGTCCAAACCTGTAGTTGGCCTCAGCCCTCATACAGAAATGATCGACAGGAAACCTTAGTGTATTGAACTGCCCCTGCTAGCAAAGAGTAAAGTAAGAAATGAGATATTTATAAGTTCTTTGCTCCTGTGCCCGAAACTATTTTTCAGCAGCTTCAGCATACTTCTGCAAGATGAAACCAGCCTGGACCAATCCCAGGGAAACCTGAGGCAAGCAAGCTTTATCTACACCTTGAGCATCTGTTTGTGGACCATGCATGCACACACTCTCTGTCTCTGGGGTGTTTGTGACACACCAAAGCCTTTCCTTCTCGGCCTAGGGGACTACTTAAGAAACTGTGTGTATAGTACATTGCTCAGACATGCTCTCAGAGGCTTGGCTAATGGCCACTTCCTGTGCCTGTCAAATACAAAAAAAAAAGTAGCACATCCCTCTGACTTATTGTATTTCTTCCTGTATGCGACTATCTGGCGGCAGCATAATTTAACATCTCTCGTAAATTAAAAGCCTCTGGCGAGGGTACCGCAGCCGAGTCCTCCAACCCCTGTTTCGCTGATTAGAAAGAAACCTTTGCCAAGACTTCCATTATGAATAGTCATTTTCTAAGATGTAACAGTGACGCACTGCCATATATTAAATGAATGGATAGAGGTTATATGTTCACCCTCTATACCTCTGAGCTCATTCTGGAGATTAAAGTGACTTCCTGTAGCACTCTCCAGCCAGCTCTGCATTCATGATGTCAAGTTCACCCACAAGCCCACTCTTGGTCTTCTTTCTTCCATCCCCCACCAGGCCTGCAGCCTCCCAGCTTTTTGCCCTGCTCTCAGCTCTCTGGGGGGGGGTGGAGATCAGTCAGATGGACTCAAGCAAAGATGCTCTGTTGTTCCAGATTCTCATAGCTACTCAGATTCAGAACTGGACAGTTCCAAAAGTACCTCTGAATAACACCCTGCGCCCAGCCACCATCAGACAGCAGAGGCCATGATGGCTAGACCCCAAGCAGGAATGTGGGGTAGGGGTAGGGAGTCAGGATTGTAGGAGCATTAAATAACTATGCCCCGTGGGGTCAGTGGGAGTTCTCCTTTGTCTTGCTGACTTGAGCTGAGGCCCTTTCTCACCTGCTTCATGCATGGGAAAAAGGTCATTATGATGATCTCATTGGTCCTATATCCAATTGGTCTGCTTTTCCCTGCAGGGTTGGGAATGGGCGGTCCAGTTGGAATCTGAGTATACAACTTATACACGGGCCTTATCCATTCACAGTGTGGCTCCAGCAGTTACGTTCAGGGAAGTCAAAAATCTTTCTGAACCTCAAGTTTCATGTGTAAAGCTGGGACAATACTGAAACCCATGCTCAGCACTGCTGCGAGAATCTATGAGCCAACACAGATGAAAATACCCTAGGAGATGAAAATAAGTCGCTTTCATTGTTGCCAAACATAAGGATCAACTAACTTAGCTCCGACAGTGACTACAGTGACGGATAGCCCTGTGTCTTTGTGTGTCTCCGGGTGTACAACAGATGTGATGCAAACCATGAACAACGTGACTGAGGATTAGCAGATGCTCATTGCTTTGAGGATTGACCGTCATGCACATCTGTGCTGTCCCTGGACCAGCTTCCTCTCACAGGCTGCAAAATGCATGCATGCAAAACTGTAAGGCCCAGCAGGAAACCCGTCTTAATCTTACACCTTCGCTGAGTTGTGAAACAGATCAGATACGAAGCAGAATCACTTCCTGGTAGAGTTAATCGCCTTGCCAATATACCCTGTTGATTAACTGATGAATTCAATGAAGCCTTTTTGTCAATTTCCATTCCTATTGGGTAGTTTCTCTCCTTCAAGACAAATTTGTCAGAGCATTAGAGGCCATGTACCTGAAATCCACTACTTAATTTATTTTTAATCCCACGAAAAACCAAGACTGATAAAATCGCTGATGGGCCTTAAGCAATTGACTGTTTAAGTTAAGGGAGAGTGATCTGTGCCCAGTGGACACTTAGGGTCCACACCGTCAGTCCATGATTCAGTCTGCTAGTTTAAGCCACAACTGGCTAGTTGACCTTTAACCTTTGCCTCCATAGTTGATGGGAGGCTACATTTTATAATTTACATTAGTGACTATTTCCTTGAGTCACCAGAAGATCATCGGCCCACAGCAGAGGCCACAAAACTTCATACATAAAACAAAGTGATCACAATCCAATTCAGAACACCTGTATCTCCTCTCACTGGGACAACATTCCTAATCAGACTATCTGCCTTCCTCTGGAGACTCTGATCAACTCCAAGGATGGCCCAATAAGGATTCATCTTCTCTTTGGAACCTCTGAAATTCCAAGATATCTGTGACCCACCTAGGATTAGAAGACCCACTGACTGTGTACTCCAAATATTGTTATCCAAAATTTATATCCTGAGCTGTAGGAGCCTTGTTTTCAAGGTTTAGGAATAGTCTAAGTCAGCAGTGTGACCATTAGCACCTTTCCAGGAGAACTCAGTGAATATTGTACAGACTGTGTGCCCAAGGCCTGTCCTTCCTGACACTGGAGAAGAGCAAGTGATTATTCCAAGAGGGGATACAGCTGGGAGTCTAATGGAGGAAGTATGGGATACAGGTAGGATTCTAATGGAGGAGGCCAGGAGTGACAGGCTATGGGCCACTGTGCAGAGTCCATCAAATGCTGTCTTCACAGAGAAGGGAAGAACATTCAGTGCTTGTCTCCATTCCAAAAGGAAGGCCATTCCATCAAGAGAAAGAAGGCACCATCTCAAACCCATCATAAGAGCTCCAGATACAACAGGACTAAGAAGACACACCAGAGCCTCAGCAAAGGGAAGAGACACTACTGAACTGGACTGCTGGAATCCTGACAAACAGAGCATGGAATCACCCCAAAGAGCTACTACAAAACAGGTCCACATCCCTTTGTCCAACTTACCATCTGCTCTCTCCTACATTTGGACAGTGGGCTATGTTTGAAACCCTTATTGAAGGTAGATTTTGAAAAATCTAAGCCTATCATTTTTTGTTCTCTATGGGTTTGTTCTTAGAATTCATCCAGTCAAGCCTTTTACCCAGATGGTAAGAGCAGTACTTAGTGTATTACCTCAAGCCCACTGTATAGTAAGCAGGCTTGTCAGCTGCCCTGACCCTTGTTGGGCTAAGCAGTTTCTGCCATAGGAACATCCTCCCTTGTTTTCTTAACCCTCTCCCAATTCCCGTTTAGCCCTGCTTCACACGTACAGCCTTCTCTGTGCAGCTTCCCAAACAAGCAGACCTAGCTCTGGCTATTTGGTAAAAAGGACCACAGCTTAGCTTCCAATATGAAAGAATCACTGCATGAGTGACTATGGGGCTGTGGCTTGCGCTCAGGCGTGGGTTCTGTTGGGCTGAGTTGTGGGTCTCACTTGTCTGCCGCCCTAGGCGACTGGAACTGAGGCAGAAACGACTGAGTTCATTCCACACTGTGCCGGACGACACTGGGCTATGGGAAGCCACAGAGCTCCACTCTAGGCATGGGGAGATTCCAGTCTAAGGTCCCACAGGGGCCAGAGCTCTTGGGTTGGGGACCCTAGCAAGAAGACAGGCAGGATTGACTGGTCTCAGCCCTTGGGACTCCCAGGTACCGCTGAAAGGCCACGAAGAGTTGAGACTTGGGGCAAACAGGCTGGCTCAGCCCACTTGGTTGGGTCATGGCTGGCTTGGCTAGCTCCACTTGGGTTGGCGGCCTCGTCCTGACCAAAGACAAGAGGTAGGTCCATGGTTTTAAAAGGTTTATTGTCATGGAGGAAAGTGGATGAAGCTGTACCCCATGTCTCAGGGCCAGCCTGAGGTTAAATACATTTTGCAAGTAAGAGGGTCTGGGAAGGAATATTAATTGGCTATGCCCTCTGGCCTTTAGGTATCTCATGAATATGGAGATCTCTTGAGTCTGCAGCCTGTAGTCACATCCTCTACCTGTGCTATATAACACAAACCTCTCTTTGGGAGGGGCTGAGGAGGGCTGTCCTAAGTGAAAGGAACCAGGGACCAGGAGCAAGGCCAAACACCTACCATCCCTTTAGGGTCTCCAGGGTTTGAGACCTGCGCTCGACCAGGTACCCAGCTGCCTCTCACAGCCCACCTCCCCACGAGTGACATACTCTGCCAAGCTGTACATGAAAAACTGAGACCTGCTGTAGGTGTTCTTCTTAGTTTCCATTCATAGTTGGAAATTTTGAGGACAATTCATACACAGAAGGTCACCTCTAACAGGTAGCCCATCTGGCACTCACACAAGGTCATGTGTGCATAGTAGGATTATTAGATATTTGGGCTTCTAATTTTCACTTGACACATCTTCTCTGACCTAGAGCATTATAAGCCTATGTCTTCGCTCCCACCAGACACCAGTCCATGGCAGAGCCTACAACCTGGCTCCTTAGGATAAAGCTTTCAGAGGTCAAGGAGGACCCGAGGTTGGCACTCCCCTATCATGATGGAACAGTTGGGCTTTGGCTAAGCTGCTTCTTTGTTTTGCTTTAAAACCATGGGTTAAATCAATAGTTCTCTTTGAGATCCCTTGATATTCTGCTCCTGAGTCCAGAGTAAACAGGGAAATGTTTCAGTGACCCTAACCTGTGTCACTGAGCCCACATGTCTGTGGAGAGGACAGAACAGGCAACAGCGAGTTTCATCCTTTTTATATGTGGCAACAGGCCTTCCATGTAAGCAAAGGGGACACCACTGAGACTAGGAGATATTATTAGATTGAGAGAAAAGTCAGCCTACATGAAAAGAAAGACGATGCCTGATTCATTCTAAAGCCCAACTGTCAGATACAAGAAGTTAGCAAATAAAATTGCCTCCCTCCACCCTCCACTCCTCACCCCACCCTGCCCATTCCCAAGTCTCTGGGGATGAAGGGTCAGGATGGATAGATTATTTGTGCTGAAACATGATCCCTAAGCAGACCTACGCAGGGTCGGGAGCTGCAGTCAGCCTATACATGATGGGAAAGGAATCTCGGCTGATGCTTGGAATTGTAAAACACCCGAGACAAGTCGTAGACAGTCAAGATCCATCTAGATGGCAATGGTCTACAGTAAGGAGACAGGGTCCCTCTGCCACTGGTGAGATAGCAGGCGTCTGTGCTGTGGTTGATCCCACAAATCCCTGCAGTGTAGCTGCTTCCCTTTACTAGTTTACTTTGATCCCATGAGAAGCCCAGCAGGAAGTGTTCACCCAGACTCTCAGAGCATCCCGCCACATCCCGACCTCGACTTCGACCTCTACTTGACATTTGCTTCATGATTTAATTTACCTTTTCCTGCTCACCTTTTCCTCTCTTGTTTACCTGGATCTCAATTGGATTTAGCAGTTGAATTTTCATTACACAAGTCAGAGGTCTGAGGAGTTTATGAGATTTGAATTCCTACAGCAGGACTCTGTGTGCTAGTTCCATTCCCCTCCACATCCAAAACAGCTTGCCACACTAGCTCACTCCAGACCTGCAGATTCAGGAAGGACTTGATGTTTCTCCCAAGGTCCTTCACTCTCAAGGACAAAATTGAGGGCTGGGTAGATGGGTCAGTAAAGAGCTTTGCCTGGCAGGCATGGCGGCCTGAGTGTGCATCCCGGGCACCCATACAAAAGCCAAGCACAGCAGTGTCCTGCAGAGGCAGAGAGCTAGGCTCCTGAGAGCTCACTGACCTAACTGAGGTGATGAGCACTACATGCAGTGAGAGGCCCTGTCTCAAAAAATCAACTGGACAGCAATTTAAAAAGATTGCTGAGCAGTGGTGGCATACACCTTTAATCCCAGCGGTTGGTCGGATCTCTGAGTTCAAGGCTAGTCTGGTCTACACAGTGAGTTCCAAGACAGCTAGGGCTACACAGAGAAACTCCGTCTCAAGACCCCCAACCACCCAACCCCTCCAAAGAAAAAAAAAAGGAAAAAGAAAAGATACCTGACTCTGACGTCTGCTGGCCTCTACACATATATTCACACACATATAGACACGTACCTAACAAACATACACATGCCCACATGAATACATATACACACCACACACTCACAAAAGACAAAACCTTACAGTTTCTCTTGCTGTGTGTCCAGCTAGGAGCAAAGCAGCAGTTGGACAAAAGGTAAGTAGGGACTTATCATCTGCTTCTGACAGCTTCCTCTAGGGGAACAGGTCCCAGATCTTTGTTGCCATTGGAGAGGAGGTGTGAGCTGGCAAGATGTGGAGGAGGGGAAGGGAGAGGGAGAAGAAACAGGGAGGGCTTAAACCCCCCCCCCCCCAATCTGCAACACGACTCCCTATTCCCCTGAAACCAATACTGATCCTACAGGCATGCCCAGGGACACTCTCTATGGGAGGACACCAACAGCCCTGCAGCCTTTTCCCATCTGCATCCCCCCAGCTAATCACAACGGTGGGAACTGTGGGTGGGCGATGTTTTTCCACTCAGGTGACTGTGGAGAAAGAATAAAAAGAAGGGACAGCAGCTTTGCCTCAGAGCCTCAGTCAGCTAGAAGCCTGCCGCTCAGCCAGCTAGAGTCCCAGCGTGTCCAGCCACACAGAGGTGAAAATGCCAAGTGCTCCTGTGGCCCAAGAGGAAGACATGATTAGACTGGACTATAAAGAGACAGCACCCCGGCAGGAGGAAAGACTGACCCCAATCCATCTTCAATCACCTCTCAGAAGAGTTCTTGGGCAGAACAGATGACTCAGCCCAGCAGGCAAAAATCAGAATAAGGGCAGTGCCTTCTACCCATGCCATTTTTTTTTTTTAGATGCCCTCAAAGCTGCCACTGCCCTACTAAAAGCAACAATGGGTGGGGCAGAGAAGCTTGATTGATAAGGTGGGGGTTGGGCACAGACACCTCAGCATGATACTCTCCAAGTGAGTTAGCATCTTACAGCATGGAACTGGCCAGAAAAATAGACTGGATGACTCGTCCTCCTTTTCCTTTTCCTTTTCCTTTTCCTTTTCCTTTTCCTTTTCCTTTTCCTTTTCCTTTCCTTTTTCCTTTTTGTGGACCAAATTGCCAAAGAAACACAGACTGGCCTGCACAGGGACTGTGAAAGAGCTATAATCTCTTGATTTCCCAGGCCTGCAGGAGGAGGCACAAAGGCTGTCAGGCAAAGGACATGATCTCCAAATGACCAAGTCACTCATGACTAAAAGGGGAGGGGACAAGAATAGCCCTCTGAGAACAGATTAATCCAGTGGTTCTCAACCTGTGAGTTGTGACCCCTTCTGCAAAGCTCTATCTCCAAAAATATTTACAATGCAATTCACAGTAGCAAAATCACGGTTTTGAAGTAGCAATGAAATAATTTTATGGTTGTGGTCACCACAACATGGGGTACTATACTAAAGGGTGGTAGCATTAGGAAGGTTGAGAACCTCTGATAAACCCACAGAGCTCATGGACTAGGAAGCTAGGTACTCCCAGAAAGAACTAGCTGGAGGCTGAGCCTGAGATGTCACAGCAGCGCAGGCCTAGAACACTGTGGTGGGTCTGCCCTTCCTGTGGCTTCTCCGCAGTCTCTCTGTCCAGCAAGCACTTTCCTATAACTTTAATTTTTTCTTTTCTTTTTTTTTCTGTAAATATATATATTTTTTTCTGGATATTTTATTTATTTACATTTCAGATGCCATCCCCTCTCCCCATTCCTCTCCCTAGAACCCCCCATTCTATCCCCCCTCCTCCTTTTTGCTTTTATACCATTCTAATTACATGCAAGTATTAAGATCAGTTCTAAGTTGAGGAACTAGCAATACAATAGATGCAAATAGTCAAGGAACAAGCAAGACAATAAAAACAAATGGTCAAAGAACAAGCAAGGCATTAAACACAATTCTGTAAACACTCCCATGATCACTGTTTCTAAGGGCTTATCAGGATAACCAAAATATCTGAGCAACTTCCCTGTCCTAGCCCAAAGTCATTTTCATGTCTGAAGCCTACATCTTTGTTCTAGCCTAAAATTTAGATTCCTGCCTGAAATTACTTCTTTGTTCTAGCCTAATGTCAGATTCCTACCTGAAGCCTACTTCCTTGTCCTTGGCCAATGTCATATTCCTCCTGCTAAGCAAATGATGGTTCTTAAATGCTTTAATCTCCCCTTTAGCCCACCACCCCTAGTGGAAAAGAAAAAATATGGGGAGCAGAGGAGTGGACCTGTTTAGAAAGTTTCTTTGGAGCAACTCCTGTCTGTGTTGTCTGGAAATCAGAAGTTCACAGGAGTTAGCAGTGGCAATTCGATCTGCTTGCAAACATTTCATAGATACACCAGCGGTCCAGTTAGAGTAGAGTAGAGTAGAGATAGCAAACATGAATCAGCAGTGGTGGCACTACCAAGTGACAACCAGGCCTCAGCCTCAGCACAAATCAGCAGGAGGGACCCAGAGGGACTCCAGGAGAAGTTCTCAGCTGTACCTCTCAACAAAGATCAGCAAAGATGGGAGACCAACAAATACTGCACAGCTAGCTCTATAAGCAAGCCTAGCTCAGTCCTGTCACTGTCCATTGAGTCCTATTTATAACCTTCAAACAGCACATGCCCTCCACAAATCTTGCCTCAGCTGACATCACTCTGCCAATCAGCCCGAGTTTGTGGAAAGGGCAAGAAACTGCAGTACCCACCAGAAGTTTTTGGTTGTTTCTCTCTATGGAGTCCCGAAAAATGCAGCTCAACTACGCAATGTAAGGTGGACCAATACAAGTGTGTTGTTAGCAAGAAATCCTTCATCACATGTCTGTCCTTTCATGTGCTTGCTTTAGTGGAACACCCTCCCTCCTGTGTCTGCTTCAGTGAAATGTTCCTTCACAAGTCTGCCTTAGCCTTTCACACCTGTGTCTACTTTAACGAAACATTCACACGTGTTTGCGCCAGCAAAACACCATCCAAACGACTTTGCAAAGAGTTTTTAAGTTTCCACTTCACTTTCCTGAGGTTATCTATACTACTAGTGTTTTCTCCACAGTCTCTCTGTCCAGCAAAGGCTTTCCTGAGGTTGTTCTACCAGAGATGCTAGTAGAACAAAGCATTGGAGGCAGGTTGGGTGGTACAAGGGACTTGTAGGCAGTAAACAGATTAAATTCAAGGCCTTGTTTCTTCAGAAGTGTTTAAAGAGAAGGGGGAAAGAACAAAGGAATTTGTAGGTTTCCAAGGGTGAGTGTGATTGAAATCCTATCTCCTGATATCTATGCATTCCTGAAGAAACAGAACCCATGTTTAAAATGGAAACCTACTGCCAAGAATAAAGAGCTCACTTGGCAACTCCTCCTGCTACATGCACCAGTTAGATGTTATCACATGACTACTATGAACTCAGCAAGTGCATGTAAACAGTAAACTGTGTCCTCTCGTTACACGAGAGCTGGGATCTGGACATAGGACTGGACCATAGAAGTGATACAGCTGCTGGTTCAGATGCACCTAGGTCCCTGGTACTTCAAAGCCATGTAGGCCCCTTGTGCCTCAGCAACTCTAAGAAGAAGAGTGGTTAGTGAGGGCCAAGGTGCCCCTATCTGATAGAGGACTGGAGGGAAAACTTGAATGTATCTCCAGTGAGTGGAGGGAGAAATGAAGGGAGAGAAAGGTTCAGGAAAGGATGAAGACAGGAGAGAAAGAAGGAAGGAAGGAAGGAAGGAAGGAAGGAAGGAAGGAAGGAAGGAAAGGAAGGAGGAAGGAAGGGAGGAAGGGAGGAAGGGAGGGAGGGAGGGAGAGAGACTGTAAGAGAAAAGCACAAAAATTAATTAGACCATGGCTATGAGGTCCAATATTCATATAACAAGAATCCACTAAGCAGAAGAGAGAAAACAGAGAAGAAATCACCAATAAAAATCATTCAAGAAAATTTTTTCAAGAGTGAAAAATATATTTATAACTTGGAAGAAAATATAGAAAGACCAACATCACAGGGGAAATAGATTTATTGCAATGAACACCACTGTGAAATGAAAGCATTTACATTCGAAGAAATTTCTAGAAGCCCCATTCTTTACAATGGCATCTGTGTTGTAACTATTCCTCCTTACTAAACATTTTATGTAAGTGTGAATGCTGGGTTCATACTCATCCTCGGACCAGGGATCCAAGGATATTTTTAAAAGATCATTACATATTGACAGATATGGCAGCCAATAATTCTAGATATTGTGCATGTATGTTCTTTGTAGCACACCTGAATCTCCAGGGCCAGACAGACCTGTAACAAGGAGCAGTAACTAACTGCAAGGAAAGTAAACAGTGGGACTTAGGCATACCTCATACAACAAGACAGACAACCCAAAGCAGGAAGAATCCCACATCTATTGGGTTTCCTAGACTGTCAATCACATGGTCCCTTGTGCAGAAAAGCACTGATCAAGAAACATGTATTGGAAGAAAGAAAGGTAGTTTCTCATGAACCACACTCCCTCAGACTGGTTATTTCTAAAGTGACAATGACAATATTGTGCTGAAATCTCAGACCTTGAACTTAGGTTGGTAACTCAATTGAATTTTTGTCCCTAATGTACTAGGAGTACTTAAAGAAAAACATCAAGAAAGTCCTTTAAATGATATAAAGTATCCTAGTAGAATATAATTACATGGTTATTCCTTTTGGCTTGCTAACAAAATAAATTATATTACTAGGTCCTCTAAGGTTAAATCATTTTGTATTCTTAGAACAAACACTCTTTCAAAATGATTACCCTGCAAAGAGACTCTGAGGAAATGACCCACTGAGTGGTGTTCCTATTCATAAGCAAGATTCACCTCTACATGTCTTTGTGGCTGTTGTCATCATAATAATTATGATGTCCCATCTGGGACACATTTAGATATCAAGGTAACACTTCCTTTGATATAATAAAGCTGGTATTTTTCATCCCGCTGCATGCTCTGAAGAGAAGTACAACAAGAATTACCCATTTGGACATAGAATCGGTCCACAAGATCATACATGTACTCAGAGAGGTAACAATTTGCTATGTTATTTCAGTTGGTTATTTCTTATTCCTTGATTTTTTAAAAATCTCTCTCAGTATTTTAACTTCATTACTTTCTGATTTAAGTTCTTTTGTATTTTTTGTAGGAAATTACCTATTGCATACAGCTGTTTTCCCTGACTCCCTACTATAAAATGTACATATCATTTAAACTGTGCAGGCTCCTCCAAAGAAAAACAAATCAATAGTGCATATTATATGTGATATAGTATATATTATATGTAATATGTAACATGATAATCCACATTACATAAAATGCATGCATTGTATATATGTGCATAAAGAGAAACAGAGACACAGAGAGACAAAGGCTGCAGAGAGGTGGGATATACACTAGATTCAATCCACACATGCAGAATTAGGATAAGCATGTCTAAAATCCACAGACAGGCAAGGCAGAGGGGTAAAATGTGGACAGGATAGACGAGATTCATAGATAGTGTTAAGGTCTTCAACGAGTTGAGTGAAGCCCACCCACATGAAGGAGGGTCATCCATTACTGTCAAAGTCTACTGTTGAAGACCAGTGTCTGGTCAAACAACTGGGAACCACAGTCTAGACAAGTTGACATACCATTTTAACCACCACACCGAGTGTTTTTTCATTTTCACACAATGAAAAAATAGGGTATCATTCTGCCTATTATATGTTACTCATGGGTGTTCTGACAGCTTCATGCAGGACTGGAGCAAGAAAGATCTCCAGACAGAGCTATAATGGATTGTTCGATCTGATAAAAATCTACTATGTTGGAGCTGTCCTTCAGTGGTTGGAACACAGAGCATCCAAAGGTTGGGACAAGACTAGTAGGAAAATCACAGTGCACTTCCTGAGAGTCTGCAGAAGGGTTCACTATCTTAAGCAAATTGCTTGACTTTTGAAAGGTTTTATCAACTAACTAAACCACCCAACTGCCTGTGATGTTCCACTGAGGCATGGGAGAAACAGAATTCCTGACCCTGGACACAACTGACCATGTGACCAGAGATGCCCATGATAAGCTTGTACCTTTTTTACCCAACAAGGCATAAGTCAAGACAGACTTACAATAACCTATTATTAAATGGCAGTAGCTCATCCAGGTTCTGGCAAGAGTGAGACCACAGAGCACACCAGAGCAATAATGTAGACCTCAGGGGACCCAGCATCTCTCCTTCTCTTGCATCTGTGCAGATAGACTTGAATCAGCTTACTAGGGAAGAAGAAAAGGCTGAGCTTGGGTTATAGGTGAGTCATGTGGATATGTTAATGTGTGGCCATATTCAGGGTGTCTTTGAAAGGTAGTGTTGCAGAACAGCTCTCTCTGTGGGCAGAACTCAGGACAATTTGTGATCATTATTTTTGAATGACAAAGAAATGCTTTAGATTAGACCATAAATAAACTCACAGGCAGTTGTGGGTGGTTTAATTAGTTGATAAAAATTCTAGGAGAGGAAAAGATTAGAGGATGAGAGATAGAAAATGTTGAGTGGGGGCATATAAACACCTGGGAGGTAGTGGACAGAGAGGAGAAAGAATCCTGTGCTATCATCTTCTAGAACCTGCCCATATTTAGAGGGATTATGTAATAAATACATAGGCCAAAGTACATAGTAGTTTGTCCTTGGCCCTTCCATAGGCATGACAGGTTCACAGTGGCAAAGATGGAGATTATGTATCCTATCCAAAGACTTGCCCTCCCAATGTCTGACCAAGTCACTGCTGTGGCTGAATTCCTAACCTGAGCTCTCAGTGTAGTGCCACTTCTCTGGTAGACCAGTTGTCTCCCTGGGTCATGCTGATAAGTCAAAACTTTTTCAATTTTGTAAGGGTCATTGATTATCTCACAGAAACAAATGTGCCTGTAGCTGGCTTGGCTGCCTGCTGCTTTCAGGGTCTCAGACAGATCCCCCATTTAAGTGCACACCATGGTTCTTCATTTCCCAGAACCCCACAGAATATGTAATGTAACATCAGCCCCACTTCACAGCAAAGGAAGTGTAAGACAGTGGGTCCACTGACCAAGTCACCATACTGCACTGACCTATTCAGAAGAGGCTGTCCAGAAGGAGCTGTGACACAGGTGCAATGTTACATGGGTGTGACCAGGGGTGAGAACACTAATATGAGTCCTGCATCAAAACTACCTGTCCAGCATTGGATCTCCACTGGAAATGCAGGAAACTTGAAAGCAAGGGGACAAGAGAAGCAGTCACATTTGTCACTGAAAAAAGGGTTCTCCAGAAACCATTAGCAGACCGTGGAGATGTTCCAGGGACAGATGAGGCCATTGTAACTATGCTGAAACACCCATTAGACCTGCCATGCTTCTAGCCCCTCCAGAGGCAGCTCTATGGACAAGATAGTTCTTTGTAAAGGAAAGCTAGGAGACCAAACCTTCCATCCTGAAACAGGTGCATGTCTTATCTGACCTCTAATAGAGAAATTCCCCTCATTTTCCATTGTCTTTGAATATTAAGAAAGTAAAGATATGAATAATTTAGTGAACATTTTTATTCTCTTTGCCAAAATTGAGAGCAATGCTTAAAATAACCAAGTTAATCCTTGCATGGAAAGCCTCAGAGGTTGTAGGGGCCCTCCCTCAGCAGTCCTAACTCAATTCTTGTGAAGAATCCAGAGTAGTAGGAATTTTGGAATTTTGGTTTCTTTAAAAACACAGAAATATTATAAGAATATGTTTTCTTTTAATCCCAGGTGTGAGAATATGGCTCTGCTTCTGACTGTCCACAGCGGCTGACTATAATTAGTCTCATGTTTAGCAGAGGCATGGTTTTGTCAGCTGCAGATAGTTTCTGCGATTGTGTGAACTTTGGAATTCTGGGAACTTTTCAGAGAGTACATAAATGCTAGGGCTCTCAGAGGGAGTTTGGTTGTGGTTTGTTAGTAGCTGTCCTCAAAGAAGAAACAAAAAGAAATTAGATTCAGGGATCTCTCTCTCTCTCTCTCTCTCTCTCTCTCTCTCTCTCTCTTTCTCTCTCTCTCTCTCTCCCCTTTCTACCTAGTGATAGGAGGTGAAACCAGGGGAATAAAAGGTGGGAAAAAGAAGAACCCACAAAGAAGCAAAAGCCAGCTATAGCCCAGAATCAGCATTTGTGACAAGGTCCCAGGGGTGTGCCTAGTCCAGGTCCGCTTTGAGAAGAACTGCTCCAATCATTCCTCATGGCTCTTATTTTCCACATTTAGACACCTCTGTGACCTTCTTCTGACCCCTACATGAACTCTTTCATGAAAGGCTTGTCTCTGCAATGCATGCTTTCAGCAGACTGCCCAGCATTGAGCATAAAAGAAGGATTACTCTGCAGTGTGCTGTGTCAGCCACTCTGAACAACCCTCAACGCTTTGGCGGCCGAGCTTCGCCTGTGCAGACGATCCGTGGGCAGTATCCATCTACCGTGACAGTGGGTCTCTGCACACAGCATCCTCTTCATCTTGCACTAGAGACCCAAGGGTAAGTGCAAACAAACGCTTCAAAGTTTTCCTGCAAGGGAAAGAATTACCACTCGCTTTTCAGTGGAGAGATTTCCTTTATTCATAACCACAATGAGAAATGGGAAAGAGACATTTCAGAATCAGTCAGGACAGAGCTTTAAATGAACACAACTGAAATGGATTGTTTGAAGCCCCATTGTTGGCTCTCACACACTGCTATTTCCATCTTTCTTTGTACACTTAGGAAAAGCCTTTGTTTTCAGTGAGCCAAACCCTAACTATGTTTGTTCCAAGTGGCCAGGCCATCCTCTGGATTCAGCAGTGGAGGGTCAGGGTGGCCCTGTCTCTTATTTGAATTAAACATAATCTATTCTCAGCAATCCATTTCTAACTTTGTTCCTCTTCTGGATCTCAGATTCTGCAAGCTGTTTTCTCCCGTTGGACTGCCAGCATCAGCACCTGTATTAACCCCTTCAGGGAGCCCCTTCAACCTCACCCACCTTCACCACCAGACATTTTGCTGCTCAACGCTATGGCTCCCATTGGAATAGCAGGCATCTCCCTCGGGCAGATCTTATAAGAAATGCTGAGTGAGGCATGCTGGCCTCTGCTCTTCTGAAGCTTCCACATATTCTGTGTATTAATTATGACTGGCAGTTCTCTGGCCCAGTGCAGACAGATATAGCTCAGGAGAGCAATGCGAACAGGTCATGTAAATGGCTCCCCACCCCACCCCCACCCACAGAGGGTGAGGCGTGATTCCCTTCAATGGATTTAAAGCTCTAAATGGATGGTTTAGGCCAACAGAGTACCCTGAAGTGATCCCAAGAGCTGAAGGTGCCAAGTCAGTGGGATGTCCTCAGAAGTGCTCCTTGTCAGTCAGTCTTCCTCCATCAGGACTGGCTGCTTCTGGAGATGTGCAAACTCAGGTTCCTGATGTAATCTTGTGCATAGCTTTGAACTTAGCTGACAAGGGCTGAATAGGTGGCCCATACTTACTTATTTAAGTCTAGATGCTACTCTGTAACTCTCAAGCTACAGTAGTATAATAAAAGCATGTTATATGCGTGTCGCCAAAAGCCAAGGGGAAAGTTAAATAAAGTGGGGGTCCACTGTGACACAGTGCTGACAGGATTGTTTCGATCTAGGTATGTCCATTCACAGCCCACAGTGCCCATGCTATAGAGGATCACCATGACCACAGTACAACACAAAGTCATAAACATATTCAAAGCATACGAGATGCCTTTATGATTTTTATTTTCAGTTTATAGCATGGTTCTCCCGGGCGAACTTTGTAGATGATAATGTTGTATGTTGTCTTAGCTAGGGTAGCTATTGCTGTGAAGAGACGCCATGACCACAGCAACTCTTATAAAGGACAACATTTAACTGGGACTGGTTTACAGGTTCAGAGGTTTAGTCCATTATCATCGTGGTAGGAAGCAGGATGGCACACCAGTAGATGGGGTATTGAGTGGTAGCCAAGAGTTTTACACCTGGATCAGCAGGCCACAGGAAGGAACAGTGAACCACTAGGCCTTGCTTCAGCTTCTGAGACCTCAGAGCCCACCCCCAGTGACATATTTCCTCCAACAAGGCCACACCTACTAATATTCCCTAGTGACCAAACATTCAAACACATGAGTCTACTAGGGTCATTCCTATTTAAGCCATTACATGTGTCAATGTCATAGTAGAATACACCTGGAAGGGGGCCTTTAAACTCAGCCTTGTCAGCCACGGCTACCATTAAAATGTTGGCAACTGACCTAAGAATGTTAAAAGCTTAATGAGAAAATCAACACAAGTTTGGTGACCAACTATCCCTCGAGCCCCCACCCTGCTCCTCCTAACATCTTACTGATGTTGACACTGGGCAAGCTGGACACCAGCATTCCTTTCTCCATAAGATGAAAGCACAGCCCAGATGGGCAGTTGTTAGTATTCTGTCTAAACTCCACCTCCACAGTTACCTGGCAACAGCCAGGTATGCTCCTCCCCACAATTACCTGGCAACAGCCAGGTAGGCCTGCCCACTATAAAAGGGCCTGCTTGCCCCCCCCTCTCTCTACCCTCTTGCTCTCTTGCCTCTAGCTTCTTTCTTTCCCTTCCCCCTCCCCCTTCCCTTCCCCCTCTCTCTACATGGTCATGGCCGGTCTCTCTCTCTTTCTCTCTCTCTCTCTCTCTCTCTCTCTCTCTCTCTCTCTCTCTCTCTGTCTCTACTACCCTCCTGGCTCCCCTCCCCATGCCTTGAATAAACTATATTCTATGCTATACCGTCAGATGCCTCGGCATGGGCCCGCTGAGACATCCCCTTCCAGGATCATTGGTCTGTTTCCATCATTTCAGCAGTGACTTGCCAAAGCCCCATGGTTAACAGCCAAGCCAGGTTCAGACTACGGAGGGCTGTTTTTGCCTAAGGTCTATAGTTTGCCCTCACTAACCTTCAGCTTGTTGTTCAAAAGGAACAAAAAGCTCCCCTCGGCTCCTCGATCCCTGCCCCCGCTATCCCACATTGCTCCTTCACTAAGTGGCTTCTGCCATCTTCCACACAAGCTTCTGGAAGTCTCCAGCCAGCAGAGGAAGCAGAGTGACGAGGATGACTTGTGAAGACCTTCTTAGGGAGATGTTGTATTTTTTAATATTGTCCTTGTTTGAAATTAAAATATGTCTATCTTTTTTTGTGGCGAGTCATCAAAATTTCAAAATATAATAAAGGCTAAAACTACAAGAAGATGGACTGACAAATCTAGCTGATACAATACCAAACCCGCACTCGAAGTTCATTCCTGGGACAATCCTCTGCACACGGTAAACAAGCAGAAACGGTTTGTTTAAGAGCAAGAGGCTCCACCCTCACTTCGGCTGGCAGTGTCCTTGCTTGTGCTCACTCTTGGAGCTGTAGTGGAGTTCCAAAAGCATACAAGGCAGCTGCAGGTTCAGTGCTGAGTTGTGAAGAGCCCTGGGAAACTATGCCACAGTCACCAGTTACTTAGCCACCAGCAGTAGAGTGGAGGTTGCACTCCCACAGTACACTTCACAGATTGATCAAGGCGTCATAGGAGACAGTCACAGTCGGGGCCAGAGACTGGAGGAATGTGAAGCCACCTTTGCTGCTCTGGAAGCTCCAAAGGACCTGGCTTAGGAATGGGTCATTAGCATCGTTATGGAAGCACACACACCTCGGCACTGCCCCACACCAGAGCTGCAGCAGTGAACCATTTAATGGCTGCCCCAAGAGCAGGGCAGGGTTCTTAGTTTTCTGAAGTACTTGGACTCCTGGGATGTACTGACCCAATGGCTCTTGTGTGGCTGGTAGCCCAATCAACCTTAGGCTACTTCTCACAGTAGAAACACCTCCCCCCTCTCCATGAGAACAAATAGTTGGAAATACTGTTCCTTTTCCAGTATAACAATGGTTTTCTCCTCAGAGTCCAGTTCGACTATCTAAAAAGAGACTTCTCTTCCGGGGATAAGAGATAAGAAGAACAAAGAACAGGCCTGCTTAAACTAGTTTAAAGTTCAACAGCCACTGAGTGAGGGCTTTCAGAGTAAGGTGGTTCTGACAGAGAAAAAAAAAAATGGCCAATGTGTGGCCCTGAGGGCATGTGCGGCCACCATTTTATGTCCGTAAAATCAGGTTAAATTGAATATCAAGGGTATCTTTAAAATGGAAAATAAAATCTTTCCCAGGCTGAGCAGGAAATAGAGGAAGTTGTGACCTTCACCCTTTAAAGGTCACAGGTGTGAAGACAGTTTGTCTTCCTCAGACTGTGGACGTCACAGATCCAAGGTCTTGTTTTTGTTTATTGTTTTCTTTGTTTGTTTGGTGGCAGGCATAGGGGGAGCTTTATAGGGACCATTCTTTTGGGAAAGTTAGAAGGTATGCACAATGGAGTCTCAGGGAACAAAGGGGTCTAACATTATAACACCTCTCCACTCCTGGGAGGAGACAAAAATAACATGCGGTGTGGCTACAGGGTATTAGGAGATTCACATAGCTCAGTCAGGGTCTTCAGGGACAGGGAGAATGTTGTTATCCCCTGTCATTCTTGCTGTCTGCTAGGAAACCTGGGCTTTAGGGAAAATTGTTGCTGTGTCTTGTCTACACCCACTAGCACCCCAGAGACTTACCTGTCAGTTTACTTTACAAGCGAGGTCCTGTCATAGCTAGGAGAGACGATGGCCTGATTCTTTAGCCTATGAGCTCCAGGCTTAAAGCAGCAAGTCCGACGTCTAAGATGCCCCTGCTTGAAGCTGCCTCAGGCCACTCTCATTGTATGGACCCCCTGTTAGACTTTGGCACGTGGCTCAGAACAGATCACACCAGACCAAATGGTTCCACGGGGGAAGGGGTTTATTCAGGGCGGAGGGCAAAGGTGGGGAGAGAGACAGAAGAAGATGGGATGAGGAGAGGTAGAGGGTTCTGCCTATTTATATGAGCGATGACGTAGCCCTTTCCCAGGTAAAGGTGAGGTAGCCAGGTGAATTCTGGGAGTGTATGGTGGTTGCCTTGGCAATGATGTAGGAGTCACCTAGATATGACGTTACTGAGTTTGGGCATAGTACAAACACACCCCCCCCCCAAAAAAAGGGAATGCTGCAGTTCTCACCTTAGCAGGCACTGCCAGTGACAGTTACCCTGGAATGACCTGCAGTGGATGACTGGCCTGGCCTGGCCTGGCCTGGCCCTGAAGCATCTAACTGGAAAGTCTGCTTACTCCCTAACAAACCCATGTGTCCTGGTGATGCTGACATTGAAGGTTCGGAGTCACTCAGGACCTACTGGGACCCTGAGCTTTGGGACCAGGTTGCACAGAAGGATGCTCAACAGTATCCCTGGCCTCTCTCATAGATGTCAGCCGTGCTCTGTCCTGTCACATCCCAAGCACAGGTCAGCAAATGCACACTTGTCCCATTTAGGAACCAGAGACGGTCCTGTTGCCAACACTATCTGATGGTTCCTGGGGGAAGGCTAAGCTCTCTCTCTCTCTCTCTCTCTCTCTCTCTCTCCCTCTCTCCACATTTACCCTGTTACAGACCCTCTGACAGCTGCCATCCTTTCCTGCCTTGGTGTATCCCATGTATGGAAACAACACTCTCTCATTCCCATAAAGAATTCTTCTCCCAAACTTCCCTGGGCACCAGCATCCACTGAAGCTCTCATTAGCCTTTAGATTCAGCACACTGTCTCCTCCAGCTCTACCCGAGAGGACTGAGTGGCTCCTTAATACTGAATAGTGACAAAATGTCTCCAGAGGTATCTCAGGGATTAAAAGCGCTCGATGTTCCTGCAGGATGCCGGGTTCCGTTCCCAGCACCCACATCAGGAGGCTCACAACCACTGGTGTCTCCAAGCTCCAAGGGATTTTAGATCTCTCCCTGCCTCCTGGGAACCGCCATACATGTGTGCACACATAAGTAAAAATAAAATTAGAAAAAGAAAGCGTCCCTAGCAATGTTCATCCCTTGGAAAGTCTGTTGCAAACCCTGTTGCTCTGTTGCTGACAGGAAGGAACTCTCAATGGACCCTGCTAAAGCCCAACTTGAGTTCAACAGGGAGGCTGGGAGCAGAGATGGCTTCTAAGAAGCTTGAGGGAGTATCAACCTGCTACAGGCAAGTGGTCAGACCCTAAAGCCAACCAGCTCCTATTATATATGTCAGGCCTCTAGCAATGGCAGGGCAGGTGGGAACAAACACAGCTCAGGGAAACCAAACTGAGCATTGGATGCTGACCCTTTCTGGGAATTCATCGGTTCTTCTTGACCTCAGGAAACCTCTTTGTCACCACATGTATTCTAAGTGTGACGTCACCATTACGGTGACTTCATCTTTACCCTTTCACCTCTTCCTATCATTCATGAGCCTGCTCCATCTGCAACAGTTCATCCCCCTGTCTCATCACACCAGCTTGCCCTTCCCCTGCTACTCTAAGGGCTGTCCTTTGGAATCAGAACTAGTTTAAGTGGGAGTCAAATTTATCCATGAAGAGAGGACCCATGGTAGCATTTACCGAAAAAGGAGCCAAACCTTTCCCACGAGGGGTCCTTTGTCCCCTAAAAATGGGCTTCTGGGGGTGTAATCAGCACATGTGAGCAAAGTCAGACCACAGACTCTGGGGTGGGACTGGGGAGCCCAGCGTCTGCTGCAACTCTCCACCTGGTGAACCTGGTACATGTACAGAGAAGCAGTGTGCTAGCAGATGTGTCCAGGTCCTTGACAATAGAACAAAACTGAGCTATCAAAAATACTGGGCTGGGAGATGATCTATTTGGCAAAGTGCTTGCCATACAGGAATGCAGATTGGAGTTCAGGTCCCCAGAACCTTCGTCAAAGACCAAGAGAAGAAGCCTGTGTCAGTGATCCTAACGGGGAGACAGAGACAAGCACAGCCCTAGAACTCACAGGCTGGCCAGTCTAGTTGAATCACTGAACTCCCGGGTCCATAAGAGATCCTGGAGATCCTATCCCCCACAACATTATGTGAAGAGCAATTGAAAATGACATTAGATATTGACCTTTAGCATCCACAGGAAATTACATACGTGTGCATGCATAGGGACACATATGTATGACATGCATGCACACACACATACACACACCTCACAATGTTTCAAATAAATTTAAATTTTTATGCTGTATCACATGCGTAGCTATTCTCAATAGCATGTTGCCATATGTAGCCTGAAAGTCATGGGTTGGACATGCCTGTAAGTATGGTCAGCATTTAAATTAGATCCCTGCCCCCGCCTTTCTGCACAGTAAAGCCAGTCAGTGAAGGCAAACCTCCTCACAGCTAGAGGGATTCAAATCATTTGAATAGTTCTGCAGGTCACAGACTTCCTTAGGAAACATAATATAAATTTCCAAACACTTGCAAATTCGGAAGCATACATTGTCCTCTTGATTTACACCCATAATGACACTCGTGCCTAAATTATTTATGTAATATGATAATGTTCCGTCCGTTGTAGACTCTCTGAGGTGAGCCAACAGATAACCACTTCCCTACCTGAAAACAAAATATGTCAGGCTAGAATAATGTGATATTTTTGTAAGACTGAAAGGACGGGGTGATTTGCAAATGTCATGTTTTCAGGGCATGAGTAAAATTCTCATTATTCATAACCTGGGATCCAAGAGGCTGTTGTAAAGGCAAACGAGGTGAAACGTTACAGCAAAACATGCCAAGCACATCAGCCTTGTCCGCTGCTCTCTGGGCATGATTGCCCACACACGCTGATTGTTTTAGGTTTGACATTAACGACCTCATGGAATTACCTCAGCGCTCTCCGCCTCAGCTGCAGAAACCTGTCAGAGATCGCTCCTGATCAGGTGCGCACCAAACAAGCAGCACTGCACATACAAGAACAAAGGAAAACAGGATGAATCTGTCACCCAGAGACCTAGGAAGCATCTAACAAGATGTAAGGCCACAAATGCTCACTTTTCTGAGTCGGTGTTGCCTAGGATTGCCATGCAGCAAGGGTACCAGACTGATGTCTCCCCGAGGCCGGGTTGGCATGAACGATGGGTGTTTGTCTGAAGTACACAGTCTTTGTGACCACTCTCCGTGATGGATGGCCCTTTCCTGTGCCTTAAAGGATGGCTTCTGAATGCAGAGCACTGACAGGTTATTTTCCAGGTCTCTCATATGTCCTCTAGTTCTTTGCTCTCAACCTCATAGAATTAAGCCAATTCCACACAATCAAAGAAGAGAGAAAATTTTTGATATAGGGAAGGGATGCCCCTGAAGTCAGAGGGGCTGCCTGGCCTTGAGCCATCAAAACCCTCCAAGAAAGGACAACAGTGCTAGCCGTTCAGTCTTACCGAAGTGTAGGTCCTGTGGCAGTCCCTCACGAGAATGCTGAACACTAAAAGGCAGGATGGAATGACATCTGTGTGTAAGAAAGTGTCCTCTTCTCTCATAGTCATATGCTGACAATCACAAGTGTGATGGTATTATTGGGGAGGGGGACTATTCAGCATGACGATTAAGTCCTGGGATCTTTGGCTTTAATCATGAATTAGTGCAGTGGTTCTCAATCTTCCCACTGCTGCAACCATTTAATACAGTTAGTCATGTCGTGGTGACCCCCAACCAAAAAATTACCTTATTGCCACTTCATAACTGTAATTTTGTTACTATTATAAATTTCAATGTAAATATCTGATATGCAAGATATCTGATTTGTAGGTTGAGAACCATTGGATTCATGCCCATAAAGGGTTACAGGGAACTGGCTACATGTCCTTTCTACAAGGTCAAAACAAGAAATTCATCACCACATACTAAATACAAGCTCGTTGACCATAGTAGAGTCCAGCCTTCAGCATTGGGGGACTAAGATTCTGTTCACAGTAAGTTACCCAGTCTAAAGTATTTTATTATAGCAGTATAAATAAACAGATACAGTGTCTTTCCAAGAACTGAGAACAATATACACACTGAAGCCATGGGAGGCAGGATTCAAGATGGCGTCTAAGACTTCTGAGCATTAAGACCCTGTGAGGAGGTTAGTAGAACATCATCATTGGTAATTAAGGCCTGGCTGGATCAGAGAAGACCTTAAAGAAGGTGAATATCCATAATGATCATCTCAAGGGCTACCCACATGTGTCCTCAGGAGTCAAGGCAGCACGAGCCAACAGCCACAAGCAAATAGATTCAACCAACCCAAGGCATACCTAGAAGTTCTAGAATCCTGAACCTAATGTAAGACTCCAATCCCTGAGACAACTTCATTTCAGCATGCTAGGATTCTGAGCCCTGGTCCCCTGTGGACTCTCAGAAAATGTCACGTGATCATGACTTGCTAGTCTGAGCTTCTAAGTCTGTGGTATTTGTTGTATAGGACAGAAAGCTAATGCACACACCTGATATTCCTGAAAGGAATATTAACTCAGGGTTATTTATTTAATGGGCACATGTGCTCATTAAAAGGAAAGGTTAACTTGGATGGACTCTGATAAACTGAATCAGTTAGGAAAGCTATTATAAATTCTAGAATTGAGGGACTAACACTATTGCCCCATTACTTTTCATTCAACTGAGTGATGTGTTCAACAACTTCCAGTTTCAGGCTTTCTTAGCATGCCTTTGTCTCCTGAGTTCCTCGTCAATACCTTGTTTAGAATCAAGGTCCTATCAGCAGGACTGGTTTTATATATCATCATCTGATAACGGTTCTCAGCCTCCCATGTGATCCCCACTTATAGGCAGTTATGGTGACCTCCAGAAGTGTTACTTAAGTGCTGACAATTAAGCACCATGGCCTTGGGTCAGACCACCTGCTAACAAGGCCTCAGGTGCCCTCTTGACTTTGCCAGGAGAATCATCTGTCTCTTCAATGACATCATCAACTCAGTAAAATACCAGACACTCCCCATTCTCAACATATCAAAACTGTCTTCCCCAATTACCCTTGTTATGGTTTGTATATGCTCCGCCCAGGGAGTGTCACTATTAGAAGGTGTGGCCCTGTTGAAGTAGGTGTGGCCTTGTTGGAGTAGGTGTGTCACTGTGGTATGGGCTTTAACACCCTCATCCTAGCTTCCTGGGAGCTGGTTTTCCACTAGCAGCCTTCAGATGAAGATGTAGAACTCTCAGCTCCTCCTGCACCATGTCTGCCTGAATGCTGCCATGCTCCTGCCTTGATGATAATAGACTGAACCTCTGAACCTGTAAGCCAGCCCCAATTAAATGTTGTCCTTATAAGAGCTGCCTTGGTCATGGTATCTGTTCACAGCAGTAAAACCCTAACTAAGATACCCCTTAGGTGCTCAAGAATAACTGGGGCATTTGCATTACATCAATCAACCCATCACAAGTCAGCACCCGAACCCCTGCAAAGGTGCTGTGCTCTAGTCTCCCCCCACACCCAAGACCCTGTGGATTTTTCGTGGATAGAACTTTGGTTACCTTGTGGCACTTTGGTCTTTCTGGAACAACACAACTCTTAAAACATCATGCATTCCATCCCAACAGAGTAGCCATTATAATATTGTCTCCTTAAGAGGGGTTCTCTTGCTGAGTGACTCGGACATCCTCAGAACATGTTGCAGATGCACTGTGTTCCCTTGTATTATAAATGAAAAATCTCCAAATAGGGCAATTTTAGTAGAGCAATTTTGATACAGCTAGTGTTTGTTGCATAACAAACACCCATAACTCAGTAGATTAGCAGCAGAGGTGGGCTTTGTTTTGAACTTCTGTGGGTAGACTGGTAGTTTCTCTGACGGCTTTTGCTGGGGCTTTTCCCAAAACTGCACAGAGTTGGACTTGGGCCTGAAGGTTTACCAGTATGCCTGGTGGCTCATCTGGATACCACTGGACACCTCAGTCATCTTTCCCAGAGCCCTTTCTCTTCCCCAGATTAGCCTGGGTCTTCCATGGTCTTCTCGGGTCAGTACTCCAAGGAACAGAAATAGAAGTCACATACCATCAAAGGCCTGCTTCAGAAGTCAATGATGCTTCCTCTACATCCTGTTGTTCAAAGTGTATCATCATGTGACCAGCCCAGATTAAGAGTCTGAGAGGGTAAACTGAGAACAAAGGTCTACAGCAAAGACAGCACACTCAGTTGGGGACAACGTGAGAGCATGTTTTGCAATCTACTGATTGGCTCTATTTAGTTTTCGTTCTCTCACTTAAGTTCATGTGAACATTAGTCTCTGCCCCTCCTCTTCTTTTCCTCCTTGCCCCTCCCTCTTTCTCTCTATTCCTCCATTCTGTTACACACACACACACACACAGAACCCTAGGCTGGGAAACAAACTTAAGAAATAAACTCATCATTATCCTGTTGCATTTTGCCTTGCCTTTCTGGCTCTTCCTTATAGATAAGTGAGTTCTTCTCAACAGCATGCCCAATCCCTTAAATATACCACATTGGCCCAGTGTGACCAGACATGTCTGAATCCAAGAAGGAAGCCTTTCTCAAACAGTATCTTTCCACCCCGCCCTGAGCTGCTCTCCAAACCAGAAAGACCAATACAGCTGAAGTTCCATGTCCCGAGGGGTTCTTTTTCTAACTATGTATATTCATGTCTGTGTGTGGGTCTGGGCATATGAGTGGAGTTGCCCACAGTGGCCAGAAAACAGAATTGGCTCTCCTGGAGCTAGACTTACAGGTAGTTATAAGTCACATGACATGGGTGCGGAAACCAAACTTGAGTCCTCTACAAAAGCAGTATGTGCTCTTAACCACTGAGCTATCTCTCTAGCCCACCCAGGGATTCTGTGTGCCTGTAACCCTTTACTACAAAGAGAAGTTGCAGATATCAGAGGTGAAGGAGAGTAAAGACTGGTCTAGCTTCAGAAACCAGGGACATCATGACAAGGGATGGACATGTGGATAACGTGGACAAGGGATTGGTTACAGAGACAACAAAAACAACTGATTAGGCAAGAGCCCAGAAACAACCAACAGAACTGCCGAACAGCTGGCTGATCAGAGCCCCAAATCTCAAAGTAGGTGTTCCTGGACAACCTGGGAAGTGATTCTATAAGAAATGTAGATCTCTGGATTGTGCATGCGTCTCACCGCTGTGAGGACGTTCCCATGAGGAGGGGGAAGAGGGCTAAAAGCAGACCCCAGTCTGAAGAGCTCTGGCTATGTACCCTTCACACTGTCTCCTTGAGAGGAGATGAGCCCTTATAAAAGGGCACGGCAGAATCTGATTACTCGGTAGAAATGGCCAAGTTAATTAACTTGATAAATTTCAGCTTTCCTGTGTGTGGTATAGACACGGGCATATTCTGAGAAAATATAGGATTACTTCTCCCTAGAGACAAGTCCACTAATAAAAAGTCATTAACCTATGTTCCTTCAAAGTCTAAAATCACTGAGGAAGCAAGCCGTTTCTTCCTCTTGTGGGGGCATTCTGGGCATCCTCTTGAACCCATGTGGCCACTCAAATTGCCATGGTCTAACAGAAAACAAGCAAATAGACACAGAGGCTTATCTGCCACATTAAGAGTTAGGGGTAGCGAGATGCGTGGTATGAGGAGAGGGAGAAGAGGCGGTTTTTTTCAAAGGCACAGCTTAGAAATTATGTTTTTTAAGGATTGAGGGTTTTTTTTTTTTTTTTTTGAAAACCAGCTTGGTACATTTCTATTTTAAAATTAATGGCATATACTTCATCAAACATGCTATTTCCAGCAAACTGCACAGATAATTAAGTCTAAATTTTAATGATGTTTGAAATAAGGGCAATAAATCTTTATGGGTCTTATACCCAATCTATACTGAAAGTTCATTTAAATTTCATCTTCATACAGAGTTTTCTCAACTTTGGAATGTTTTATGAGTTCCTTTAGCCAATGCAATGGCTGCAGGACAAAATTTAGGGGACAAGGAAATGGAGAAGGTTACTAGAGTTGTCCTGTTTACACAGAAGGCAGCTTCAATCCCCCATTGCCTGTCCTTCCTGGCTTCTGTCCCCATGTTCTCAACTGGTATCCCTAGAGTTTAAGAATTAGAAGGTTCTCATTCTCACCTGTCCTTGTGACATGGCAACCTGTCACAGTTATGGTGTTTAAGCAAAGTACTCGCAAGTCTAAGTGAGCTCAGCTCAGCAAGGTGAAGAGAGTAACTCTTGATACGACTCCCTGGACAAACTGCTGAGAGACAATCCAGGGCTGAGCAGAGTTCTGAGCCCTCACCTCCCACAAAAACGGTACTTTACAGAGAAATTCCTTCTGTGACTTTTGTTTTTAACCTGGCCAGCCAGGCCAGCCAGGCCAGCAGGCAGGGCAAGCGTTCAGGTGATGAGAAATGAGGTGAATTTTCCCATAGCTTTGGTCTGGTGGAGGGCACGACCCTTCTCTTGCGGACCTGATCCCACCACCCATTGTGGAGAACGAGAAGGCATCTTGTACACCTGTGCACTAGCTCCTGGGTGTCTCTGCCTTGTCACCCATGTGTCCTCATTATCTGGCCAGCTCTGCTGGATTATCTTTAGACACACATTTCTAGAACATTGACAAGTTTTTATATTTCCTTTAGTGGTCAGCAAGAAAGGTCACCCTTTCTATAAAGGGTAACCCGATTTCTTTATGTGGTACCTGTAGGCAAGAATTACTGTTGTGAACTGGCCCTTGTGACAAACTGTTGTGTGGGGAAAGGCTGTGCAGTGAGAGGAACTCTTGTGTACTTAGGTTTCTGTTTTAATACTCTCATCTGCATATTTCCAAGAAAACACTTATAAACACTTTCCCTAAATCTCCATTTTCAAATACATAAAACATATTTGAAGTGATCTGAAATTATCCAGGGATGCTCTGTAACCAACTGGGAATCTTCCCCACCCAAAGTAAACAGAGAGTCAGACTAAGAGTGAATCAAGCACTGGGTTTGGCCCTGAGTCGCTTGGCTTTCTAAGCAGATAGGTTATATAACCATTCTTTTCTCCATCTACTTCTTTTTTTTTTTTAATTGTAGCCCAGGCTGTCCCTGACCTCACTGTGTAGTCCAGGCTGAACTTGGCAAGCCTCTTACTGTCCCCAGCAGAATGGCTGAGGTTCTGAAGGGCAGTGCACTGGAAAGCTGAACACTGAGCTGGAATGTGTTTATTCATCTCCTCTGGCTTACACCAGCAGAGAGGATACAAAAATGGTCAAATATCACACTTGACATTTTTAAAAGATGCAATCAAATCTGAATTGTTTTCCATGTTGAAGGAGAAATTAAATAATTCATAACACTAAACCACAGTTGTCTGAACAAACACTCTTTGTCAGAAGTCCACTGTTGTCTTCGGTGGGTCATGAATTTGTATTCCTAGCAAGTAGGCCATCTATTGCTTCCTTCCAACATCAGGGTTTAAACGAAGACCAAAGTTAAAATCAGACACCCAGTCACAACACAAAACCACTTCTTTTTCAGATTCAGATACTATCTCTCCTGATTCAATCCTAATTATGTATTCAACCCAAACATTGTTGATTGACTACCATGTTCACGGTCCCTACCTACCATGTGAGGAGTACGCAGATGGTCAGTCTGTCAGAGATTTGCATAATGCAGACGAAGCGGACACCAACTCTCCACTCTCCTCATGAGGGGATGTGTTCTTGAGAAGCCTCCTGTGATGGTTTGTGTATGCTTAGCCCAGGGAGTGGCACTATTAGAAAGTATGGCCCTGTTGAGTATGTGTGTCACTGTGGGTTTAGGCTTTAAGACCCTCATCCTAGCTGCCTGGAAGCCAGTCTTTTCCTAGCAGCCTTCAGATGAAGATGTAGAACTCTCAGCTCAGCCTGCACCATGCCTGCCTGGATGCTATCATGCTCCTGTCTTGATGATGATAATAAACTGAATCTCTGAACCTGTAAGCCAGTCCCAACTAAATGTTGTTTTTATGAGTTGCCTTGGTCATGGGTACTGTTCACCGAAGTAAACCCTAACTAAACACCTCCTAAGCCTAACAAGCCTCACATGGAAAGTCAAGCAGGTGCAGTCACATGGCCCTGAAGGTGATAAGATCACATTCGCAGTGGCTCAATGATTTAGGCTAAAGAAGTCAATGGAAGGACTTAAAGGAAACTTAAAGTAGGAAGCAAAGCTCATACTTCACACACAGTCAAGACGTGCCTCAGTGATAATCAGTAAGCACTAGCCTTTTATCAAGTATGAATTCTGGTTTTAAGTAGAACGTCAGTTATGTAAAGGACTGTACATACTCAGCAGAAGAATATCAGCCGATATCTCGGGTTCCATCCCGATCCTGAGAGGCAAGAGAAGACAGAAGACAGCAGCCCGGGTTTCAGAATAGTAAGTAGTCTACGACCATTAGATTCAGTCCAACAACCTCACAGACATCCAGGACTTTAAACAACACCTTTCGGCAAGAGAAAGGCAGTAAGCAGAGCACAGGAAGCTATTGGGATCTTCAGCTGCACAGATGCCTAGGGACGTAGAAGCCTACACACCCAGCCCTTCTAGACTTTTCTCTTGACAGCCATTTTCTCCTGATGGGCCACTGCCTGATGCCTACACACAGTTGGGCACCAATATGGCCTGTCTACTCTACTTCTCTCTATTCTGTGAAACTGCTCTTGTTAACCATCCTTCAGCCCTAGTTTTAGTCTCTGGGACTGTGAAAGCACAGACCTTACCTCAGGGATTTCTACTCAACCCCTGCTGAAATCTGAAGAACCATGAAGTCTTCATGTAGCAAGAAATGTTCATGCAGATGATCCCAAGAACACTGTCTTATGTGCAAGTCACGTTCCCTGTCACATGGTCCTTGCTCAATACTCCTGCAGTACATACTCATATACATTCAATACCCATAATCACACTCATTCTCTCTCTCTCTCTCTCTCTCTCTCTCTCTCTCTCTCTCTCTCTCTCTGACACACACACAACCACTCACTCACACGGCCACTTATATGCTGTAACACAAGGCCATCACAACCCCCACTTCCAGAGAGGCCTGCCACCTCAGAAGGTAGAGAACCAGAGGTTCCTTTGTCTGTTGGCTTCCAGTGATGGTCTAAGGGACACAGAAAATGATTAAGCCAGGCACAGAAGCTGGGGGATATCTGTGAGGTCTCACAGCGATGCCTTCCATACCATCTAGAAAATAACTCTGATAAAAGGAAACCTGAGATGAGGCAGAGACATAACACAGGGCGGATGAGAGACTTAAGGTAAATATCCAGAGAGGCCAGGTGGGCTCCACCAGCCCCAGCTGGGAAGACCTGAATGTTTTGCCATAGGGTCCCCCCCGGGGGGGGTATCTGTAGAGAACAGCCAGCCCCACAGGAAATCAGGATGGTATCCCTGGGCAGCCTCAGGCTTCAGAGAATCTTTTCAAACTTCAGGGCAAGCAGGATACATCAGTTATGGCCTCTAATCTCAGGAGGAGGCCTATAATGAGAGCTAACACCCTACAGCAAGAACTGGAAACTGTCCCTTAGACCCCAGGGACTAAACTACCCTCTGACCCTTTGTCACTGAGAGAGAACCCACAGGTACCTCCCTGAAACTCAGCTGCAGTTTAATAAGCCATGGGTACAACTAACTGAGATTTAGACAACTACAAAGCAGTAGTTCTCAACCTTCCTGACGCTGAGACCCTTTAATACAAGTCCTCATGGGGGTGGCTTCCGACCATAAAATCATGTTTGTTTGCTACTTCATAACTGTAATTTTGCTACTATTATGAATTGCAATGTAGTCTGTGTTTTCCAATGGTCTTAGGCGACTCCTGTAAAAGTCGTCTGACCTCACCTCCAAAGGAATCTCAGCTCAGAGCCGCTGCTACAGAGATTAACTGTCTTCAGAAAAATATAGATCCTTGTTCCTCTTGTCACCCTAGTGGGCACCTGAAATTCTGAGACAATGCTCTAAATCTACTCCTTCATTACTCCTGCCTCCAAAAGCAGTACGGAGGGCAGGTCATACAGAACAGGTGCCTCCCAGGAAAACAGGAGACATCCGCATTTCCTACAGACCCTGGACTAAGGGAAGACACAGTACCCTGGACCAAAGCCAGCCAGGGACAGAGTGCCCGTTCCAGGTGACTGTCATCGGGAATTCATCCAACGTATTATTGGATCAAACATTCTCACCCTTCCTTTGTTTCTCTCACATCAAAGATGTATTTTTGTTCAAAATATCCTTTTGGTCATTCTCTCAAATGATCCAGCATCAGTTCAAATCTATACAGATACAGTCCACAGGTGCTAGGTAGACACTGCCTACGGTTGGCAGCCTGGAAGATTCTTGATGATCCCACCCTCTTCCCTAAGTATGGCCTTGATTCTAGTGGCTGGCATCTAATGATTAGAACACATAAAAAAATAACTGTGGGAATGTCAGTTCTGAGGCTAATTTCCAGAATGACCACGCGGCACTTCTCTGTGTTCTTCTCAGTCAGGCTACAAATGCCAGGTGCCCTATTCTTTGTTGCTCTATAAGAGGTCCACAGGAAAAGAACTGGCCAGCAGCCACTGGCCGACAGCCATCAGAATTGAGCCCCGTCGGTCCTGCATATCAGTGACCTGGAGACAATGCTCCACCCAGCCAGCCTTCAGATGAATGCACAGCCCGGTCTTACTCTACTGACAGATGTTTGAGAGACTCAAAGACAGAGGCCAGCCAAGCCACAACGCAGATCCACACACACAGACCTCTAAGGTTAGCTGGGGAGTGTAGCTGGGTAGCAATGGCTTATTAAATATGTGTGACACTCGATACTGACACTGAAGGAAAAGAAAAAGCAACAACAACATAAAAAGAACTGCGTGGCTTTGTTTGTTTGTTTGTTTTGTTTTGCTATTGTAATGTGTGGACCTTTGGCTCCGTTTTGGAATGTTTTGTCTCATTGGTTTTGTTTGTCTTGAGAAAACAGAGTTGGGTGTATAGGGAGTTAGTAAAAATCTGGGAAGAGTTGGGGGAGGGAAAACCCATGGCCAAAATATATGTATGAAAAACTATTTTAGTGAGAAAACCACAGAAGGCATAAAAAACTCTGAAGTCCCAAATTAAATTGTTATTTAAATATTTTTGTGGGGGTCACTTACCATATGATAGATAACTAACACACACCACCTAAAGTTGTTTTCTTTAAGAATAGAAATTTGAATTTCCCTGGACTGGAGGATTAATTACCTTTTCTTGACTCATTTAATTTTTACCCAAGAGCACATTTTATGAGCTGCTCATTTTTACTTCAAAGAAGAGAAAGAGCCCTTACGGTTTAACCCCTCCTCCCCTTTTTTCCCTTGCTATCTAACTTCTTACATTTTTTTAAACATCAAAATAGAAGGGCAGAGAAGAGGAGTCAGAGATGCGTTCTCCGCTCGCACTGCCTGTCTCTCAGCGGAGAGCAACGTTCTCTCCCTCAATCTCAGTGTCTGGCCTCCTTCTCCATCAAGGGTTTCGAGATTACATTCTTCCCCACGTTACCTGGAAGAATTGTTCCTTTTCATATCTTATGCCCTAGCTGTTCTGACAGGAAAATCTTTGTGCAGAATATAAAGGACTCATTATCTGGCCAATGAATGCCTCAATTGCTGGGCTATATTATGGGATTGTGACATTTCTCTCATTTCCCGCCCTACTGTGGAGGCTACATTGCTCATTACCAAACATCTCAACTGGTTTTGATCGAGTCAAAAGGCTGCTCCGATCATCTTGAGTGTTGGCTGCCCACTGTGGCTGCCTTCTGCTAGGCAAGCTCTAAGTCACGTTAGCGCAAGAACATTCTGGATCACACTTTTTCCCCATATGCAAAATAGCACAGAAGACAGAAGCCACTATAGAATTGTTTTTAAGTATCCTTAAATCTGTTCTTGCTGGAAATCCATTGATGATACTAAACTATAACAGAGGGATGCTGGGTGTGAAGCATCTTGTGATCCTAAGCCTTCCTCAGGCTGGATGAGAGGCCCTTCCCTGTAGAAGGGGGTCATCTGGGCCTTAGGACCTAAAGAGCTCTGAGAAGGAACTTGACCCTCCTACTCCCCCTGTTTAACAGGGATTTGGACACCACATCCAGTTCCCCTCTCCTCCCTTCCTCTACCTCCAGCATACAGAGGTACCACAGACCCTTGACATGACTGGGTCACATCTCTGCAGCTTGCCATTCCCTTGGCGTACCCTGGCACCCTGAAGTCACACATGCTCAGGAGTTTGGCGGTAAATCTTAATGGTCAACTTGATTGGATCTGGAATCAACTTCAAGACAACCTATGGGTGGGTCTATGAGGCATTTCCAGGAAGGAAGACCTGAGGGGAAACCCCATCCCTGCAGAGTGGGCCATACCTTCTAGCTGAGAGCCCAGATATATGGAGGTCTAAGGAAAGGCAGTGCTGCCTGCCATCTGTCTCTGATTCTCGCTGGTGAGAGCAAGCATCTGTCTTAATCCTGGTGAGTCTGTCCTCCTTCTGATGAGAGAACCTGACTTCTTTGCCCTTCCACTATGAACTGATGATTCCCCAGGAATCCTCAGGCCTTCAGAATCTGATTAAGACCTCGGAAGCAGTCTTGCTTGCTAAGTAGCTACCTCTGCAGCATGCAGACAGCCACCACTGAACTACCCAGCCCCTGTTACATAAGCTGTTCTAATAAATACCCTTTGTAATATATACTCATATAAGTATTGATTATATATAATCATATAACTGATTATACCATCAGACTCCTGTAATACATATTCAATCTATTGTTCCATTCTAGAGAACACTGGCTGAGAAAGGCTATTTCCCTCTTATGGAAACACCAAGCAGAAACCTGTCAGGAATCAGTAATAACTGAATGAATGGATGGATGCATTTCTTCACATCACTGAGAGATAAATGGGCAAGTGTCTAAAAAAGAAAACGCACCCCACACACAACATAACCAACTGCCCAAGTAACTACAATATGAGAGGGTAAGACACATTCTTCAGGAGTTGAGACAGGACAAACATGCTGTAGAGCAGTGGCCCTCACATGTATGTGATGGACTCACAGTACAATGTGGTCCTGTAACCTCCTGACTTGAGGAGATGGGGACAGAGGATGGCTTTGACCTTGAGATTAGCCTGCAGAATGCTTGCAATCTAATCAAGTAAAAAGCCACCCTTCCCTGTTTGTTCTGGCTCATCTCTGCTTGCAAGGTGGAGGAGGCAATGTGGTCCTCCCTGTCCACAGCTCCACCCTGCATGGCCAACCAGTGGCCTCTATGTGATGGCAGGTCTTTCCTCTGACTCCCTGCCTTTCCACTTTCCCAAAGGTCAGCATGTCCTTCTGGCCCTTGTCAAATCTATAACTGCCTTTTCCTCCTGTTCCTTCCACAGATGTCAGGAAGAAACACTGAAAGGAACTGTTTCACCAGGTGTGCCATTCACCACTAAACCGAGGGTACTCATCACCTGCTGGCCCAGAGCCCAGATGACCTAGCCTTGGATAATGAAGCCTTTTGGATATTACCTAACCTCATAGTTGAGTATACTGATCCAAAGCAAGTCCTAAAAACCAGTTGATAGGAAAGGGGTTAAACTGTAGAAATACGGCATCACCACAACCAACTGGCACACACATTTTTGATACATGATGGAAATGAGCACCTTGGGAGGGGAGCCACCTCCCATGGCCATCCCTTACTGCATCTCCAGTCCTGCTTCCTCCCTCTGAGTGAGCTGGACACATCGCCCAGCACTCTGTATACAGCAACTGAGATGAGAAGGTCTTGGGGGGGCGGGTCTCAGGAGCACCTCAGGTGCTTCACATCATCTTCGCTTCCTCTCCTGGGAGAACACAAGTCTAACATGCAAATACATCTCAGTCACACCTTTGTTCCCAGGTTTAACTCAGAACCTGGAACGTGGAAGGCGCTTAAGTTAGTTCCTGGTGCTACTGTAACATGCACAGTATCTAGGATAGCTTTATAAAGCACAGGTTGAGGAGGTGAAATTGGGGTTGAGGTCAGAAGCCCATGCACACAGGGCTGAACTCAAGGTTGGCAGGGCTGCCTCTTTCAAGTAGATCTATCTTCAGAGCTAAGGGCTACCAGTCAGGTCTTCACATCTCACATCTCATCTCACTGCTTTCCTCTTCCACTCCTGGGCCTTATGATCATATTAGGCTTACCCAGACACCCTAGGATAATCCTATTTTCAACTCAACTGACTGCCAACCATGCCCTATCTGTGACTTGAATTTCTCTTTACCATTTTTTTTCATGCCATGGTGTTCAGCTGGTGTTTCCATGAGGGCTGATTTGCTGATTTAGATTATAAGCTCCATCACAGCATGTCGGGATCCGTTGTCTGTTGCCATAGCAAAGTACCTGAGGTGAGTATGTTATAGATAAGTTTATTTAGCTCATAGCTCAAGACTGTGTAGCTCCATTTGCTCGGCATTTGGAGAATGCTTCTTAGGGCTGGCATCGCAGAGGTGATTGAATGGAAGAGATGGCAAGATGGAAGCCCAGAGCCAGCATTGCCTTTTCCATAAAAGCTTGGTCTCCAGAGAACTCCCTCCAAGGGTCCAGCATTAGTCTTTTCTGAGGGCAATGCCCCAGACCTTTCTATCTTGCTCTTATTCTTTATGGTGTCATGGCTTCATCACCTCAACAGCACTACACTGAGGACCAAGCTTCCAGCTCCTGCGTGTTTGAAGGACACCCAGCAACGTCCCACCCTAGCATGGAAGCTCCCAAGTTCCACTTTTGATCCTCAAAGAGTTCCAGTTTCAAAAAAGAGAAAACGTGTCAGAATTCCGTTCCTGATCAGCCCCAATGACAACTGGCAGCATGGACCGTGGTCAGAACATGGTCAGTGGTTCACTTTCCCAGCAGTGTTGTCTAAGGTGCTCACTGGACAGTGCTCAAAACATGGCACTTGTCCAGGTGATGTCTTCTAAGTTGCAGAAAACATTGGTTAGATTTTTTTTGCTTAAAGATAAAAAAGCCAGATTTTTTGTTTTATTGTTGATTCCATTGGGTCTGCTCCATAAGTGCAAGGAAATGGATCCCACTCAATGACATAGTGTGTGGGGAAGAAGGCTTAATGGAGCAGGTATTATCCCTGTGGTAGAGAAGGCTGAACCCAGTCAATGACTAAGTGTCTATATTGCTTCTTTCCCTTCCAATGTGGCTTTCTCTCCACCAGATTCCAGTCTGGCCAAGCACAGTGATCTTGGTGCTCCTGCAAGCTGGCCTATAGGTTTGGTGCTCTCTTACTGAAAACTTTTTGTATTGTTTATGAGGAAACCATCCCATCAGAGAGCTTTGTGACCTCACAGATCAAGATATGACAGGGGAACCTAACCATGTACAAACCATGGATATATCTGGGCCGTACAATGCCAGCCAACAGGAAAGTCTGCAGATTCTTTACCAACTGAGGCTTTAGCCCTCAACTGGTCTGCACTGGATGAGACTGACTACAGTGATTACTCACTGAATCAACTTCCCTTCTAGACAACATCCAGCCTGGAGTTGAGCTCTGCTCTTCCAAACCCTCCCCTCACCCCAATCACCCAACCAAAGCCCACGTCCCACAGGTCCTCCCTAAGACCATCTCTCTGTGATACCAAGGTTACGATCAGTGTGCTCCCTCAGGACAATGAGTAATAGGCCACACTATGACATCACAGCTCAGTCTTTGGCTGGGGCTGCAGGGAAGTCTCAGATGCTAGAACTGTATCAGTCATTTGATCTGACAACTGTGGAGATCAGAGCTTGGCAGAAATCCCTTATATAAAATTGGTAGCTATGTAAATTAGTTATTCTGCTTGAATTGACTGTTATTCTCTGGAGTAGTAGAAGGAAAAAACAAAATGACGATAATTTTTGTCTTTTAAAAAAAAAATCACAGAATTGGGGTTTGGAATACGGTCTCAGGGTGACTGTCACACAACGTGAGGATGTGGGTCCAAGTCCCCAGTCCCCACATGAAAACAATGGGGTTAGTCATAGGCTCTGTGACCCAGAGCTGTGGTGGGGGCAGAGACAGGAGAATCACTGGGGGTTCTGGCTGATAGTCTAACTACAACTTCAGTGAGAGAACTTGTCTCAAAGAATACGATCAGGTGAAGGGTAGAGCAAGACTTCAAAGGAGAATGTGTACACATGCAGGCACACATGCATGCACATGTATACATACACACACATACAATACACTCACACACATGTATACATACACACACATATAATACACTCAGACACATGTATACATACACACACATAAATACACTCACACACATGTATACATACACACACATACAATACACTCACACACATGTATACTACCACAGTTATACACTAGACCATGTATACATACACACATACAATACACTACACACATGTGTACATACACACACATACAATACAGTCACAAATAAGTATTAGAAAAGGAAAGGAAATAAAGCATACTTATGGAGAGTTCCTTGAAAGACACTTAAACAACATACCTAAGAAAATAGATGCAACTTTAGTGAAGTCGGGAGCTGATGGGACCGAGGACAGTGAAGCCCAACAGAGAGGCTGCAGCTACGTGAGCATTGCTTCTCTGTCAGGCTCTGACTTTGGAACAGGTAACAACGCTCACCAACAAAACCTCACAATGGCACATTTTCATCAGGATGCTGTGAGGCTCTGAAAGGAGTTAGACTCTGTCTGTCTGTCTGTCTGTTTGTCTGTCCATCTGTCTGTCTGATTGTCTCTCCATCTTTCTCCTTCTCCTTGCCCCTCTCCCCTTCTCCACAAAGGACTAATCTACAGCATAAATTAAATGGAAAAACATAAGATGCGAAGGATTGCTAGCTGGGACAGTAGGAGACAAGGACACAAGCTAAATTGTGTTGAATGAATGTACTTTACCAAGGAATCTTGACCTTGAATCTATATGATGTCTTAAAACCTTTCAAAGCCAAGTTAAACTTCTAAAAATATGACCTATAAAAAGACTGAAAATAAATCAAAATAGTATCTGTTTGTTGGCATATCTACATGAAGAAGATGTTTTACAGTAATCACAATGTTAGCCAAAAAAAAAAAAAAAAAAAACCCAAATACATATGTATAAATAACATTCATTTACTTATAATTATTTTTAGAAATAAAATTATGGGGCCAGAGAGATGGCTCACTGGTTAACAGTACACAGAACTCTCACAGAGGAGCCATGTTCTGTTCCCAGCACCTACATCAGGAGGCTTACAACTGCCCATTGCTCCAGCCCCTAGAGAGCCGATGCCTCTGGCCTCTGCCAGCCTTGCATACTTGTGCACTTTCTCTCTCTCTCTCTTCTCTCTCCTCTCTCTCTCTCTCTCTCTTTTCTCTCTCTCTTCCTTTTCTTTCTCTCACTCTCTCTTTTTAAGATAAATCTTCAAAAAGAGAAAATTGCTATTACAGCAATAGCTAATGTTTTTATAAAATGTTGCTTAAGTAGACAGTAGGAAGTTTGCAACACATTCACATACCAGGGGAACATGGGAGTACTCTTGCACGGGGGGCATTAAAATATGCAAATATAGAGAATACTTTGTGAGCAAGTATGAGGACCTGAGTTCAAACCCTCAGCATCCATGTACAAAGTGAAGCCTGGCCACATACTTACAACTATTTCCCAGCACCGGGGATAGAGACAGGAGGAATTCTAGGACTTACCATAAGAGTACCTTAAATTTTAGTGAGAAATTCTGTCTCAAAGGAATAAGGCAGAGAGGGGTAAGGCTGGACCCCATGACATCCTCCTCTCACAATGAATGTACACCACACTCACACATGGTCATACACACATGCACGAACAACACATGTGCACATACACTCACATACATGCAACACAATATGTGTATACATACACATGCATGCACACACACAGTCACATATGTATGCGCACACATACACTCACACATGCGCATGTACACGTGTGTACACACACACATGCACCACTTACTTGTGCATGCACACACATGCAAACACACATCTACTCGATGATCCAACTGAGGCTGTCCTCCTGAAAGTTTAGTACCAGAGGGAAGAGAGAGATGAATCATACAACCTGAGTCACTAGAAGGAACAAGAAGGGGATGGACTATGGGCACTCACAGAGGCTTCACACTGAATTCTATTGTAAGAGTTAAAAAGGAAGAGGAATGTCACATGACAGCCACACACGCGCGCGTGCGCACACACACACACACACACACACATACACGTGAAGGACCCAGCCAGAAGTGTGATTTCCATTTGGCTATTGCAAAAATGATGAATGAGAGATAGGGAAATCAAACTAATCTCTTTCTAACGCACCCAGGAGGTTAGCCTGGCTACCATGATATTTGGAACCCATTCTGTATCAACAACCAAGAAATCCCTCTGCAAGGCTAACTAACTCATCAGCCAATGAGTCTGAAGGTGAAGTACAGTAGAAGGGGCACCTGCTGGAAACTGTTGGCAAAGCCAGGCAAGGAGAGGGGTGGGCCCAAGGACGAAGAAGGATCAGAGAGAAGCTATCTAAAAGGCACAGAGAGAAGGCAGGCAAAGTGTTTGCTGAGAGAATGACAGGCACCATGGCTCCAGCTGTGAGTGGAGGGAACTGCCTGGAAGGTAGGAAAGGACATTTCTCCTCTGAGCTCTGAAACAGTTGTGTGTACATGCAAAGACGACCAATGTCAACGTTGAGAGTACTCAGCCTCAAGCTTGGGGCTTAGTGCAGCAGGAGTTGCGAGATTCCTGCACCAACACCTGCTAATGGCACTGGGCTCAAGATGTAGGTAGAGATGCTTTCCATTGGCTCTTTGAGAAATGTCCATTTTGAGGTAAAGAAAAGCATGACACTGAGACACTGAGAGTCCTAACACCAGTATAAATGGATGTGTGGCTGAGGGTATAAACCCTTAGCTCTGTGCAGCAACAGAAGAGGAACTGATGGAGATTCATTGGTCGACTGACTAGAAGGAAGGGATGCATCCATCCTCTCAGCAGACCTCAGGCCCTCCTGCTACAGCATTTATAAGAAATCTACTCCACCTCCCTGCATCCTATGCAAGGCTTGATCCTCATGACTTAATCACCTAATTAAAGGGTTTTAACTAATGCTAATCCTGGCAACTACTCAGTAAAGTTACTAGAAAAAAAAAATAATTGTCCTTGGCAAAAGGTGGTCCCCTGTCCTTATGAATATCACGCCAGAGTGTTGGGATTTCAACAAATGTAAAAGATCACTTCCCCATTCTTTTATCCTCAAAGGGAGCAACTTAAATAATTATCCAAGGGATCCAGGATGAGCTTCTGGCCACAGTGAAAGCCAAGATCCCAGGAGGACGGAGGACGAGAAGAGTGTTAAGATCAGAGAGACAGTCAAGACTGAATGAGAACAGATGGAGGGGAGGAATCAGAAGAGAGGAATGGGGAGAGATCGAATCCAGAGCAAAGGGATGGGAGGGCTGATTAATGTCCTGAAGCAAAACAGAATGAGGAAAAGCAAGGGAACCCAGGAATGGAGCACACTCACACTCTGAGTGACCACGTGTCAGAGCACACAGAGGGATGCTCACACTCTGAGTGACCACGTGTCAAGCACACGAGGATGCTCACACTCTGAGTGACCACGCGTCACAGCACAAGAGGGATGCTCCTATTTCCCTGTACCTTCATTTCCCTGAGGTTCCTTCTCTTCCAGGAGCCGAATCTCCGCCTTCCCTGCTCAGACTAAAACTTGTTAAGCATGTGGCTCAGTTCAGCCAAAACAGTAAAGCAAACAGCTTCCTCCTGTCATTCCTCTTTTATTTGTGGGCACTGGTACCATTAAACACAGGATGCATGACAACAATATAATTGATGACTTAATGGGCTGCATTTAAATTTGTCATATTTCCATTAATCTAAAAGCTATCCTTTAAAAGTCTGTAAAATTAATTTATTGAAAAAATTTTCAGCATAGCAGTCCTTGAGCATCTCCTCTTTAAAAAAAAAAAAATGGTACTGTGAAACTGTGGTGTTTATCCCCATCTGTCTTTCCATCTTCCTGTAGGAGCATTGCCAAAGATGAGGTCACAGGCCTCAACATAGACCTTAGACGTTGAGAATCCATGGAGACTTTTGAAGAAAACTATCCCAGGCTGGCCACATAACATGTAAGATGCTGACCACAGGACTTTATACAAAGGATCAGTACTCATGGAAGACAGTGCAGAGAAACTCTAGGGTTGAAGAGTAGTGGTAGTTTCAAGAGACTGGCCATTGCCTGGAACACATCTGGTGCGAGACGGGCATGCTCAAACCTGTCAGTTCTTCCTAAAAAAAAAATCACCCAAGTGTTTGGAGCAAATACTTAAGAGAAGGGGATGTCACAGTGATGTCACTTACAGAGAAGAAAAATCAGAAACCAAGCATTCAAATAAGAAGCCGTCACTACATTACAATACTCAGAACACTGTTTTTTCCTGCTGCATTATTCTTGGAGCATCTAAACTGGATTAGATTTTTGTCTCCAAAGGAGGAATAGCTAAAAGTCAATGCTAGGATTCGAAGGTGGAACTGTACCATGGCTAGCGGCAATGTCTGTAGTCATTCAACTCCTGGATTTTGATAATTATATGGTGGTTTTGTAAGAGAGTATGATTATTCCTATGAAATACACCCTAATACACTCTGAGTAGTGAAGGATAAAGATTATGATTTGTGTAATTACTTTGATATAGCTTAAAGAGAATTATAATATAAAAGAGAAGAAAGCATGTTCTATGTTAACAATTGGTTGATCTGAATATAAACAAGGTAGAAGCTCTTTGAACCTGTCTTGAGATTTTTTTTCTTCTTCTAAGTGGCCCAAATGAAAGCCACACAGCTCTTAGAGAGCCAAGAGTCACTGAAGGTCAGAAGAGCCTGCCTGTGTTGAAGGAGCTATGACAGAAACCACGTCACTCACTCTTTGGGACAAGTGAAACATGTCCACCACAAATCACAAAACCCATCAATAAAACAGGCACCCTAAGATGGGAAGCGAGCATGTTGGGAGTGCTGCTCCATCTCACAGAAGTTAGAATGGAACAAGGAAATCCTGCTGATGATGAAGGACAGTATTTGGTCAACTAAAGCAACGGATGTATGCTTCCCAAAGGCAGAACATTGATATCTTCATAAGGTAGGGAAGACGGATATGAACTTAGGACCACTTGGTTTATTATTCAGGACTGAAGTGAAATTAGGACACTTCCAGACATCTGCAGATAAGGGTCACCATCCACAGGAACATTGCTATAAGAAACGCTACAAGAGACATCTCAAGGAAAAGAATAGGACAACCCCAAACAAGGATGACAGAAACCAATACAAGTTGGGTGACCTAGTGTTGCTATAGTTTTGTATGTTCTAGGTCTTCCCAAAACCATGTGAAAATGAGATGCCATTGTGGTGATACTGGAAAAGGCCCTTTGGAGCTGATGAGGTTTTCAGAGGCTGGGCTCGTTGGCTGAGAGCAACCAACCACAATCCAGACAACACTGGTGTCTGGTTTCCTACCTCTCACTGTCCTTCAGGGTTTTTTTTTTTGTTTGTTTGTTTTGTTTTCCTCTTTTAAGTATGTTACGGGCCCTCACCAGAAATTGACACCCAATTTGACTCAGCATCTAGAATCATGAGCCAGTTAACTTTAAAGTACCCAAGGTAATATATTTGTGATAGCAAATAGAAAAGTGGATGAAGACAATCTATATACATCTTAGTGTCTATCTCAGTTTGCATCTAAGTTCTAGAAAGGCATATGAGATTCAGAGGTGTTTTTTTCCTCCCCAAAAGAAGTGTTAGAACGTGTTAAAATTCTTCCCCTACAACCCTGTCTGGGTATGTATGTGTTTTCCTGGAGAGGAAATACAAACCTTCCAGGAGACCCTCAGAGGAGCTCAGGGTTTCATAAGAAACTAAAGACTGTTGTTCTGATGGATGTCCCACAGGGCACAGCATAGGATCAGCAGAGAACAGAAGAGACTACCATCATGCTAACTTTCCCCCATGCTGTGTCCTCACTCTGCCAGGCGGACGGAGCTGAGCAGTGGGAAACAGACCCTCCGGGGCCCACCCTAATATTCTGACCTCCAACAAAACCTAACACCCCCCAAACCTAAAAATTAGACCCAAAAATGTCAATACGGACATTCGTATTACTCTCTTCAGACAAGAAGCATGGTTCTTTGTTGACATAGCCACAGGTATTCTCTCCTGAAGTGTGTCAAGCTTTGTCTCCTGAAGCCTCGACCTATGTACCACTGACTGTAAAACTGGACAGTACATGGAAGCTGCAGGACCTGTTTGCCTGAGACATTTGTATACTCTGGGGAATAGGTAACCACTGGAACTTAAACAGACATTTTTATAACTGATAGTATTTGTTTAGTAAATCCTTACTCTAGAGCCTCTTTTTTTTTTTCCAGCAAGAAAATAACTATTAAGTTAAATCTATTCAAGTGTGCAAGTGGTCAGCTCCGTCTTCTTTCACTCTGCTGATGACTTCTTTCTGTGGAACCGTGAGACATAGTAACTGTGACAGACTCAAGATAAATTTTGACCATAACATGGAGGCTATCCTTGGGCCGTACTTTCTTTCCCTCCTCCTGCCTCTGAAGGAGCACAAATAACCGTTGAGGTAGGCTGGGCCAGGACCTCAATTTGCTCAGAGAATTTAGCAGATTGGCAAATTGTGGTTTGTTTGGTCCTGTGTCCTATGAGTCAGAAAAAAGGAACCAGTGTGGCTTCTGTCTTTGAGCCAGTCACTCTGACTGCTCCTATATCAGATATACCTTGGTGCCCCAAGACCTATCTGTGCCATTGTGCTGCAGACCCTGCACCATGCACTCCGTCTACTTTTATGTGTTAATGAGAGATCTTCATCCTTTCCCTCCCCCTTACTCCACCGCGCTCCCTAGAAAGGCCTGGAGGCTGAGTGGGTAGGTGAGGTGGTTTGGATAAGAATGGTCCCTATAGGCTTATACATTTGAATGCTTAGTTTGGTGAATTGTATATGCTCGGGCCAGGGAGTGGCACTATCAGGCGGTGTAACCTGGGTGGAGTAGATGTGTCACTGTGGTTGGGCTTTAATACCCTTGTCCTAGCTGCCTGGAAGTCAGTATTCTTCAAGCAGCCTACAGATGGAGATGTAGAATTCTCAGCTCCTCCTGCACCATGCCTGCCTGGATGCTGCCATGCTCCCACCTTGATGATAATGGACTGAACCTCTAAACCTGTAAGCCAGCCCCAATTAAACATTGTTCTTATAAGAGTTGCCTTGGTCATAGTGTCTATTCACCGCAGTAAAACCCTAACTAAAATACTCAGTCACTAGAAAATGGTACTATTTGAAAGGATTACAAGGACTAGGATGTGTGTCCCTGTCAAAGAAACTACGTCACTGGAGGTGGGCTTTGAGTTTTCAAAGGCCCATGCTGGGCCAAGCATCTCTTCTCTTGACCTACAAATCAGGATGCAGCTCTCAGCTACTGCTCAAATACCATGCATGCTGCCATTTTCCCTGCCATGATGACAATGGAATAAACTTCTAAAACTGTAAGCATGCCCCAATTAAGTGTTTTCTTTTAGAAGAGTTGCCTTAATCAAGGTGTCTTTTCACAGTTAATAGAATAGTGACTAGGACAGTATGCGGCAGAGAAAGAACTAGGAAGGATCCAGGCCACAGTTGCAAGGAAGGAGCTGGTCTTAGCCTGCACTGAGCAGAACAGGTCAGCAGCATCAGTAGCAGCAACAGCTGCCACCACCACCATGTCACCACCTGAGACCTTAAAGCCAGTCATAGAGAGAGGGCTTTGGTTTTCCATTCTTATTCTTGAATTGCATTTGGTTTATTAAAGACCATTTTGTGAAACCCAGCAGGAAGCTGTAGTCCCACCTGGCACCCTCCTCCAAAGCACCCTTTAGGCAGAGACCGGAGCTATAACATCCTGATGTGGAAGTCCACGTGCAATTAGTGTCCACCATGCCAATGGTGCACATGCATCATGGCTGTCAGCTCTTCCCAGCTGAGGGTCACATGCTCCTTAGGACTGTCTGCATTGTAGGGAAGTTTCATCTTTGCTCAATGTAGACAATCTGACTAATTTGACAACCTGAAGCAGGCTAAGATTAGAGAGACTGATCCAGAGAGTTGGACTTCCCTTTGATCCAGAGGAGGTACATGGCAATGCATCTTGGGAAGTGATTGTTTGGAGTCCAGCTTCTTTTTGGCATCTCTAGCCTCATCAGTGCTGGTAATGACCACATCATTGGAGGGTGGAGAGGAGCCCATGGAGAATGTAGGACCTTCAGGACAGTTTGAATGGAGGACTTGTAGGAACCAACAAGCAGGAGTATAAAGACAATCGAGCGGGGGTGGGGGTGGGGTGGTGGTGGGGGAAGAGGTATGCACTATCTTCATAATGCTGTGGTGTTTCACAGGGCCATGTCACAGGGAATTGCTGGCCTAAGTAAGTCTCTTGAGCACCTTCAATCTAACACTCATCTGTTCTGGACTTAAGAAAGAGCCAAACGAGTAGAAGGGAACCAGTGCCAAGTTGGCTGCAAATGAGACACAGTTCTTTGGAGGTGGGGCACAGAGACAGTATGATCTATGTGCTTTTAACCAAATGTGCTTTCCCAAAGTGTATGGCTCGACACAAGTATGGATGAGTACGAGACCGCCCTCCCAGCAGGCGTACCCAAGGCTGTGATCACGTTGGTAACACTCACTCAGCCTCTGTCTGCTTCAGCGCCGCTCAGCTGTGGAAGCATTTATATGAGCAAAGTGATAAAAAAGGGAAAGGGCTGGAGAGGAAGAGAGACCTATAAAGATGATTAAGCTTGTTAAAATGAGTCCATTAATGGAATGATGGCATTAGCACTAAGTGCAAATTGACAACATCTTTCTCAGGACGAGAGAGTTGCGGGAATGATAATTCTACTATTGATTATATTTAATTATTAACATTTTCCCCACCACCACCACCACCACCACCAAATGAAATGCAAACTAGTTTTCTGGATGACAGACTGTTATTAACTAATGCAGCTAAATAATCTTAATGACTATCATGCGTGAAGATAGAAATATTATTTGGCTCTTTATATTAAAACAATGAGAGAATTGTGGAAAAAAAAACATCGTTTATATGAATGCATTAAAATGTAAGATTGAAGCTTCACAGAGAAAATTCTAAATTCTACAACCTGAGATGAAAACAAGCATGTGTGGAAGGCTGTTCCACTCAGGTTCAAGGCATGAGGTCCACGGGTTCTCCATTTCTGCATCTCTTCCCTTCCTCTCTCCTTGTGCTCAAGCTTCCGCTGCATGGAGGAGGGGACCCAACTCATAGGAAGTATAGAGAGCTTAAGGGTTAAAACACAACCAGTCCCAGGGAGGGTGTGCATTTTAAGGAAAAAGAAAAACTTTAGTGGAAAGTATACATCCCAGAACAGAGAGAACAGAGTGCCAGGAGCCAGAGAGCCACTTGGAGCTGGCAGAGTGGAAAAGCACTGAGGTAGAGAATTTCTACCTCCTACAGCAGGCCAGTGCCACTGCGACCTAGGAACCGGAGCCAGCATCTCTGTCTACAAGTTCAACCCACAAAGATGTTGCCTGTACTCAAGTTAGCTCATGCCACTGTAAAAGGACCCTGATCCCAGCAAACAGGAAGCTTGAGGCCAGGACTGAAATCCTACGATTTCCTTATTCCGTGTTACACCAAAAGTGTGGTTTTAAAGCTTTAACAGAATATATTTTGATTGGAGACAGTCTTGGACCAATCACACAGACTATCTAGAACCTTATATTGGAGGCTAGAGAAATAGCTCAGCAATTAAAAGCATTAGCTGATCGTCCATAGGCCCCGGGTTCAAGTCCAGGCAACCTGTGTGGTGGCTCACAGCAATTGGTAACTCCACTTCCAAGGGATCTAACGCCCCCTTCTGGCCTCTGTGACCACTGCACGCATGTGGCGCCTCAGGCATACATACAGGTAGGCCAACACCCATACATGCACAGAAACTTTAAAAATCAATAAATTGCATTGTATGTCTTCTAAATAACTGAGGGAATCCTTGCCATTCATTTTCTTCAAACCTATGTGTTAGTGACTTCTGCCAGATCCAGCTATGACTGCAAACTCTGAGATGGATGATGCCTGTTTCTCTAACTTTACTCAGTTAGTTCCCTAAGATTTAATCTGGTCTCACACCACACAGCACAAGTGTCAGGTGCTTCTTGCCTACCTTGCCTGGCATTCATGCATCAAGTCTCAGAGGCAGGTCACTCTTCAGACTCTGGCTCAATGTCTCATTAACGTGCTTTCTCTAAGTAGCTCTGCAGGGAATGCTGGGAGCCCAGGCCGCCCGCCGTCTGTTTTGGCCAAGCCCCTTCAAGAACGACAAACTGCTAGTGGGGCCCAGAGAAAACGGTAGAAGTATTCTGGCTCCTGCTGAAATGCTAACACAGACACAGAGCTGCTAGAATATGGCTCAGAAGCCTCAAAGGCAAAGGTCACTGCAGATCCATGCTTGTGTGCCCACCCGTCCAGACTCCTCCCAGCCTAAACCGTAAGCATCTTTATCTGGATACATGCTGGGCTGGGCTTGATGGCAGAGAGGGAAGGAACTGTGATTGGTGACAAAGAGCTGGCATAGGCTTCCTTGAGTCTCTGAAGGATATCATGTAATGTGGCACTTTAGAGGTTAAAGGACAGCAGAATTTCTCGTTCTCTGTATAATTGTTCATCAGGAGGGCAAACAGAGGCTCCCTCTTCCTCAGCTTCATGAAAGGTCCTGTGTTTGCCCTTTGGGAAAAGTGATATAAGTTGTATGTAAGAGAGCACCTTCCAGTTGACTGTGGGCTCACAGGGCTGCACATGCAGCTAGGGATGTACATGGGGGTCTGACCAGATCTAATTAACTAACATTCATGCGGATCTGTGGGCAGAACCACATGACATTTGTATGATGCTCATAGAGCCATGGGCATAGACACATATGGGCTGCAAGCACAGCACATACATGTGGTCCAGGGTGACCCACAGCTCCCCAGAACATAGTTCCTCACTGTCACCTTCCCTCTTGGCAGCAGGATCTCCACAGAGGCTGCCTGCCCATCTCTGCACCAGTGGATTGGACAATGAACTGACGTTTTCTAAGCAGCTTCTACTCCACCCTTGATTAGACACTATCTTTAATTAAAACGCCCCATCAGAACTTGGAGCCAATTTCATCCTGGCTCTCCTAAGTACTTTGTACAAAACATTAACTCTGGAATCTCATTACACACTTTCAACCCCTGTGACAAACATAAATGATAATTCAGCTCTAATGCCTTCTTGAGCAAGCCATATTTTCAGAGGCTCACGAATAATAGGAATACATTGAGGGAGCACATAAATGTTGAATCTCTCTCTGTCTCTCTGTCTCTCTGTCTCTCTGTCTCTCTTCTCTCTCTCTCTCTCACTTTCTGAGCTGGTGTTACAATGGTTTAATCACAAGTATGAACCTTGCTGGTCCCAGATGATGTTCACACGGCAGCTAGAACTCTACATCAATGAAGCTCTTCATGAGTTTGAAGACTTGAGTGCCAACAGAATGTTGATAGGCAATGATCAGCTGGGCGAGTGAAGGAAGACTGAGAGATGTTGGCTTCCTTCACTCAGAGGCACAGACTGCCCTGGAGTGCATTGTGTTATTGGAGACTGGGAAGGATTAGCAACTTCTTAGCCTGTGGGACTTGATTAACAGGTCTTAGAAGGTCTATGGCTCTAAGATTGATGTCATCATTGAATTCGCCAATCATACCCTATCAGCTACATGCTTGGTTCACTGGTCATACCCATGCCCCCTCCTCATTAAGGTTGGAAAGCATTGTTTCACACCACTTGATCCCCTTCTCTCCAAGGTATGGTGGTGGAACCAACTTTGATCCCCTGATTCCACCTTAGAGTACCCACCCTTCCATTCCTCTATAGCCTGAGGATCAAATGTTGTATTTGAACAGGGATCCTTGTGTTACTCACATGGTCAGAGCTATATCTGTAGAGCCAGACAGAAAATGAGGAGCTGAGCTAAGAGTGAGGAGGCTGTGGGTAAAGAACAGGCCAGGATGAAACCAAAACTGCTACTGAGGAAACTCCAAGGAGAGTAGAGAGCAGGACGCTGGTGTAGTGAGAAGCTGCACTCCACATAAAACATCAGCAAGAAGACATACAGCATCCTCAGATCCTGACAATCACTCCAACAGAGTTCAGGAGGCTGGAGTCATTGGGAGATTTTTATACCATAGTTCAAGTCCAGCTTCATCATTCAGTCTCAAACTACAGCAGACACAAGGGCCTTCCTGGGTCTGGGCCTGGCCACAAGAGGCAAATATAGTATTCCAGGAGCACTGGCCAGTGAGAATATAATTTAATAAAAGCCAAATAGCTATTAGTCTCCACCAGACAGTAATTTCCCACCATGCTTCATTTCTGTTTCTGTAATATCCATCTCCCACATGGCTGCAACCATTTCTGTAAACAACTTGAGAGTTCTGGCTCTCCTTATCTCTCTACTCTACAGTGGGTACCAGAGAGTCTTGGGGCTAAAACCCACTGTTTAGCATGAGGATTCCAGATTTCTCAACCTTTGAACTTTAGTTTTTTGCCTATGAGAAAAAAAAAAAAAAAAGGATCATTTTTGTGTTATCTGTGAAGTTGTCCTACTTAGCTTTGGCTTTCAAATTGACACAGCCCAGAGTCATCTGAGAGTCTCAACCAAAGAATTGCCAAGATCAGATTGGCCTGTGGACATGTCTGTGAGAGACTGTCTTCTAGTCCATAGTGGGTGATGTCATCCCTACAAAGCACAAGCCAGGTAGCAGCATTCCTCCATAGGTTCTGCTTCATTTCCCGCCCTGACTTCTGTCACCTGGAAATGTAAGCCAAACAAACCCTTTCTTCTTTGTAGTGGTTTGAACGACAATGCCCCTCCCCCTAAACAATTACATGCTTAAATACTTGGTTCCCAGTTAGTGTTTGGGGAGGTATTAGGATGTGTGGCCTTGCTAGAGGAGGTGTGTCACTGGGGTTGGACTTTGAGGTTTCCAAAGACTTGTGCGATTCCCTGTTAGCTTTCTCTCCCTTGTAGGTGTGGCTGAAGATGTGAGTTCTCGGCTGCTCCATCACTCTGCCATCACAGACTCCAATTCTCTGAAACTGTAAGCCAAATTAAATGATGTCTTTTATAAAGTTGCTTTGGTCTTGGTGTCTTATCCCACCTAGGAAGGTAACTAAGATCCCGCACCCACATTGTTCTTGGTCAGAGTGTTCCATCATCAGCAACAGAATGAAACTAGAACAAAGGTCAAACAGAAAAACAACAATAACAACAACAATAACAACGGAATGAGGGTTGTGTCCTATCAAGGGCTACAACGTGTGATAGATTCCTAAATCTCTGTGGCCTTGCTGGTTCTCACCCAAGACAAAAACCAAACTTCTGATAGTAAAGATAGAAGGGTAGCAACAAGAAAAGCCCCACCCTTCCAGGAACAAAGCACAGACCTGTTACATAGGAAGACACCAATCTGCCTGCCATCTGGACCACACTTAGAGATCTCTATTTTATGCCACAGAATAGTGCTATTCAGTTACTTCCTCAGGTTGAGAGAAATGAGGCATTGACTATAACCATTCTACAAACATTCATAAGCAGCAGCCAAACTTTCATGGAGAGCCACCATGTAGGCATGAAGAGCCTTATGACAGCACCAGAAGTATACCAGTGTGCCATGATTAATAATGTTATTTCGAGGCCTAAATAAGAAACTAAGTATGTGCTCCAGCTTGAATATGAAATGCCGCCACAGGCCAACTGTTTGGACACTTGGTCCCCGGTTGGTGGCTTGGCTTTCAGAGTTTGTGGGATCTTTGGGAGGTAGAGCCTAGGTGGAAGAAATGGATCACTGGGGTCAGAGGTCAGGTCTTCCTCATTTTAGATTAATCTCAGTGCTTCTTGGATGGTTGTAGAATTGTGGAAGAAGCCTTTCCTGACGCAAACCACTGAACCTCCCTCTCCCACATTCTTTCTGTCAGGTATTTGGTCTTAAGGATTTGAAAAACTACTAATAAAATATGTTTCTGCTCACAATTGGTAGGTACTGGATACAATAAGACAAGAGATATATATTCTAACTCTTTTTATGAAAGGTATGTTTATCTGAATGAAGATGGGATGGAGGCACAGAGAAACGGGAAGAGGTTGAGTCTCACAAACAGACATCTTCCGCATCACAAGAAGCCAATTCCAGTGCACTAGTCAGGGGACAGCAATGAGAATGTGCCAAGTTGTCCTCCTGTATTAAGGGTACCCATTCTCAAGGGCAGATGCAAGTTGCTAATTGTTGGGAGCGTGGGTGCCATAGCCTGTTAAAGGCTTCCTGATCTTGCTTCATAATGTCAATATCTTAACCTCCATCTCCATGAAAGCAACCATTCCCTTTTCAAATCATTTCTCTGAAGAGGTCACTGGTTCAGGATGAGGTTTTCCCCCCTCCAATTCCCAGGAAAATTGGGACAAAGACAGTAAGTGATGTTTCATAAAGTGTTATTGAGGTTGGCATGGCTTTGGGATTGACCCGACAGGGGTGATGGGTAGTAAAGAAGCAACTAGTCCATAGAAGAAAAGCTAAGACTGGATGGGCTCTGCACCCCGACAGAGACACACCTGGAAACTAATCCAGTTTTGTGTATACAGACTAAAGAAGAGGCGGGTCTTCCTCATTCTTAATAGGGTATCTTCAGACCCAGGCTGCAGTCATCCTGGAGGAGAAAGTCGCGATTCATACGTTTTGTATACAGTCAACATCCATACTCAGAATGAAGAAGGCCTTGCCATTTCCTGCCATGGAGTGTGACGTGACATGGAGAAGACCTTGCTATTCTCATGTGTCTGGGGCATCGTGATCCTTGGCATGTCCATGTTCGTGTCAATCATACACACTCACTCAGGGTCTCATCTGCTCCACACACATTCCATGTAAAGGCTTGTTCTTGATGGTGAAGCTGAGTCTTTTCAGTCTTACCTTCTCCTTTAGGTTACGGAATGTCTAAGTTATAAGACAGAAAGATTTTTAAAACATCGCAGGAAGCTAAAGTTAAGAAAACCATGGTACCCTGTAGGCAGAAGTAGGTACCCAAGGACTCCCAGGCACCCCTCCATCCCTCTGAGAACTCGAGGGCCCCTCTCTATCTCCCTGTTTATAGCTTTCAGCTTATTGGGGTTTCTCTTCTCTCTTCTATCACATGAAGTGTTCATGGGGCCCTCTATTCTTTCATTGCTGATGGACACAGGTACCAAGTATCTGACTCTATACTTGGCAGCTAGAGCAAAAAAGTGACTCTCCCCTCATAATGCAGTCCGCACTGAATGTTTGATGAGAACATGGGAAATCTGCCTCCTAATAATTTCTTAAATATTTTTCTCTGCACATATGCTCTGTATAACTTATAAAGTATTTTTCAGAAAAAAAAAATTCTCTTCTTGCTCTTCATTGCTGAAAGTTTACCTTCCCAAAATGCTGAACCTTTCAATTAAAAAAAAAAATGGTTCTATAATAATTGCTTACATTTAAATGCTGGGGATGTATATGTTCCAACCCCGCTTAAGTCACCCAGTTATATCTGGTTTTGTAAGTTTTGATTTTAAAGTCTCTTTTTAGCCTTTTACACATTCTATTTTTCTAGTTTACTCGTTAAAAAATAAGTAGTGTTTTCTTCCTTCTTTCCAGTTTTTAATAAGACTAATGAAGAATGGCGGAGAGGTGTGGGGAGGGGGGCAGCTGCACAGGTCTTCCAGTTTCTAGCACCCAAATCAGACAGCCCACAACCACCTACCATCGCATTTCCAGGGGATCTAATGCCCTCTTCTGGACTCTTGGGCACTTGCATTCATGTGCACAAACCAACACACAGATACACACACAATACACATCATTTTCAAAACAAGACTGTAAATTTAAAAGAACACTTGGAAGTAGACACAAACTCCAAGTTCCTATCTGTCCTATTAGTAGCATAGTGACTTCTTCCTCAGCATGCTGTATGTGTGGTAGTGGGGTTTGAACCTAATACTTGGGCATGCTAGGCAAGACACCTACCATTGGCCTATATTCCTAGCCAATGTCACTATTCCTTTCCCCCTTTACCTTTTAATTTTACACTAGGTTTCGCTGTTTCCCAGGTTGTCCTTGAACTTATGCTGGTGGCCAGGCTGGCCTCAAACTTGGAACCTTTCTATCTCAGCCTCCAATCAGTTGATATCCAAGCCTATGCTACCAGGCCTGGCTTCTGTGGTCTTATTAGGGTGATACAAAGACATGTAGAAAATGCGTGGATGTATATTCTATACACTATTCAAAGCCAATCTTAAATAAGCATAGGGCAGGCTGTGACAGCCCATTTCCTGGGCTGTAAAACTTTTTGTCCACAGTCACCATATTGCCTTGTCTCTGGGAGCCTGGATTCCATACTTTCCTGTTAACTGGAAACTTTATATTTCTAAAAGTATTCCTTAATATTGATCCATCCCTTTGCTATTTGTTTTTCCAACAATAGAACATTCTGGTTGCCTGAAGTCAGATCTGTTGTATCACTTCAGTGGATACTTCGGTGTTGTGTTGTGATATGCTTATAATAAAAATTACTGGAAAGTTGCGGATATTTTCATCAATTAGGTATGATGACCATTGTATCTGTAATGGGATGAAAATGGTAAAGCAGATGTATGCTATAGTCTTCATGCATGCGTACATGTGAAGGGACAACTTAGCTCTCTGAAGGGTGAGGCATGTTAGACAGGGACTCAGAGACTTGAGTCCATCAAAGACCCAGTGCCCATGGAAGGAAATCAAAAGAAACCATAAAGAAAATCTGAATTATAATTAGGAATGAAAAGTGGATGTGTGGATGAAGACATTTGTCTGGTGTCACTGGCCAACCCCATGAAGGAAGGTCACACATATGGGTTGCACCATGTTCAGATTGCAGCTCTGTGCTTACACAGGGGATGAGAGTTGGGTTAGCAGAGTGTCAGGTCCCTCGCAGCAGCAGAACCTGCATCTGCTCAGTCTCATTCTGCACACACTCAACAGAGCGGATGGGTCCTGAGGCTCCTCGGGAATTCTGACCTAAACCATCAACATGAGCTGAATGGATTAAATGATACAAGCTAAAAGAAACGATGACAGCTGTTGATTCCACCCGGCTGACAATCACAGTCTTCGAATCCAACTGGACTAGGAATTTGGTTGTCTGCGTACTTGCACACACACACACACACACACCTATAATAGTGCCAGGCTACTGACTTCTGAGCAATACTTGGAACCTTGACCCAAGAAGCAACAAAGTGACTTCCTGGAAGACAGCTGAGTAGGAAGTAGCCTTATTGATGGCCTCAGCACCGTGAGAGTACTAAGAGCTATGGGAGCAGGAAGCATGGGAGGAGCACTGTGTACCAGTGGGAAGCACTGAGCATTGTAGGTGCTTCAAACACTTTGGAAACACCAATACCTGTGGGAGGAGCAGCCTGGAGGCATCTGGAATCTAGGGCTGTAAGGTATCTTGCAGTGGAATGCCCATGCCAGGATCTACTCCTCAATAGGCCTCAATGAAAATACTTTCCCCTCAGGTGTAAGAAGAAATGTGCCATTCTCATTTATTTATTTATTTATTTATTTATTTATTTATTTATTTATTTACAATGTATACAGTGTTCTGCCTGCATTTATACCTGCAAGCCAGGAGAGGGCACCAGACCTCATTATAGATGGTTGTGAGCTACCATGTGGTTGCTGGGAATTGAACTCAGCACCTTTGGAAGAGCAGACAGTGCTCTTAACCTCTGAGCCATCTCTTCAGCCCAAAGATGTCCCATTCTTAAAAGTGTTTATAAATTAAAAAGAGAGAGAGAAAGAGAGAGAGAGAGAGAGAGAGAGAGAGAGAGAGAGAGAGAGAGAGAGAGAGAGAGAGAAACATCTCATACTCTACTCTGGCTCCTGCTTTCCAAAAGTTTGAATCTCAAGAAAAGAGCATACAAGTAGATTCCAAGTCTTACTGCAGAGCCTTCCTCTCCAAGCACTCTCTTGAATTGTTTGGTGTGCGGGGCTTTCAGTCTCATCTCTAAAGGACCTCTGGATTGGACAAGACTCTTTTCTTTACCTGACAATAGACAGAAAGTCAGGCTTGGAGATCAGCCAGACCCTGTGTATCAGTTCCAGAGGGAAGATTCTAAGCCTCACTAAGCAGAGCAGGAGCGGATCACAGGCGCTGCTCCGTGGAGCACTACTGAGGACTCACAGGGAAATGAATCCCCATCTACGTGCTTACCATTTTGTGTTTATATCAAGGGGCCTGAGATTCCAACTGTAAGCAAACCAGTGCAGTCGCAGAAGAGGTCCTTAGTGACACTGCTTCCTGTGTGTTCCGAGAAGATAACCAGCTTACCATCTGCCTCATTTGTTTCCGCTTTTCCCTCTGCCTCCCATCAATGAGAAGTTCCTCCTTTAAAATTGTATTTGTGTATACACACATGCTATTTACACAGTATATGAAAGCTAAGTTTTTAAACCATTCTTCTCTCCATTCCTTCCTCTCTTTGTCTCACCAGGCAAGACAGAATGACGTCACCATTCAGCAGTGCTCACATCCTAACCCTAGATTCCTGACTGTTACCTTACAGGACCAAACAGACTTTACATAGCATCCAACGGGATCAATATGATTACCAGGGTCTTAATAGGAGGGAGGCAGGAAGGTCGGAGTCAGAGAGAATAAAACAAGAAAATGCCAAGCCTTGTATCGTCCTTACCTTAGGCTCTAAAGGAGGCCAGCTATATAGATGTATTGTCTTCTGATCTCTAGAGCTAAAGACAAAAATCCCAATGACTCTTTAAGCCACTGGATTCATGATCATTTATGACAATAGCCATAAGAAACGAATACACTCTCTCAAATATCTGCCTACTTCTCATGAAACCATGTGTCCTAGAGTCCTAACAGTCAATTTGAGTCATCTGAGAAGGGTCTTACTTGAGGAATTTCTCAGACAAAATTAGTCTATGGGCATGCCTGTTGGGATTATTTTGATTGGTAAATGACTTTAGAAGGGCCAGTCCACTGTGGGTGGCACCATTCCTTGGGCAGGTTGTCTTGGGCTGCATAGGAAGTTAACTAAGCATGAGTGTGTGCAGGAGCCAGTAAGTAGCATCCTCCATGGTTTGTCTCCAGTTCCTGTATAAGTTCCTGTCCTGACTTCTTTCAATAATGGATCATAACTAGTAAGCTGAAGTAAAGGATCTTTTCCTCCCTGAAGTTGCATTTCATCATGGTATTTGTCATAGTAACCAATTGAAATGAGAACATTATACAAGTTTCTGGAATACCACTAGCCATTATACCAAAGTCACTTAGGGTCTAGGGAGATAGTTCAGTCTTGCCTAGCAGGCATGAGCAACTGTGTTTGGATTCCTAGCACCAAGTAAAAGCCAGACGTGGCTACCCAAGTCTATGATCTCAATGCTGGGGACTGTGAGCGAGAAGGATCCTTGGGATCCAAGTTGATGAGTGAGTCCAGGTTCAGTGACAGAGCCCATCTCATAAAATATGGTGAAAAGCAAGGAGGAAAAGTACATAAGGTCATGTTGATCTCTGACACCCCCATGAACATGTACACATACTACACACACACACACACACACACACACACACACACACACACAAGAAAACATATCAGCTTAAAGGAATGGTGTGTAAGTGTTTCAGGCAGGCAGGTAGGTGTCTTCTTGGTAAATATTCAGGGGCCCAGGGACCTAGGCTCAGTAATATGTGGTTTCTAAGTTCTCAGCATCTCCATTTTAGCAGGAAAGGGGTGAGAACAGAAGCCTACGGTCTACTGAGGAGAGCCTGCTCATACAGATGCACTTAGCTGTAAGAGGCAGGTTGTGGAGTAACACCATCTGACTTCCACATGAGGAGCCTTCCTTCAGCAGACGGCCCAAAGTCTTGCTGAAGCACTGTATCCAGCTTAGCATTTGGTACGCATGGGAGACATAGTTTTGTTTATTGAGTCCAGATGCCCGTCCTCTGGTCCTGATGACATGTGACTGGGAGGATCAATGTCCCAGTTTGCTTTCTATTGAAGTGGTGAAACACTGTCCAAAAGCAACTTGGGGATGAAAGATTACTGTCTTATATTTCCACTCAAAACTCAAGCAGGAATCTGCAGACTGTAACCGAAACAGAAGCAATTAAGGAATTCCATTTACCAGCTTGTTTCCCACATCTTGCCCACCTTGCTTTCTTATATAACTCAGGACCATCTGCCTAGGGATGACTCTTCCCACAGTGGGCTGGACCCTCTCATCAATCATTAATCAAGAAGATGTTCAACAGACTTGCCTACATCTGCTTGAGTCATCTTCTCAGCTGAGGTTTCCTCTTCCTGATGACCCTGGCTTGCATCAAACTGATAAAACACAACCCAGCACTGCTGAGCCCTCTATTCTTTCCCCTGGGCAGTCTCGGGGACCATCCTTCTGTATGAATTTCAGACTCACCCCACACCTTTCAGGAAGCTTCCTGAATTAGTGATTTAAAGATCTGTCACATTCATTATGTCATTCCTTCACCACTGAAAACTGTTCAAAGGTTTGTTCAAATGCTTCTCGGCCTGACTTTATCTGTCCTTTCTCTACCCTCTTTTGGCAGTATTAACACTATCCTTTCTTTGCTTCGAACCCGTCTTTTCTTTCCATTCTGTTTTCTTTCACGTGCTTTGCAATATGAAATAATTTTGTTTTCCCTAAAACATTTCTTAGAGAAACACATTTTTTTTCTACAAGTTTCTTTATTGAGCTACAATTGGTAGTTTAGCACATAATTTATACATTTCCTCTACAATTATAAATCTATCCTTTAATTGTGTGTACTTTAAAAACTTTCCTGTGATGTTCTCTTAGGGTTACAATTTCTGCTATCCCCTTTTGAAATTTCATCTAGGGGCGCTACCGCTTGTCTACTTTGCAAATGCTTTTTTTTTTTTTGCTATCCCCCCTTCTTGTCATGTGACATTTCACTTTTCTTTTTCATATATTTCTCTGGATGTAATTTTGGAGTTAAAACTCATGTGGTGTGAGTCAGACTTTATTGAGGCAGCTCTTACTAGAGCTCAGGCTAAGAAGACTTTCTGCTGGCCCGTCGGTTAAAACACTTTCATCTGTTGGCTGGAAGCAATTTCTTTAATCAGTCCTTTCAACTCCTCTTTCAGTTTGAGACCAAGCCACAGAACATACATTTGGTTTTGGAGTGTTTGCCTGTTTGAGGTTCCCGGGTGGCTTCAGAATCAAGCTGCATCTGCTCCTGAAGGGTATGGCATGACCAAGACTGAAGGAGGTCATGTCACTCAACGACACTTAAAGATTTACAATTTGTGTGTGTGTGTGCGTGCGTGCGTGTGTGTATGTGAGGATGAGTTTCTATGCACATTTCTGCAGATGCCTGTGTGCACCAGAGTGTCAGATCCCTTGGAACTAGAGTTACAGGCATTTGTGAGCCATCTTGATGTAGGTGCTGAGAACTGAATCTGAGTCCTTTGCAAAAGCAGTAAAGACTCTCAACCTCCGAGCAATCTCTCTACTCCCTACCATATTTTTATTTGTTGGTGTGTATATGAGTGCAGGTGCCCATGGCATTCAGAAGAAGGTGTCTCTGAAGTCACAGGCAGCTGTGAGTCACCTGATTCAGGAGCTAAACTTGGGTCCTCTGCAAGAGCAGCACATTTACCACTGAGACATCTCTCCAGCCCTTCTAGTCCTTTAGATTCAGAGCATGGAAGCCTACTACAATGGACTGGAAGGCTCTTAGTTTCTTGTAAACTTCCTAACCTACACAGAGAAATATAGACCTCCACCATTTGTCTGACTGTGCAAGTGTACTATGTACAATTTAGGAATGTAAGAGTTGGTAAGTAAAATAACACCAGCCACTTCACCTCCTCTTCATCTTCCTCCAGTCATGGAGCTAGGAAGACTTACTCAGTCTACTCATTCTCTCGGTCGTTGCCTCCCCTGGACTTCAACCTCACTTTCAATCTCCTAGTTTCCCTTCAACACGATTCTCTGACTTCTTCAAAAGCCTTATGCAACGCTCCAAGGAGTGTTTCTGTTTTTCTATAGAGTTGCTCACAGGGGCTAAACTCCTCGACAAGCAACACAACTCCGCACACAGGCAACACAAGAGCTCCGTGCATGACTGTCCCCTGAATCAAGTGCACGGTGCTTTCAAAGACTCAAGCTAGCTTCTAAGGTTTGTATCTCTGTGGAAACAATGAAGCAAAATTTGTACTACAGTGAAGAAAGAGCCACAGAGGAAGTGGTGTTCAGATGGGACTATTCTCCAATGTTTGCTCAAACCAACGGGAAGGCTAACTCAGCAAGACTCCCTCAATCACTGTATTTCTCAGGAGAGTGTCGCCTTTGGGCTGCAGGAAAAGCTGACCATAGAAAGGAGCATACCTATCAGCTGCTTGGTAAGCCAAGAATATATTCTTATGAACAAAAAGATAGTGAGGTCTTCCTTTGTCTCTGGGGCTCCAGGAAACATGCTGTGAAGATCAGAGGCCCCTTCGCTATCGTCTGCTTATCATGTTTGGGTTGTAAAATTAGAATTTACAAACAACTTCCAAAAGTCACTGAAGAAGGATATAAGAAGCAGTGGTGATGGTACAGAGCCCATGCCTACAGCATCTATGCATGCAAGCAGAGTACTTGGCAATGGACATGGCTCTGCACATTGCACATTCGAAATGCATTTCTGCAAATGTTTTTGGCTGTTGGTGGGAGGCCAAAGGCACCAGGCTAGTATCTGGAGTGTGTTCCCCTAGTGATTGCTCAAACACTTAGATACATCCTTGGATATTATCAGAAGAGTCATCCAACAGAAGAAATGTCTGGTAATGTGTCTGAATGTAGTTATGAGGTGATGCCTAGATTTTACATGTTTTCTTTTTAACTGTCATTTCATGCACATTACTTAAAACATTTTCTCATACGTACACATAGGTGAATGTTTCAATTAATCACACAGTAGTAACTGCTAAGGCAATCACAACTTTATGTGGGAGTTTTGCTAAACTTTAATGTTAAAGCTCCAGCAGGTTGCAGAATGCATAAAAGAATCACACAGAAAACATGCCAGTTACTTGACCTGTGGGATGTGCCTTAGAGCCCCTTTAAATTCATGCACGTCTTAGGAAGGCATGTTTAATCCTTTTACAATAGAAATGAATGTAGGAAATGATTTCCATCACCTATAGTGGCTCCACTTTAACTGTAAGTCTTCAAGTCAGCACCAGGAAACAGCAGAGGTAAGGGCAGATGTTCACATTTGGTCCTTGGTACTAGGCAACATGCTATGAAGGTCAAATTAATGATCTCATGCAACCTACTCTTAGGAACCCTATAAGGTAGACATAGACAAATACCTACTCGTGGTATGTGATATATATATGCACATGCATGGATGTGTATGCATATGCACAGATGCACAGTGGTGTACATGCGTGCGGTCATTTGAGATTGACACAGAACTTTCTTCATCTCTCTGCACCTTACACATAGAGAGACAGGGTCTCTCACTTGAACCCAGAGCTCATTGATGTGGCTATTCTAGCTAGTCACCTTGTTCCAGGGATCTCATCTTCGCTTCCTGGATGTTGGGATTGCAGATGGACTACCACACCCACCTGGCATTTATAGAATTGGGTGCTAGGGATTTGAATTGTGGTCCTCACACTTGTGTGGCAATCATTGTACTCTGAGCCATCTCCCCAGCCTCTATGAGGCCTGACATTGCAGTTACATGTCCAGAATTATTAGTTAACACAGGACACAGACTAATACTTCCTACATATGGACAGATTCGACTCAAAGTATTCAAATAACTTGTTTCTAACTGCAAATTCTGAGTGATTGACAAGTACTTCTCACCCCTTCAAAAAGTTTGTTTTGGGCTGGGGATGTAACTGAGGAGTAGAGAGCTCAACTAGCATCTCAAGACCCAGGTTCTATGTCCAAAACTGCAAACAATAAATAAACTTTAAGATTATTTCTATCTTTGCTTGACAGACTCATGAACTTAGCCTTGCAGTTAGAAGAGAGAAGAGCTGTTATTGGACAAGGGTATCTTCTTTCTATAGCTGTGGTTAAAGCACTGCTGTATCAGTATTCATCTCCAGATGGAACTATTGGGAAGCACAGAACAGGGTAAAGAGTGAGTATGAACTTGTCAACTTGGCAGGACCTAGATCACCTTGGAGACAAAGCTCTGGGCATATGTGTCTGAGAATTTTTCTCCACTAGGCTAATTGATAAGACCCACCCTAACTAAGTACATGCAGCCCCATTCTGAGAGCTGGGGTCTTGGACTGAATTAAAAGGAGAAAGAGCTGAGCAGCAGCTTTCATTTCCTGTTTCTGGGACTGAATGTGCACAGTGACCACCCGAATCACGGTCCTGCTGTCCGTTTCCCAACCGCACTGGACCCAATCCTGAAACCAGGAACCATAATAAACCTTTCCTTCCTTAGGCTGCTCTGTCGAGAGTTCTGTTGGCTGCTGTCAGCTCTCGACTAATCTAAACTTTGACAGCCATCCTACAGACCCCACATTCTTTAAAAGAATAGGGTTGAAAGGATATTGCACTAGCCTTTAAAACAATACCCACATTACCAAAAAGTAATGACAGGAGCATGGACACCCAGATGAACCATGGACACCCAGGTGAAAGGATTCAAACTTCAGATGGAATGCTAAAGGTGGAACTCCTCTATCTCTAGGTCCAAAGGAGAAAGTCATACAGCATATGAACTGTGTGAAGCCCCGCTGCAAGTCCCCATTTTTCCTGTTCCGAGCTGTCCTGAAAGCAACTTAGTTGGCCCTTGCAGCTGCTGTCTGGCACCTCACATCCAGCAGAGGCTATTCCATGCTTGGGGTCAAGCCATTTGAATACTTTTGGAGTCCCATCTATACTTCCTAATGGTTTCTCACAGAAAGTAAGTCAGAATCAAATAGTTTGGTTGTTGCAAAAAGTTGTGGACTCTCTCTTGAGCTCAGAGACATCTGAAGACACACATGGTCAGCCATATATTGAGTAGTAAACTTCTGAGCACTAAGTTTATCACCAAACCAGTTGTGATTTTTCACTGCCAGGAGCCAAACCCAGAAAATTAGGTTTGCTGTGTCTTTATAACCTGCCCCTGAAATTAAAGTTTGAGAGCTTGATCAGAACTCCAGACTTGCTCTCCGTTCTTTTGTCTCTTGTCCCTTCATTCTTTTGCCCTCTTCCCTAGGGTCTCGCCAAATGCCCATGGGCCAGGGCTTTTCACAATCTTGCTTTAGTGAATGAAGCAATAGTGTGCCTTAGCAATCGTTTCTATAATGTTGGATCACCTGAGCCAAAGGTTTAGACCGGGGCTCCATCTGAATGGTGTACTGTGTTTCAGTTGTAACCTTACTCAGTTTGGAGAAAGTCACCTGACAGGAGAGCTTTGAGAATGCACAGGCTGGGCTGTATGTCCAGATGAAAGCTTCAGCATAAACAAATGGCTCTTCTTAAATCAGCTGGTGATGTGCAGAATACTGATTACTGAAGCTATGCTCAACAGTGACTGAAAATTCACAGAATTCTGTGCCCATTTAGAGATCAAAAAGTAAAAGTTAAAGGAAAAAGTTTCCTTTTACTCCATGCAACACGGCTTCTTTTATAAACAGAGCAAGCAATGTGGAAATAAGTATCTCACTTGAAACCATTAATCTTACTGATGGCAGACTACTTTTAGATATATTACATTTTCTTAGTTATTTTAAACCTCTGAAATTGACTGTCCTGCTAGTAACCAAAACCTAAAAGCTACAAATTCAGAGGATCAGTACGTTTGACATGCTGATCTAATTTTCTGAGATACCGTGTGTGTGTGTGTGTGTGTGTGTGTGTGTGTGTGTGTGTGTGGGTGAGAGAGAAGAGAGAGAGAGAGAGAGAGAGAGAAGAGAGATAATCAAAGGACAGCTCTGGAGAGTCAGTTTTCTTCTACCGTCTGGGTTTCAGGCTTGGTGATGAGTGCCTTCACCTGCTGAGTTATCTGTTAGCCCATGAGGTCAATTTAAATCTTAGCTTCAGATCTTTCATGTTACATTTCACCCAGTAATTTCAGGTTTTACATTTTCCACTTGGACATCTGCTTGAAATGTGTTCAAACCAACTTTATACTCTTAAAATAACCTGTTTCAGTTTTATAGGCTGCATTACTTAGACTTTTACAGTAAAAGAACAGCTTTTCAAACATGTTTCAAGTATAGTCAAGGCACTGCGTTCCTTACTAAAATCCACACAAGACTGAAGTTAAATGAGTGATCCTGAAAGTTTTAGAATTAACTCAGTCCTGCAAGGAAAGTTACTTGTGAACATTCTTCTCATTGTTCCCATTTTGTTCATCCTGTAATGTTTTAATTGGTATCCAATTAAGTAACCAATATGTAAAAAGGGCATTAAGTAAGGAAAACAAAAAGCAGTAACATTTCCACCCCACAAGGTGCTACACTTTGATGAAATCATACAGCCCAAGCACCCATCCACCCAGCTTTCTAACAAGACTAGTTGATACATGAAAAAGCATAATTACAGTAAAACCCAAATGCCACTCAGCTCTTCTTTACTATAAGAAATACAAACTCTAGGAAGGACAGCGACTTTAAAAATATTTTATTGCTTGTGGTATGTGTGAGCTCTGCATGCCATGGCACACATGCTGAGGACAGAAGATTGCCTTGGTTCTTTCCTTCTACTATGGGTTGCAGAGATCAAAAGCATTTTGCCTGGTGAATTACCTTCTAGTGGCCCCCTTTTTTGAGAAGGGTAGTGTCTGAAGATACACGTCATATTCCTAGGCCTAGGCAGACTATGCAACAGCTCATGTGTGTGATTCTAGGTGCCGTACAGAGTAGTGGTGGGGTTAACAGAGATGTCTTTCAGGACAAGGAAAACAAATCTATTTTCAGATTATGACTAACTACTTTGAGAATGTGATCTTTGAAGAGAAGATTCGGTGAAAAATGGAATCAGACTGTTAATGCGTGTTAAGCCATCAAAAGTGCAGTGGTACCAGTCTATGTACCTTTGGAGGTAAAAGAAAAGGATACCCCTTCCAGTAAGCACTTAGAAGGCAAACGAACTTCCAAGTATAACAAGATTGGTTACCTTAAAGTACAAAGCTGTAAAATTTAGATGTCAAAAAGAAACTTTAATGGTGTCAAGCTACTGACAGAAATCCTAGAGCTTCTTCCAGTTTGTACACAGCACCTATAACGTCAGTCCTTCTCACAAAGTCGATGAGACCCAACACTTGGTAAGCAGTGCTTCTTTTGATGGTGCTGGGACTGCACACTAAGCTGTTAACTCCAACATCTGAGATACATCCTCAGCCCCGTCTTATGTAAATGTAAGAATGCTTACATTTAGAAAACTACCTGCAGCCGGGCGGTGGTGGCGCACGCCTTTAATCCCAGCACTTGGGAGGCAGAGGCAGGCGGATTTCTGAGTTCGAGGCCAGCCTGGTCTATAGAGTGAGCTCCAGGACAGCCCGAGCTACACAGAGAAACCCTGTCTCAAAAAAAAAAAAAAAAAAAAAAAGAAAACTACCTGCAAACCTTACCTATGTCTCTTAAACATTAGCATGGCAGTGTTTCAGACGCTCAGACCAGCTGGGGAACACCACAGACGTTTACCCATTTCCTTCCTATAAACAGTGATCTGCTAAATACTAAAATCCTTGATTGTGAGATTCTTTAATTTTCTATGCAGTGTTTAAAGGAGGAGTAAAAACTTAAATAAGCTCTTTGCTTTGGTATTTCTCTGTGACTGGGGGCCTGCTACACTTATTTATTCTTGGCTTGAGAAGATGCAGCACATGCACTTGTCCAGGCTTTTTTTATTGTATGTTTGTGTACAGTCATTTGCAGTTTCCCATTCATGTATGACTCAGGAACATCTACTCATATTCATATATATATTACATATATACATATATGCATATATATACATGCACACATACATATATGTATATCCCTATATATACAACTTCTACAAATTCAATTTTTTTATACATAGCAATATAACCTACAAAAGATATATTTGGCTCAAAACTTTGTAATAATAGGACCTTTAAAAAGATGCAAATTAATTTTTACCCTGGTTCTGAGACTGTCCCAGTGCTGGCTGGTATCTCTCCAGGGGACAGCAAACTTCAAGTAATGTTAACTCCACTTTGTCCAGTCACTACACACAGCACCCTTGCCCACATCTACATGGATTAGTTGCTGCTGCTCCTCCCCCTCCCCCTGGCAATTAGCGCAGCAGAAACAGTAAGTGTACTGTGCTTCAGTGTGACCAGTTTGATTCAGCATCGAGCACCAGCTAAACATATACGTTTGTCAGGCCTCTTAAGACAATTCACAATTTAGATACTTTTATTTCCACCAAAAACCTCAGAGGTTGAGAATGATGTTAACAGTTAGCTGTCATCAAGCAATAGTCAGGTATCCCACCCCAGGCACACAGGCAAACAGTGCGTGTATACACGTGCACACCTACGCACGCGTGCACACCTACGCACGCGCGCGCGCGCGCCACACACACAGGCACCACCAGATCCTTTACGCCCATAAACTTAACATCTCTCTTATGTGCACATGAATGTCACTGTTTTAGTGGACAGGGCGTTTCAACAACTCCCTCACACAGGCACTGCCATACATGAAGACGCTGCACTACAATGAAGTGAATGTAATTTTCACATCATGTTTTCCTAGATATTCTGCCTAAAGAAAAAGAAAAATACTTCACTAAGTACATTAATATCACCAGCCTTTTGAATAAAACACAGATAACCATTTTTACCAAATAGCATCAACTAAGATAGTGACACTAGAGCGTCCCCATCCCATCATCCGGCTGTCTAAGTGCTCTCACTGAAAACAGGCTTCAGAGAATATTAAACAACATATAAGTCTTCATCAGTTGATGAAGTTGTAACAAATTACCACTGGGTCTTTCGTGCAGCAGAAGTCTGACAGCATCTGAAAAAGCTCACTAAATACAGTTGTTATGGCGATGGGAACCTGTCTACCCAAGGATACGACATGGTCTCCTCCTCTTATCAGAGACACCCTCGGTGTACAGGACCAAAAATGACCAGAGATAATTAAACTAGTCTATTCTGAGCTTCATCTAAGCACAGGGCAGTATTTTAACAGCATCCTTTCAGAAAGTTATGATACAACTCAGCCCTGAATTTTAAGGATTCTTAAATACAATTTCAAAATATAAACCATTACTTACAAAAGCAAAAGGGCTGGTTTTTGTTTTTGATTTTTTTTGTTTGTTTTGATTTGTTCTGGATCATGTAAGAGGCTTTCTTTTTTTCTTTTCACAGACAAGGTGACTGTCGATCTCTGACACAACAATGGACTTAAGTGCTTAAGTAGAGGTCCCTTTACAGAGAGCACAGCCTAGTGAAGAATGGGAGAAAGAAGGATCTTACATCTATTTCTCTGTAGAATTTTAACCAATATACACACACAGTCAGATTACAGTGTTTGTCCCTGCCATGTGCTTCCTGTGTAGTTGTCTAGGCTGCTCTGAAAGCGGGTAAGGGAAAGCCACCCAAGATGAGCTCTATGATGCACTGACGAGGGGGTGGCAGAGACAGGACAGGAACAGGGCTGCAAGGCCCACAGAGGCCAACTTAACTCTAATAGAAGCAGCTAGCCAAACAACACAGGAGAAATATCAACTGACTATTAACTTTATAAGACCAAAAATGACCTGTTCACAGAAATTTAGGCAAAAGGCTCAACAACGAATCAAACTGGTCTCTCAAAGTGTATATATCATTACAGTAAATCTCTTGACTCTTTATGCTGTGAGCAGAGGGTGATTATTTTGGAGCAGGAAAAATAGTGTGGAATTAGTAATGCAGATGCTGAAAGGCCAGTGGCATGACTAGGAGAAATGACTGACAAATGCTACCCTGCTCCCATCTCTGCTGGCACCTACCCTCCCAGTAAAAGGCCAGAGGACCCAAAGCCATTTTAGCAGTAGTGTGCACAACTGTCAGCTGACAAACAACATAGAAAACAAGTCACACTATGTTATCTGTGGTCACGTTCTTCAGTGTTAGTCCAGGAACTCAAGACTTTATTTATCCCTGTTTATTTTCATTAAACACGTAAAGGTTAATGAACAAACATAGTCCAGAGTTAGTAGGTTGGTATTATAACATTTATTAAAATAATGCTATGGGTTAATAGAAACAGCAAAGAACCAAAGAATTAAAATGCAAGCTATGTAAAATCCCAACTAAAACCCAGAAGTGTCTAATGTATTCATTCATCAGCTAACTAAAAGCCCAAGAAAGACAAGACACCCAATATAATAAAGTACTGCAAAACAATTGGCAATTTTCAGTTATCAAAATTGTGGATTTTGCATTTTGTATCCTTTTCTCAATCAAGAAAAAAATTCTTTTGAATGTTATATAACATACATATAAAACAAGATAGAAAAATACATTATAAACTTGTAACAATGGCTGTAAATACATTATCTTACATGTTTCTCATAGGCAATAGGTTGGTTATGGTACATACACAGCATGAAACTACTAAGATAATAAAGAATAGACAAAAAATACATGTCAGCTGTATGGTAACATACAAGCGACACTCCCATCTACCCACGCTAAAAAATTACATAATACTGTCAGGAAAAAGTCTTAAAAACTACATACTTTAATAAGAAAAAAAATTCAATAGAGTGATAATACTGAGAACCAAGGCATTCAGAGATTCCAAAAGTCATGCTTTTTTTCAGTTGACTCAAAACACTGTCAACTAAATTTTCAAAAGTTTGTTCAGAGCCAGCATTACTCATAAACGTCACACGTCTATTGTCTTACACATTTGCTTTCTTCCCCATAAAAGACCTTTGATAAACATCTAAAATGTCCAGGTACAACACCGCTGAGATGAAACTGGATCAAATACTGGTACTGTTTTTGTTTTTTAAACTATCACCTCAAGTGTTCTGAGTGTCGCATATTTATTCAACCAACCAACCAAAACAAAAATCAAAATGGCACAGCATATACTGTAAATAAATCAAAACCACCACATGTGTAACAGAAAGACAAAAAAGCAGTGGTACATTAAACCAAGCTAGCCGAGTACAAAACAAGGACTGTCTATTGCATAGTAAAGAAACTGAAAATGGTTCCAAGTGAGACAGAATAATGGAGAGGTCACCATGAAGGTGACCACTGAGCTTCCTGCTGACCTTGACTGTGAAGCCATGAGGGTATGGAAGAGGGCATGAGTTGATGAGCCAGGAGTCCACAATCACTTGAGATTTGCCACATCTGGTACTGAGCGGTTAATGACTTATTAAGTCAAGTGTTTAGATGCAGGCTTTGCACACAAACTGCTTCAACTACAAAACTGTTTGACTTTCCAGAGAGGAACTGAGGAGGAGAAGGACCGGAGCTGAGCACTCACTGTGCACTGTGGCGCGAGCTTCCCACATTCCTTTCCAGTTAACAAGGTGTGTCTAGGAGCAGTTACTAAAGCCAGCAGAGATGGACTACATAAGACATCTGATTAAATTTAGGTTACTTAACACTTTTTCAACAATAAAAAATTTCAAAGATTCATTTTGTGAAAAAGTTTTTTAGGCATTACGATTATTTCTAATTGGTAAGAAAAAATCCATTGTATCCCTCTTCTCCAAATAAAATAAAGCTCTAATTTAATTTTGTCTGTAAACTGATGTTCAGATCTCACATAATTTTTCTCTAAACCTCAGAATCCTTTGGGCTAACACTGAAGACGGTAATAACCAAAAGTACTCAATTATGATTTGTAAAAGAATGACATTTTAAAATTTACTAGTCAGACATTAGAAAAGCTATCAATTTTTTTCACAGTATCAGATTTGGCAAACTGGCATCAAGATAACGTGACACAAATCTTATAATTTAGACCATCAACTCACTTGTCTCCCCTCATATCTCCTTTCACATACTGGGCGACTGAGGAACATGCAGTAACTTTATTCTGAGGGAGGAGCTGATCTTACAGGACACTTGACTAAATGACCATGAAGGAAAATAAGGCACTTTCTTTTTCTTTAGACTTATTCCAATACTTAAAAAATAAAAAAGAAAGACAAAAAGGCTCTTTTGGTCTTTTGTTTCTTGACAACCACCAGAAAAAATCATTTAATGAAATAAAGGGTTTCTTTGTTCTTTTTCTTTTTTTTTATAACACTTGAAAGTATAAAATGCTACATTTCCAAAAATATATATATTTTTTTCTGCACCAGCACCCTTGTATAGTAAAAGTATCTACTTTTTGTTCATTTGTTTCAATGCACTACACTTTATCTACAATTTCATTACATGTATACAGCAAATAGGCAAGCATGGCTTTTACATCCTTAATGGTATTTTCTATACAGGGAGGTTTAAAAAAAATATTTGAACAGTTTGCCCAGTAATGTGACACATAATGCATGTACCTTGTTCTTGTATAATTTTTCAGGTGGTGTAAAATAAAGATTTGGAAATTTTAACTCAGATACTCAACTTTTTAAAAATAGTGTTGTAGTTTTGCTCTTTGCATTACTTTTCAAAATTCCTTGTTAAGTTTTTCTCCCATGGCACACTTTGTTCTAATACTTCAAATTTTGGCAGGCAATATAAAAAGGCTGCAATGTCTGCCCTTTGAGGGCACTGTAGTGACTAAACAAACAGCATGTCAAATTTTGAATACTTTTGAAGTCACTTCCCCAATGACATCCCTGACCGAAGGTTCATGCATGATGCATTGTCACACAGTACATTCAGAGAGAGCTTTGACTTCGCTAGGAGAAGAAAAGGATTCCTACAAGTCTCTCACAGTAACTGCCTCTGTCACTGAGTAGTTAGGGCCATCTGTCTCCCCTTCTTAAAGAGGCCTTCTTACCGTTCGCTTGGGGTGGGGCATTGAAAGATGATCAGTGCTGTGGGATGAATCGGGCCTTATTGCTTTACTACTATTCAGTGCAGGTTCGAGAACCACTTTCACCCAAACAGGGGGGGAAAAGCTGAGTTGGAGGACAATTTCTTTGTCTTTTGTTTGGTTAGATGGTAAGACGAACGGACAAGTGCCTCAGCTCGCTGCACTGACGACAGGCAAGCAAAGGCGATTACCAGTTAACTGATCAGCAGGCAGGCATGGTCAGGTCATCATTGGGTGAAGAGTTCAGAGGTCAGAAGGTCATAGGTTAGTTGCCGGTGGCGGCTGGGTGGTTAGAAACAAAAAACAAAACAAAAAAAGAAAAGAAAAGATAGAGAAGAGATTAGTTTCAGCTAGTGACGGCTTAATGACAACATGAAAACTAATCACAACTAATAAAAAAAAAGCATGTTGAATTCTGACAAACTGATTGACACCATCTACAGAATACAATAAAAATCATGACAACTTCATATCATGATTTGAACAAATGAAGAAGAGCCCACTCCCACAAAAAAATAATCTGAAAAACCCAACTTGTTAACAGAAAAAAATAGAAATAAAATACAGCTAACAACTAATAGTTAGTAGCAGTCAATGAAGGAAATTGGAAACAATGATGAACAGGTTTGGTATAAAGAATTCTGAACAGTCAGTGCAGTTATAAGTATCTGACTGCTATTAAGCATTAGTATTCTCTCAGATGCAAGCAATAAAGCAACTATTAATGATGGATGTGATTATTAATAACTGATGATTAACAGAAATGAATCTAAAGAAATTTAAATTGCTATGAACAATTTGGTTCAACATAAACTCTGGGCCAAACAAAGTTTCTTTTGTTCAATAAATGTTTATTGCTTTTTCAATTATTCTATTTACAAACAACATGGAGTTTCTTGGCCTCATGATACAAAGCAATACTGTAGTCTAGCAGTGTAGGCAACATCATGGGAACCAGAAAAAGGCCAGGCCTTCTGCACCAGCCAACATTTTCCAGTTGAAAATACTAATTTACACATATAGAACACTTATAAAATGCACTTGCATGTAAACACTGTAAAATCCTGCCATTTAAAACTATACCTCAAAGAACTCTAAGTACATAAAAAATAGAAGAAATTTCTAACTGATACCAAGAAGGCATTTTTAAAACTACAAACAGCTTTCTTTATTCAATTTCAAAGCTAATACTCTGCAAATACAATAAAATCTGACATTTCATATACATTCCTGCTTTATATTTTTATATTTTAAAAGAAGCCACCTGTAAATACTATTTTCTTTTGCAGTAACAAAAAAGAACAAAAAAAAAAAAATTTAAAAAATTACAGTAAAACATAAAGTAGTTCTCAAGTGGAAAAGTTATCACTCCAAATGTCCTTGAGTAGCTCCTTCTTTTAACCAACCTCTCACATTCTACTTCACCCAACTTGGTCCACTTAACAGTAGTATGATTTTTAAGACTCATTCAACAGCTTCATTATTTCTACTATATTCTGAGGTTTGACAGAATTTTCTGTACTGTTGCCATTGAGACAAAGGCAGGAGAGATGTGAATGAAAAGATGCTCAGTGCAAGGTTAGATTCTATGCCGCCTCATAAATCAAACCTAGTAAGTATAATGTTCACAGGGTTTAAATGTTCTATATAATAGACCTATTTATCTTTGTATGACAAAAATGGTTTCTATAGTCTATCAATTAGGACAGTTTATAAATACTACAAAAATATTGTATCTTCAATATAATCAAATCTTCCCTGAATTTCTTAAAAGGAAGCAGAATTTTTTTAAATTTAAAACAAAAACAAAAACGTTATTCCAAAGTCTTAAATTTGTTTAAGTAATGGTTTTTGGCAAATCATTACTTAGATACTTTCTAATTATGTTTGAGTGTGGATTATTTAACAAAGTATATCATCATATCCAGTACATCTAAAATACATCCTCTGCCATGTCCTGGACTCCTACAGTACACACAGGTATGTCAACTGTGCAAAGTCACTTATAGTTCATTACAACTGTAGAGTCAGTTGGTCTTTAAGTTTCAAACCAATTCTGAAGTAAGTATGGAAGTGGGTATGTTTTTAGTAAGCAACTAGATACTTGTCAACCATGCAACTACTCTAAATGCTCACATACAGTTACATGGTTATATGTCCTCGGGCTGCTTCCTTGCATCAAATGAATGCTAAGAATAATCTTCTCCTTAAAGGACTTAAAAAAAAAAATAGAGAAGACAGTAGTATCATAAAATAATGTAAGTCAAAGGCTTCGGTCCTCTCCTTAGCCCCAGTGAGTACATGTGGTGATCATGTGCATAAGTGATCTATTTCTAGAGACAGAAAGGAAAAGGTTGGGATGGAGCAGGGGATAAAGACGTTTCGGTTTGCTGACACTGCATTTTGAACACAAACAGAACTAATCAAAATAAACACAGCTCCAGATGAGCCATGCATGGAATGTGTTGTCATTTTCCAAATACAATAAGATCTTGGTCTAATATTCTCAACTATCTGAAGGCTCTGGAGTACAAAGTGAGAAAGGATTATTGTGTTAACAACAACAAAAAAAATCTAAGAGGAACACAGGGAAAGAAAAACCTAAGGGTGTAAAAATTACTTCAAAATCAAAACACTCTGTAAGATACAGCTTCAAATTATGTATGAGACTGCCCACATCTCAAAGTAACTTTCCCCCATCTAACTCCCTCACCTCTATGCGACTCTGAAAGAATGGCTGATATGCTCATACCTGGCACAACTGCATGTAGTATTATTGTTATGGATACGCCCCCCCAGATTTTGTTCAATGAATAACCACTACAAAAATTTATGTTTGCTAAAGTTTTCAGGACTCTTTTAGTATATATGATACTAAATATCACTGGTGTCTTTGGAAGGGTATTTTATTTCTAATACACAAAGCAATTGTGTGCAGCATTTATTGTGGTTATTCAAGAGTAGAGTAACCATGTCAAGTGAACTAGCTCCTTTTCTACTATGCTTGGGATTCCAATCTTGCAATTAAAAACAAAAACAAAAGAATCATACAAAAAAAAAGTAAAAAAAAAAAATTAATTCAATGTCAAAAAACCGAAACTACAACTCCTCAAATAAGCATAAATAATTTAAAAATGGGTTCAAGGGCATAATTAGGGCATAAGTTACAAATATGAAAATGAGAAAAATGAAGACTTGTTTCCAGTCACAGGTTAGTCAAAAAGGATATCCAAATAGCTGGATCTCACATACCACAGAACTTCAGGACAGTTTACCTTCGGGTACTGTATTTTAGCAGCAAATGAGAAAACTCAAAGGATCCGTTTTGGCAAGAAAATAGAGTAAGAGGGAACTCGTTTTCTATTCATAAAGTATCCACCTAGATGAAAATTATCTTCACAGTCCTGACTGGATTTTAGCTAAGTACTTGACATGTATACTCTCATATTTTTACAGTGGCTCAATGTTTTATAATATAGAAAAATGGACACTAAATCTTTAGTTTTCTCCAAAATTACACGGAAGCAAAATTCCTTTACTTCTCTCATAAAAACATCATCTGTTCAATTCATTTTGTAGTACCAACCGAAATATTCAGAATAATTAAAGGGAAAGTTTTAGCAACAATTATTACTAAAAATTGCTATGGTAATGTAAAAATTTAATAGTTCCCCAAATCGACTAGTTTATGTTTTAGCTGGAATAAATCTTAGGACAAAGTAATAGAAGATTTAATAAATTAAAAATAAAGGGGAGGGGTGAAAACCCAAACCAAAAAACAAAACCATAAACAAAACCACAAAAGCAAACCAACCTTAAATCCATCAATGATTAAATTAATGTAGGGAAGGAGAAGAAAACAGTGTGCAGGTAAACAGTTACATTTTCCATTAGTGTGGTGTTGCAGACTTTAGGACACCCAGCACAGCGCTTATAAACAAGAACTGCAGAACTAAACTAACCTCGGTCTGCGGTCACAATCCTTTGGTAAGGATGGACACGCATATCGTGCCTTCGAACTTTAGTAGCCACCGCACCTAGTTAAATTGCAATTACCAAGACAAAGTTAGAAAACATACATAAGGGAAACATTGACAGCAGTTTATCAAAATGGATCTCAAATGTTCACTTACTACAAAAGCTTAAGAAACACGTTAAGGCACAGTAGTTTTAAAATCAACTGTAGTATGTCATGTATCTATCAATATTGCATTCATTTCAAACAGGTTGGCCTTCTACCTACTTCACCCCTTCATTTACAGTCCCCAAGTCACAGTATCTCACGAGCTCTATTAGAACCAGACGTGTCTGAGCTTTACTAGTCACATATTCACTGAAGTGCCTTTCTTGCAGCAGGACTACTTAAATAATGCCACATTTAATACTGACAATTATTTGCTAACCTTAACTTTCAGAGTTTATGACTTAAAAAAGGTTTAAAAAGCAACTCTTAAAGCCTACAGATTGTGGATTTAAACTTTTGAGTCAATAAGTATGAACTGCAATGAATTAGGTGATTAGTAAAGCAAACAGTACAGTACACTTAGCAGTCAGTATACTTCTATACACTCCTTTATAAATTACCGTTGCTTTGCAGTATTACAGACTAATCCAAATTAATAGCATCATTTTACTTTATATCTATGTGCAAAAAGTGCAAGTAAGTCACTGACTGCTAGGCTAAGGTTTTTCCCGGAGGCTGCTGAGACTAAGCATTTGTTAAATTCAGATCTGATGAGGGTTCGGTTAAGACCGTTCTTGAATTCTTAGCCTTTCGTTGGGAAAGCCATACCTAAAGATAAAAGGAAGGGAATTAAACATTAGTCATCAATGAAGATTTGATGCTAATACCAATCTCCTCACTACCACTAACACATATGTCTGCATCTGATTTTGAAGGGCACTGCTTATTTTAAAATAATGTGAGACTTGATACATAACATGCATGTTATCTGTGTGCAAATTTACTGTAACTTGGGAATTTAAAATAATTTCCTTAGTTCTCCAATGGACCAATATCACAGTTTTACTGCTTAGGTGGCAAAGCAAAAACTAATGATGATGATGATGATGATGATGACGTCATCTTCTTGCTTGGTACTGATTAGAACCGTGACAATGTTAATTGGATATCTGCATTTTGTTAACAGTGTTGGTTCCATCAAGTCTTTATACATATAAATGTCCTAACCAAACCAAACAACATGCTGCTTTACAATGGAGAAATGGAGAAATTTTATAGCAGTGCCTCTTGCTGTCTCTAAGCAGTAAACTGGTTGGAAAACGTAGTTTTCATTTTCGATAAGCAGACTGCATAGAAATGTAATTCTATTTGGCAAAACTAGGAGCTCTTGCACTAACGCTCAGGAGCAGCAGCTGGAAGCTGAGAGCCCTAACTCCTCAGGAACAGATGCTGTGAGCGCAGCAGAGAGGAGTTCTGGGAAAGGAGCATGCACAGGGCACAGGACAGAGTATTAATAGAAAGGAAAACTTAAATAAGGTTATAGGTTACATGTTATTATTTTTGTTTTTTAAAAAACTGCTTCAAGTAATGTGCAACAGAACACAGCCTCTTACTAACATTTCTGTGATATAATTCTGACTTATAATTATTTTATACAATGATTTAGACAGAAAACATGTACAATAAAATGTATGTTTATAAACAAAAGGCACCTAAGTGCATGCACACACACAGATAACATACAGAGCATTGTGGCTTTCTTTAAATGAACAATGAATCTTCAAGTTTAAATCTCAATGTCCAAGTTCATTAAAGATTTTCAAATTAATATTAAGTGGGGGTTGGGGAAGGGAACCTTTAAAAGATCAAAGTCCTAGGAGTCAGCAGTAGGCACACAGCACCAAGGTCATACACAAAGAGTTTCAAATTCTGTCTGGTATAACAGTGGGGGTGCACAGAAACAGGTTTTTTGTTTGTTTGTTTGTTTGTTTTGTTTTTTCCACATTGACTGGTCGTGTTATAACAGCTGCTGTATTCTAGTCCTTCATCCAGCAAGTCAATGGGCTGAAATATCAGGCATGACTGGCATTTCAATCCACTCTATAAAAAAAAGGCATCAGTAATGTCTTTTTCAAGAATATTGCTTTTTGATCATGTAAAAACACATGAATTTATTATATGACTTCAATTTTTGCCTCCAATATGACTGAATTTACGAAGTTGGTGTGTGGTCATCTAGTCCACAGTAGTATGGAAATTATAAAATATTGGTCACATTAATCAGAACTTTAAAAGATATAAGCTGAAAACCCTTAAAACTGAAACTATTAACTGCATCCTTAAGTGATCATAAATATTTAAACACACACACAAATAACAGAATTTTAATAAAAATCTCCATATATTGATAGAACTTTAAAATTAACCAAGCAATCTCTGAGAAAAACCTAATTTTGGGAGGTAGAGCTTTGTCCATTAGGATAAAGGGGCAAGAATGGCCTAAATAAAACTCAAGAACAAGTTTAGTCACCTAAGAAATTATCTCCTGAGAATATACATGGCAAGTTTACCTAGAGTGATTCTGAGATACTAGAGTAAATTAATCCAAATTAAGGTGTAATAACTTAATGCGAGAACTCTAGTAAGGAACTGAAATAAAATCATATTTAGTTTTCAACTTTTGCTAATCAAAAGTTTTATTATCTCTCTGAAATCGATAAATATCCTTTCAAAATCTGGGGTACCAAAATTTAGGAATGCATTAATCACTCAGTACAGGAATCATACTTACCTAACACACCACTGGGTTCAATAGGGTACTCAAGGATTGATGTAGCTGGTGCCAACGTGTAGGGGTATTCATAGGGTGTGTAGATTAACCCAGCTTCAGGCCCTGGAGGGACTATTGCAGCAGTTGGGTGAGGAGTTCCGTTTGGCATGACAGCGGTCTGTATTTGTCTGATCAAAGGCATTATGGTAGGGCCAGCTGGCGTAGGTGTACGCAGAGCAGCTGGTGGGAGGACAGGCGCGGGCCCAGTGATGATCCTTGGAGCAGCCTGGGCAGTTGCTGCAAGAGAAAAGGCAAGGGCTGCTACAGTAAGCAAAGAAATTTAGAAAGAAGTATAGGGACAGCAGTAATCAGACATGAGGAAATGAGAGGGAAGTGGGAAAAAGAAAGGAAAGAGCAAGAAAGAAGAAAAATAAAAGGAAATCATTAGTACATGCACTGAGCACACGGAAATGCCACAGCACACCAACCAAGTGCAATCAGCTTTCCCTTCCCCAGCATGATTTAACAAATTAAAACCCACTGGAAAAAAAGTGTGCAAGACCATTAAATGTTATACTTTTCTCGTCTCTGATGATATATCCATTTACAACATTTTGTGAGACTAAAGTGCATCAAAAAACAAACAAACAAACAAAAAAAAACCAAAAAAAAAACCAAAACCACAAGAAAACATTCCAATTAAAAGATTCAACACAATACTACTAAGCTGAGTCCACAGACACAGTTTTGGTGTATTTCCAAAGCACAATGTTGGCTTCAAGTTTAAGGAAAACTCCCTGGATAAGTCAGGTAAGTAAACATTAAATGCACACATTCCCAGCATGCTAGAAATTATTGCATGAGTAAAAGAATACAGAAACTGTCCTATTGCTAAATCCATGACTATAAAGGGCAAATCAAAGTAAGTACTGCTAAACTCACTGGGTTGCCTACCTTTGAGAATTCTGATTATGACTTTAAAATTCAATTTCCTGTGTGTGTGTGTGTGTGTGTGCTCTCAACATATGTTCACATAAATGACATGTAAACCTTAGCTCATCTCAAACTATTCATTTTACAAAAAACAAAACCAAACAAAAACTAGCAACTATTCTCTCACACAGCTTACAAAATTATGTCACAGTCCAAGAAAGGGAGAACACAGTCTGCAAACAGCTGTCACTCAGTGACTCTGTGAACTCGCATAGGAACTTAAATAGCGAAACAACACGAGTGCAAACATGCAAGCAAGGGGAGAGAAAAGACTTGAACAGCAGGGCCATTTCATTTAGACACTTCAAATAGAAGAGCTTTCAAAAATTTGTCCTTGGCATAATATCACAAAAAAATTTTAAGATCTTAACTGGATAGTTAATGTAGCAGGACATTTCTTGAACCCCTTCACCAGAAGAGAAAAATTACAACCCCAAATTTTATATACTGACATAAAATAAAATTGAACAAACCACTGCTAAACAGAAGCATTAAATAAAATAGTCCTCTTTGTAAATTTTATCATTATTTCAACTCTAATTGGTTTTATGCTGTGGTACAAACAAACAAACAAACAAACACCAGGAGTTGTAATCCTGCCCCAGGCTCATTCTTACGTGATTTAATGTTGGCATCTCTGTAGGTGCCATTCAGAATTGCAAGCTCCATCAGCTGCATCTTCTTCAGGCTGTCTTCTCCTTCAGCCTGCACATGGGAAACAAGAACAGTTAAGTATTTGAGGCTATATACATATATCACAACTAAAAACATGCATACCATGTGACTCTGAACTACCCATGTCAACTAGCAATCATCACCGAATTTTTAAACTTTTATTCCTGATTTCTTACACTACTGTTCTTGGTTTTTCCCTCAATCTAACTACAAGTGCAACTGTTTCTTCAGCCCTCTATCTTTAGGGTCACTGTGTAATTTACTATCAACAAGAAAATATTTACAAGTGAAAGGGGCACTAAGAGTAACCGGAATACATAACATAAACCAAACTGGCCACACCTTGGTATCACTGTCTCCCATTAACTAACACTACTCTTAATAATTCGTCATTGCTATATTACTCAGACTATTGAATTCAGCTGACAGTGGTGTCTGTCATTTAGTTCATACACAATCTAAAAACCCAACCAAGATCCAAGGGCCAGATAAATTTTCCCAAACATATCGTCTACCTTAACCCTTTGTAATACACTCATGTCTTTAAAAAAAAAAAAAAAAAGGTTTTTTTTAAAATTTTATTTTATGTATTCACCATTGGTCTCTTCAGACCCCACTGCAGATGGTTTTGAGCCACCATGTGGTTGCTGGGAATTGAACTCGGGACCTCTGCAAGAGCAGTCAGTGCTCTTAACTGCTGAGCCATCTCTCCAGCCCCATACTCTCATGTCTTAAACCCTACACTGATTTCTTACTATCTAAACAAAGACTTAAACCCTCTTGAACTACCATACCAAGGTGAGCCAACTCAACTGCTCTTTTCCACATGTCTTGTAAAGCCCCAGACTAACTCTATGAGTGTCTTAGTGTACCTTCCCTTTTGTCTACTGAACGTCCTTTACTGTTTGTATATGCTTCTCTTTCCAAGCCCTACTTACTCACAGCAACTTCAATTTGGGGGGGAAAAAAAAAAAAAATGCTGCCTTCTCCAGGACCCGCCCCAACCATTCTATAATTTCAGCCATGAATTGTTGAATGTTACCACTCCCAAAGTAGGTTCTATTAGAATAGTCTCAATTTTGTTATTTATCACTATCTAATACGTATGCACTAATCCAATAATGATGATGACAATGTTATTATTTTGAGACAGGGCTCCAAAAGCCTTGGCTAATGTTCAAGCCCTGGCTGGTCTTGAACTCACAGATCATCCTGCATGTATTCCATGTGCTGGAATTAAAGGTATACACCACTAAACCTCACTGGAGCTTATTTATTTTTTAATGATTGGTATGGAAATCAAACTTGTGCTTTTACTTCCAAAGCACAATTTTTTTTTACTTCCAAAGCATAAATTTTTAACTAAAGTGGCTTTAACTAAAGCAAAATAGAAGTGGTAGAGAAAGTACCAGCAACTTTGTACTTTAAAGATTATAGAGTTAAGTGTCCTGCACTTTAATACTTAGTCTACTTGACATTTGAAACATAGAAGGGACAGAACTAAGACACATGCAAGTTTCTCAGTCTTCTATTTCTATTACAACTGTAATGACACAAAGATCTTTAGACTAGAGATCAGTATACTGTAATTTGTAGTAAACAGAACTGCTGAGTGGGTATTTACTAAACCACAGAGAATTAAAGAAAAATATAAGTGAAACCATTATGAAAACATTTGATATACTACTGAAAACTTTTAAAATCTCCTTTGCAATAGAATAATGAAGATACCTGTATATTTGTTAATTATTATTCCTTAACCTTCATTAATTTATTAAAAATAAAATAAATATAACTTGTTTGGTTAGATATAAAACAAGTAAGCTACTATTAGAAAGGAAGTTGAGTTTGTCATTATCAAACTTCCTAAATTTGTTCATTAAAAATATTAATACTACAAGTTAAAATTTATTAACAGTTGCTTTAAATTTAATCTATGAAATATAAAAACTTTAAAAGAGAAAATAAAAGGCAACAGACATACTTTCAGAGTGAAAAAGGATGTTTCTCAAGTTTGAGATTATCAGTGAGTGAGGGACAAATTTACCTCCATCAAAAAACGGAAGAATTTACCTTTCTAAAACGGAAGAAACTGCAAAGAGATGACACACTTGGAAACATGACTGAACTAGACTTTATTATTATTAAGAAGTGATTATGTCAACTGTGGGGATGATAGCCAAGAGAAAGATGGTAGAAGAAATCCATGTGCTCCCATCAATGTATGTGCATGTGGCCATGTCATAGCTAGGATCCAGAACACTAAACCCAGGCAGAGATCACTGCAGTGGAAAACCCTAAGACAGAAGGTGCTGGCCACACAGTAATAGTGTAATAATAACTTAAAGTATGACCACAGTAGAGAAGGCTGCATCAATATGCTATGAGGAGTTCTGTGGCAGAATCAGAATCTAAAACCAAACTGTCACATCCCAAATAAGCTTTACTGTCTTTACGGCCCTGCCGTAACCTTTTAAGCTCTTTATTCCAAGAGAGCTAGAGAGTGGGTTTTATTGCCTCCCAAGACAACAAAGGTCAAGACAGAATTATTTCCATGTGGAAGTGGTTGTTTCAACTTTACTGCCCCATTTTTGACAGAAATTTAGCGTATTTACTTGCTAAAAAGTTTTATCCCATGATGTAAAGGCTCTCATCTAGTTTTTCTGTAAGACTTCTCAGAACTGGTCAGATCTAGCATCCTCAAGTTACAGAACTTGTAGATATCTTACAACATATTTTATCAAACCAGTATTATCTATATCAGGTGTAATAACTACTTTGGGGGGATGAATAACAAAGAAAACTCCTCTTAAAAACCTGAATCATGTCATTAAATTGTATTTTACACTTTATGTTATATCCTCCATCTCCTTAATGTTTTACTTTTAATTTACCTATCTGTAATATCATTTTAAAAACTGAGGCATAATTTACAGGCAATGACACTCAAAAATTTAAAGTGACACATTTGGCCAGTTTTGATGAACACACATGGAGACAGCCATTTCCAACAGCAAAACCTCCTTGTAAAGTTCAAGCACCAATATTAGTGTGACTTTTCTTAAACCACAGTTCAGCTTTTCAGTTCTACAAGTAAGGAGAATACATGCAATTTCAGTAAAGTTCAAATGTTCTCAGTATACTGTTTATGATACTGATGCATGCTGTTTATAGCAGCAGAATGTTTAAATGGCCAAATAGTGTTTTGTTGTTTACTCATTCTATAGACTTTGCTTGCTTCTAGTTTGAGAATACACTGTGAACATAACCACTCTGAAAATTTTCACAGGCTTTTGTGGTGAATCTAAATTTTGATTTATTTTTGATAAGTATCTAGAAATGGTATTGTTAAGTCATAGGACAGATAAATTCCATGAGGAAATATGAAGATTATCAGAGGACTACAAAAAGCATAATCACCTTAAAATAGGATAGGTTGAAAATGTAACAAGTTGCTTAGAACTCATGGCATCCCAAGTGTTGAGGTACCAGAGATAATTTTTTGACTTGCAAAAGGATAGTATACCACAAATAATACAGTCTCTATTGGTGTCTGGAGAAATCCTATATATATTATATATTTATATATATATATATATATATATACACACACATATACATACATACATATATCTCAAAATCTATATACTAAGTAGAAAACAGTTGCAAACACAATTTTCTGAACTTTTTGGGATTGTGGATGACAGATTGATGGTGTATATAAATATATATTTAAATGTATGCATATGCTACAATGAGATGAAAGCATGTCGTCAAGTTTGTCAACAAGCTATGTCAAAGTAATAAACAGGTCAAATACCACGAGACTAAAAGGGTTTTAACATTGTAAATTATGAAAAAGTAAATGCTGTTTATCAGAATGAGGTATAAAATCTTTATCATCAAAGCACCATGCTTCATAACAAAGCTATGTATGATACTGGCACACATTATCACCAAGACTCAGATAAATTAACTTCTCTACAAGGTCATAATGCAGAACATGTTCTTAAGCAGAATACCTGAGTCAGAGCCCTGAGGTTTTAACCATTACAGCAGTACCACAATACTTTTATGTGAGAGTATCTTCTGAATTCATCAAATACTTCAAATTTTAAAAATAAAGAAAATTATGTCTACTTATCGGTATTATTAGTGATTTAAAATAGAGCTGAAAGCTGGTAAAATGGTTAGGAGGTAAGAGTATTTGCTGCCAAGCATGGCAACCAGAGCTCAATCCTAGGATCTACATGGTAGATGGAGACAGTTCTCTTGGAGTCTCATTTCCAATGTTTTCTTCAGCCAAAAATCAAGTTCAAAGCCCTTAGAATAGACTACATGTTTTTTCAGTCTCAGAACTGAACAAGCTCTTTCTTAGAAGCATCTCATAGCGATCATCTTTCAACAGTCTTCAAATTGTACTACTTTTACACAATGCAGACTCATCTGATGACTCTCACAGACAATCCTATTACTTTCAGAAATCTATGCTGTTTAGTTAAGAGAGGATCGATTATATATAGACACACGCTGTTGTGCCTTTTCAGTTTTACTTTTCCATAACCAGTAAATATTTCCCAAACAACCCTTCTCTGTGTTTAGAGAGTGGAGGTGTGTGTTGGGGAGGAGGGGGGAGAATCAGGGGGGATGAGACACTGACTGTCTCATATAAACAACAAGGAATTTTTATATGAGACGGGGAAATAAAAGACGTTGAAATGAGTAGAGAAGAGATAGCATTTTATAAGAAATCTTATTTTTTCATTCTTTTTCATTTTTAAATTAAAACATAATATATAATTCCTACTGCACCTCAGTCTCATACTCATGGTCTTTTTTTAAGTTGTAAGGAATTTAATAACAGCACTTTCCCTTGCTCTGCTATGCCCAACTACCTCCTTTAAGCTACAGAGGCTAAATAGCAACACATCAGAGGCTTCAATCTCAATGTTGCATAGAACTTTCTCAGAGTCTAAGATCTAATAATAGTAAAACTTCTTATGTTTCATCGTCTACCCCTGGGGCTATAACTGCTCTAAATCTGTATTATAGTATGCCTGTCTCCTTTCTCCTCCAGTTCACAAGAGCTCTTCAGCTAACTCCTTTCTAAGTTCTCTGTTGAAGTAGTACCTACTATGGTTCATGTTTGACTGACACCACTCCACACGACCTGAGTTTCCTAGACTGTTTTTTGTGACCATGTTTACATTCTCTCTTCTTACATTACCAATCCCATTCTGTGAATTTAAGTTTACATGAACTTTAATAGTCATGCTCAATTATTTCTTCTAGGTCATTGAAATTTATCTTGATTTCAAAACCTTCATCTCTCCTAATAAGCTTTCACAGACTACTACTAGGAGGAGGAAGAAAAAGAGGAGGGAAAGGAAGAAAAGGAAGTTGGCTACTTTTGCTTTTTGTTGAGACAGTCTCTAGACTGACCTCAAACTCAGAGAAACCCCCGTCTCTGCTTCTCAATGGGATTAAACATCCACACCACCGCACTTGGCTATTCCTCAAGTTCTTATGTGGAAAACTAAATACCACTGCAAATAATCCATCTTGATGCAACCATCAAACAAACTGGTGCATCTGAGTTAGCTACTAGAGTATGTGTCAAGTCTAGAGCTCAAGCTCAGGGCTTGAACAATGTCACCATGAACATGATGCCTGCAGCACTAGGGTGACTATGCTTTAAAGGGGGAAATTGTATAAGATCACCTGTGTCTGTCCACAACTGTACACACTGTGCTATATCTGAGACTTCATAACATTATATACTACAGCATGTCAATCAATGTGACATTAAGTGTTACTATGAAATTAGTAACATTATCGTAAAAAAAAAAATCGAAAGGGATAAGAAAAAAAAAGTACTTAAAAAGTACTAAAAAGCACATCAAAAAATCAAGGAGGACTCGTTAAGATGGTTTGATTAGTTATGATGCATGCTGCCAAACATGATGACCTGAATTCTGTGTCTAGGAACCACAGTCAAAATAGTCAACCACCTCCTGCAAGCTGACCTCTGACCTATTACTTATCTGCATATACAAACAAACAAGTGTCAAAGGAAAAGACCTCAAGTACTACTGTAAAAAGGGCCACTGAAGACCTCAAAGTTTAGAACAATGTCTAAGGTACGTAAGTGTCCACATAAACACTAAGCGGTGGAGCATACCAAGGATACAGGAATTCCCTGTGGGACTTGATAAAATCACTAAGAAAGGGAGGTTGCTTGTCTCAAACAGTTTTATACACACACACAAGTGACCCATTTTGAGAAAATGACCAGTAATCTCTGGGCTATGCAGCCGAGGTCAGCCTTAAACTCTCCTCCTGCCTCTGCCTCCTCACTGCTTTATCTATTATGATAAAAGCATTTTTAGTTTACATGAACTTTAATAGTCATGCTCAATTATGAAAAAAAAAAGCTTGTATCTATATGAAATACTGTATCATACATTTTTCACATTATAGTCTTTGAAACTTTAAAAACTGTAAAAACTGATTATAGTTAAAGGTGCACACTACCATGTACAGCTAAAATGACCATAATTCTGCTTAGCGAACATAGCCAGGGCCTTAAAAACATTTCTAAACTACAAATAGACTAAGATATTCTTATTCCAAATCTATATTTTTTTTAAAAAAATTACTGATAATTTACCGTAAGAGAATTTTATTTTTTTATTCCAACCTTGATTTTATTATGAATGGGTATTTTCCAGTGAGTTGCCATACAACTTTATTTTTAAATTTTGATTTGGTTAATTTTTAATCTTGCAACCAAGTCTGGCCTCGAACTCAGAAAGATCTACTCACCAGTTTCCCTAATACTAGGATTAAAGATGTGCCCTACCATACCTAGCTTTGTATCTATATGAAATACTGTATCATACATTTTTCACATTATAGTCTTTGAAACTTTAAAAACTGTAAAAACTGATTATAGAACAATATTTTCAAGGATATTACTTTAATTAACAGACCAAATCTTCTTTCTTAGGAACTCATTGGGAAAGAGAAGAAGGAAAAGATAATTAAAAAAAATTAGTAATTACAAAAACTGATGACACTTTCAAGAATACAATGCAAGAGTATCAAGGCAACTTTGGACTGGCAGTGAATAGAACAGACGGGAGGGGGAAGGGGGGGAGAGAGAGCTAGCTTTATCTGCAAGTACCATAAGAAAAAGACACAATTGAGCTGTGACAACAGAAAAGACATGTCATGTGCTACCAAAAGAAGATTTTGGGAAGGAGTGGGAACTAGGAGCATCAGAAATGATGAAGGAGGAGTACTTTAGGCAAAGCTGTCATTCATACAGAGAACAAGGGAGGAGTCACTGAATATAAGAGAGGGAACAACTGTAGAAATATAATCTTTAAGATGTCTTTATGATGTCCAGGTACAGACAAAGGAAAAAACAGTTTGTGATGGAATTTCAGATTAGCCACAGTGGTAACTGCAGATATCATCACAGATGCGATTATTGAGAGCAGGAATAGAAAGAGGTCACCCTGGAAAGCATCAGACTCATTACAAGTGTAGCACTTCTCTACAGCTGATACCCTATGACCAAACCAAGGAAGTAGGAACTTCACTTATACTTTTCTACTCAAGAGTCTCTATTGTAAACTACAGCACTAGAGTAGCCTGTAAGTAGTAGTTTCTCCAAAGACGTTTATGGACTAGTTTTCCAGTCATTTAATGCTGCTTTTAATCTTCTCCACACACACATGTTGTAATTTCTAAATGTAACAATCAGAGCTTCTTTTTTTTTAAAGTAGAGAATATCATCACCCATCTCACAGAACTTATTAAAGCAATACTATCAAAAAGTGAGCTAATTTGAAAAATTTGCTGACTTGCTCAGATTTTATATACTACTATTATTAAAATGAAGCTGAGGGATTAACTAAAAACAAGTTGACATATTTGATTTATAAAGAGTAAATGTCTTCTGTCCCCATAAGGGCACAATAAAATAAAATCATCTCCACAATCCATTACTATGGTTTCAAAATTAATTTCCATAAAGGAATCTTATTACTAATGAATGGGATAATCTGAAAGTCACTTCTGAATGAAATTTAAAATTCAATTATCAAAACTAAATTAGAAAACAATGCTACCAAATAAGCTTATCTAAATTCAAATTGCAATGCTTATTTGAACATTAGTATATTAAAATGCAAGATTTACTATTAATGATTTCAATAAAAGTATCACATACTAAAAATGAAATGTCAGAAAAAATTAAATGAAACTTAAAAAGTATAAAATTTTGGGAGACATTTGATTTTCCTAGTTTTGTCAATTCAGTACTAAGTGTGTTAACACAGTGTATGGTCCACAAATGTTCTATCTAAATACAAGGAACATGAGGCTACTTACCAACCATCAGAAAAGCATGCAAACAAATTAAAGGGAGGTATGAAAACAACTGAACTAAAGGAGATATACTGAGAAATTATTCATCTGTTTCCTCTATTAAATACATTTTAAATGTTTAAAAAAAAATAAACCAGTATGTATATCATACACTTAAGTATAAAAGAACTAAAATTAACCTAGTCAATGTGGTGCTTATTTAAATGAGATATAAATATTGTTTAACAACCACATATAGAGTTCTGTATAGTAAGTTTAACATGCAAATTTGGAGGGATGCACAGAATACACAGTTGAAAACAGAGCACTAGATAGATATATATGACAAAAATTTTTCTTAAAGAATAAATACACTGCCCTGTTTTTCTATAGCCAATTTCATTATCCTCTATTTGTTAAGAGCTCCAATCTTGAGTTATAAGCTATCTAAACTAAACTGTCAATCTGTCAATCACGTGTGGAGAGGAGGTGTCCTTTAATGAATCCGTACAGGAATGGCTCTTGGTGCAAGCTGTTCAATGTTAGCACAGACAAGACATTGAGTGACAGCACAGAGCTTCACCAGTACAAAACTCCAAGTGTGTGGAAAGCTGCTCCCACTTGTTTTAAAGAGCTGGAGCCTGAGCCTGACAGCACTGCAGGACAAACAGTAACCAGACTGTTGCACCCAATAACTTAAGGAAATGATGTGTACCACTGATTCTAGTTGTTCTTGCCTTAAGTAGAACACACAACTAAAAGTGCAGTGGTATAAAAAAGATAACTGAATCAGAAACGAATTAAATTTTTTATAAGTTAAAAATAAGAAAAGAGAAGAAAAAAGAAAAGAAGCCAGTATCTGTCCATTTCTGTAGGTTCTTTTCTGTCCTGTCAGCAGCACACAGCAGAGGGCCTCATACACAGCACAAACAGCCTCATGCCAATTGGATTCTAAGGACTTCTACAGAAACTCTGAGATCTGGTGAGGGCTCCTGTAAAGGCCTTTACTTTACACTCAAATATGCCTTTAAAAACTTACTGCCACTGAGTCAAGTTTCACCAATGGTCAACTAAAATATTAGGAATACAAGATGCTACTCAGAAGATGCCAATGTGTGACTGAACACCATGCAATAAAGATTAACAAACAAAAACATTTTACTTTAAAAATATTTTCCCTTGCCACTTATCAACTAAATAATAATTCTTTTCCTAATATAACTGTGTCTCCCTGATAATGTATTTTGAAAGATGCAACAATATTTTCAGGCATCCAGTTTATTATTACTTACTATACTATTGCCTTATGAAACAGCAACCTAGTTACTTACAGTAGGCTCCCCATAACTCTTTATTTTATGAATCAATTATACAGCCTTGAAAATTTAAATACTTCAGCTTTGAATGTTTTTCCCCTAAAAAACAGAACAAAATACCACATAGGAACTGATTATTATGGTTAGTGTCCAGAGGACAGTTGGTATCCTACACACTAAGTGATGGTTCCCACTTTGGATGCTTACTCAAAGTTACGCTAACATACAATTTTTTGGAGACACAGGGGAAAGTTGAAGTTCATTCTGAGAACATGTACATGAAACCTGAATAATACCATTTATTGCAGCTTGAAAACCACATTTGATTCCAATGTTTAAAAAAATTCCAAGTTTAAAAAAAACTTATTTTTTTAAATTTATTCTCCCTATTGGGTCTCTTAGTTGTAAAACTACATTATTTACTATTATTCACATTGTGTAAAATTAAAACGTTACCTTATTGTTTATAAAAACAAAGTATTCTTCCCACAACACTCTGCAGTGATGAATACGGAATGAAATCATGACCAGAACTGTCACACTCTTCTCTGGAGATGTCAAACAAACTCTTTCCTTAAAGGTGCTTGTCATGCATTTGTTTGGGAGGCGGGAGGTGGGTGGGTGGAGGATACAAGCCCTAATAAACTGGCCTTATGTGAGCAGGGATCAATTCGCTCTCATAAAGAATTTATGAGGCCATAGGCCTCTACAAACACCTCATCTATAGAAGGACTGGCTTCTTTTTTCTAAACTTGTAATTTATGAGTTTATTCAAACCCATCAAATTGCTATAAGTAAACGCCTCAAACATTTGAAAATTCCATGGCAACTCATTTAGTTTGGCAGACATGCAGACCCAATCCAATCCTTTTACCCACAGCTAAGCATCACAATGGTAATTCTGCTCTGACACCCTGAAGAGACTGCTAATTACTGCACTGAGTCCCATTCAGATGAAAATGGCAGCGAGCACAGAGAAAAACACCCTCTTCACAAGCTCTCTCACTGTTGCTCTATCAGGGACCAAATGCATTTTGGTTAGATGTTTAAACATCTTTTAATTTCTTTTTCTCAACAAAACAAACAAAGCCAAAATGCCATACACTTCAGTTACTAGTACTTGTCCAAGAAGTTAACTATAAGAGCAGCGATGCATTGGTAATCTGGCTTAAGAATGTCTTGCAGAAGAAACTATTTCAGTATCCAGATGCTTCCTACTACCATCATTACTTCTTTGAACTTATTTTCAGTTTATAATTAAAACGATTTACCATGAGTCAAAGCTATAGGATATTAAGCAAAGAAGAACTCCTGAGAAATAGAAAATATATATTGAAAAATATTCTTTTCTCTTTATTTTTTCTCAATTTCAATGACAGCGATAACTGGTTTTTCTAAAAAGAAAATTAAAATGATTTTGTTATGATAAATATTTTTAAATTTCACAATATTCCTTGGTTAATCAGCACAATTTAAAATTTCAAATTCCTCCACTGTGAATTTGTAGTAATATATTAAAACCAACTATTTAATTCATATTAATTTAGATCCCTATGAATGCTAATGCTTCTAAAAAATCAAATATATATTAAAAACTCATTCATATTTAAGTTCAAAATAGCTCTGAGTAACCGTGAAAACAGGAGGCTTCTACCATAAAGCCACACAGCACAAGATAAACACTATGAACTGTCTGAGAGTAATGACATCACTGTATGCCAGAGTCTGCTAAAATTCAAGTTGCTTGATACCATGAATTTCTCTACAGTAAGTTAGGACTTTCCATTCAGCTTTCCAGTTCAGCCCTAGCATTACACGTGGAAAGATCAGGAGATGAAGGTACACGTTCCTTATCTCCACTTTCTTCTAAGTCTTCACATCAGCAACAATACCCTGTTTTCCCTCATCTGGAATTTTCTGAATCCCTTCTGAAATAATGATGTGTGTAAAAATGTTTCCTGTCCTCCCACCCCATTTTCTTTTCTCAACATTACATTAGAGTTAGCACGGTGCATAATGGGTTCCATTAGGACATGTTCACATTTTGTGGATCGGGAAGAGAACTACTCTATAGATTCATTTTATGTATAGTTCCCATTATTAGGAACTGGATCTGTAACTGGCTTCTCCAATGCTGCAGCTGAGGTAACCAATCCTTTAACACAGAAAAACAGGGAGTAAAAAGGGACACATGTCTCACACTTTCACACAGCTAGAGTAATCACTTTTACTATGCCCGTCAAAGGCATGTAAGTCACACGGTAAGTCATACTATCTGTAGAAAACTGATACAATAATTGGTGTTTGGGGATGGGAGGGATTAAAGGTCAAAATTAACAACAAGAGGAAAGTTGCTACCATGCAGAATAATAAACACTAATGCCAAATCCTGTTCAGACAGGTTTTGTCAGTAAGAGATAGATGCATGTGTGCACCAAGTCCATCTGCCCTTTCAGTGCCACTGAGGAGAATTTTTACAACCAATGAAAAGACTGATAAATTCACAACCACTTTTATCTAAATGAGACTTAAAAATTAAAGACCCAATTATTGAAGAATATACATTCATATACAAGGATACGTAAGTAAATATGAGATGTTCACCAAAACAGACAAAAATCACTGGGCTATAAAGAGGGCTGTGGGTACAGTTTAGAGGTAGAGTCCCTGCCAGACAGACTTGTGAGGCATAAAGCCCTAGATCTACCTAACAAATTAAATAGGTAAATAATATAAAAAGTATAATAATATTTTAAAAGACAAAACACATAGGATGTATTCATCAAGAACAATACCAAATTAAAAACAACCAATGAGATACAAAGCAAAATTCTAAATACTACAAAAGAAATTAGAAAATACTTTGAAATAAATAGTAATATATAGCATAACCATATTTCTATCTATTAAAGAAAGGTGTCAGATCACTAACTTTTTACTTTAAAATGTCCAAATAAAATTAAGTTCAAATAAAGCAGAAGAAAAGCAGAGGTCAATGAAACAGAAAAAGAAAAAGTTAACAAAAATCAAAACTTGAAATTTAGAAGATTTCAACGAATCTGATCAAGAAAAATGAAGTCACAAAAAGGACATCATGATGAAAAAGACCATTGTTACAGATCCTACAGCTTTACTGAGATAAAAAGAAATTATAAATGAAATTTATGATAAATATTTTGACCAGTAGGATATTAGAAAAACAAAAGAAATTCTGAATATCTATATTGCGATTATTTGTATTTAAAAGTCTTTATGCTAATACAAGAAGGGGAGAGGTACATCACAAATAGAAAAAAGTATTTGTTTGATATGATTCAAACTAAAAGTAAAACAAACTTTGAGAAACCCAGTAAGAGACAAGAAGCTGGATTAACTTAAAAGCATAACCCAAACCAATTATTTCCGTAGGTACATAAAATACCGAGAACTGAAAACAGGTCATGATACCATGCCACAAAAGTAAAAAGACCAACCAATCAACCAACCAAAAAAGCAAAACAAAGCTAGAAATTTGTAATATATGACAATATTAATGTAACAAAAGTAAAAGACAAAAGAAAACATTGAATACAGAATTGGGAGATGTCCTAATTTGGTTTCTGCTGTGATAAGACACAGACTGAAACAAACGTGAGGAGGAAAGCTACTTGGCTCACACTTTACAGGGAAGCCAATGCAGGGACACCAGGCAGGAATTCAGAACTCAGAACCATGGAAGAACGGTGCTTCCGGGCTTCACCATTCAGGTACATGCCTAGTACTACCATATGCCTACAACAATTACAGCTAGAAAAATACACCCCAGGCCTGCCCGCAGGCTAACGTGATGAAGGTGATTTCTCAACTGAGGTTTCCTCTTCTCAGATGAGTTTAGTTTGTGCCAGGGTAACAACAAATAACAATATATGAGATAAGATAATAAACAAGCTTTCTGTGAGATAAAATATAAACAACAATTGGAAAGTTGATTGGGAGTGAATCATTCCGCAGCTCACAGGTTTGTAAATAGATGTCTGACTTGTAAATAGATGAGTGCTGTGCAAAGACTTTAAGAACTTTGCCACCCAATAAACTTGGTAACAGATCAACTAATTTTTAAAGGGGCCAAGTCTTCTAGTTCTAAGAACACAGCTCAACATAGATGTTAAGAGCCTTATGAAATTTCTGTGATGTAATTGCTAATATAAACAATTTGTAGAAAATCAAAATCATAAGTAATCATTCTGTCCAGAGCCTAATTGGCCAGCAAATACAAAATACTTTCGACATTCTGTAAAAGTTATTTTAAAAGTCCATTAAGGAAAAAGAAAAAAAAAAAAAAATCAAGAAAATTGGTTTGCCAATTATCTTATATTCCAATAAATACTAATGTTCTACTATAAATGTACCTAAAATAATGCTGCCACTGTATCAAGCCCTAACACAAGTCATTATGTCTTCCTATGTAAGCTCTGTTTAATGTATCTTCATACAGTAAGATCTGCTATGACAACTTAGCGCCTTGAAACTGTTTTTCAAAGCTATGGAGATAACTCAATAATTGAGTATCCGCCTATCTATCATCACAGGTCTAGGCTTTTAGAGGACAAAAAAACCTCCTCCCATTTATAAGATACATTAGGGAACTTACATGAACCTACCTCAAAATTCCAATATTTTTAAAATATCAAGAGACTGTACTATACAGCAAAGACTTTAAAACCAACAGTTCATTTCCTATTCCACTTTCAGAGAACCTAGTGTGATGCAGTTCAAGTTTTACTTGAGTAAAATGATAAAACTGAATGATTTCCATTGATATTTGACATTTTGAAAATATATCAACTTTACCAGCTTACTAGGGAGAATTACTTGAAAGGACAAGAGAGGATACTCTTCCAACTCAAGGGAAGAGATACATGTATTACAGAAATGTTATGTAGGCCTAGCATGAGGGCTTCAGATCTTAATGGTAGAACCCAGGGTAGCCGACTGAGATAGGAGGACCTGGCTTAGGCTGGGCTACCCAGGAAGACCTTGCCTCTCCAGCCCCACTTTTGCCTACCCTCAAAGGAAGGAGGTAGAATATCAACAGTTCCTGTTAAGTCTCTAAAGACTTCTGAGTCTATTTGTGGTAGATACTTGAAGACAATCAATACAGACTTGTATGATAAAAATACTATATATAATGAGAAAAGGTACTCATGCCTACTTAATGCATGCACGGTCTATTAGTAAACTAGAAAACAAAAGGATTAAAGTAATCTATCAAAACAAATGTGAAACAAAAACATTATTTGGCTACAAAAAAAGTCTTCTAAATATCTGATTCTAATGAATGATGTGTGACCATTGCAAAACCTTTATTAATTATGAAGTTAAGTTTGAATACTGAACTATTTTCTGGAGGGAAAATTGGTGTATCACTTGTTGTATGCTTACTGGCAAAAGGAATGAAATCTACTGAAGGTTGTTTTAAACCCAAATGTAAGCCTAGCATCACTGGTGGTATAGATCTTCAACCCTAGCACTGTGGAGGCAGAGGCAAGATGATCTCTTGAGCTTCTAGGAACAGGTGAGTCTTCATAGCCAGAGCTACATAGTAAAACTCCATCTCAAAACAAAAACAAACTCAAGTTAAAACCAAAAACACACCTTTGGGTTTTGGATATTGGTCCAGAAGGTAGGAAAGTTTTTGATGAGCATGAATGTGGACACATAAAACTGGGTATAATGGCACATGTCTGGATTCCTATGGAGGGATAGGAGGCAGAAACCGAAGAACGCATGGACATTCATACTCCAAGAAGCCTCATATCCTCAGCAAAAACAACAAACCCGACTCAAACAATATTAAAGGTGTAGAGCAATACCCAAGGTTGTCCTCTCACCTCCCTACCTGCACCCCCATTCAAACAAAGAAACGTTCCCTGTAATGGGAACACACATAACACACACACAACCTTTTTAGTTTAAAACACACAACCAAATGTGACTTACTAAATATTACATTTAACATTTCAAAAATAGACAGGTTAGAACTTAGTCACAAGTTGAGGATATAACTTCTGTCAGATTTATGAGCCTTAAAACCCAGCAGAGATAAAACCACAAATAAGATACTTAATTTCATTTAACTATAAAGCTTAGATCAAGCAATGTTGACAGTGTTCCTTGTCTCACCCCACACCCCCTAGATTCAGCTTTCTCCACAAAAGGGCATAGAATTGTCCTTTTATCTTTCTAGAAAAGACTGATGCCAGATGTAAGAGCAAAACAATCTTTAAATGATTATCATAAGTAAAATAACAGCCACCAGCAACAAGATGAGACCAGAGAATGTAGCATATCACTTCAAAACATAGAAACATAGAAAGAAAAAGAAAGAAAAAGAAAGAAAGAAAGAAAGGAAGGAAGGAAGGAAGGAAGGAAGGAAGGAAGGAAGGAAGGAAGGAAGGAAGGAAGGAAGAAGAGGAGACAGAGAGAGAGAGAGATAAAGAGAGAAGAGAGAGAGAGAGGAAGAAAAGAAAGGAAAAAAAAGAAAGAAAAAAAAGAAAAAGAAATAGAAGTTGTTGCATTAGCTTATAACTCTCAGCACTTGAGATTGCAAGCTCCAGGCCAAACAGGGCTAAAAAAACAAAACAAAGCAAAATGATTCATATTTTCCTATAGAACTTGGCCGTGGATTTAAACCCTGAGGTTTGAGACCATTAGGCAGCAAGCATTTTCTCCTACACTAGTACAAATTTCCTAGAAGGTAACTTAGGAGTAATTTTAATCCAGTTTTATGATGATATGCACTTTCAGTCCTATGGCTCTAAATGCTCGGGATAAGATGGCTCCCTGTTCTAATCAAATTCCCATTTGTTACTGCCATATGAAACAACTCATCATCTGGTTTCTCAATTTTCACATTTCCAAACCCAGTTTCTTTGTTTCTAACAATGTAAATAAAAGGCAGCATCAACTGCTTTAAGACATCACATATTAAGTCTACATTAAGTCTAATCAAAATTCCTGTCAACTAATTTCACCTTCAAAATAAACCCATCATCAAACACCTCCATCATCCTTGACTCTAGTTCAAACAACTTTTGTGTATCTAGCCATGGCCTATTCTGAATAAGCACTTGCATTGAATGCTTTCTAAGCAGCATCTGAGCTTGCACCACTGCCCTCAAAGCCTACTAGCTAAGCAACCAGAAGAATCCATTGAAACAGACATCAAACCATGCCATTCCTGTCCTCAATCTCTCCCAACAACCTATTTCAAAATACAGACACAATGCCTTAACTTACTTTCCCAATTACCTCACACATATATCCAGCTCACTCAACTTTGCTGGGCACCATGGTATTTTCTAATCAGGACACAGGACCACTGCAAGTTTCAGTTCTTGGTAACTAAGAAAACTCCTAAGATATGCAAATAGTTGTACTACACATTTCAGTTAGGTATTTCTCAAAATCATTTCTTCAAGAAGCATTTTGTATCATTTACTAAAACAGCATTTCCTTAACCCATAGTTCTCTATCCCTTTTACTGTGCCTTAGAAATATACAAAAGTTAACACTCAATGTAGTATCGTTATAAATCCATGCATAAAAAACACACACATTTAATCATGTTAATTTTATTTCTGGAAACATTCTAAAATATTTAGACAGGCAGCCTCTAACATTTCCTTACAAAGATAATATCTGTCATACTATTAATAAGCAAGAAATAATAAATGATTGATAATAGCATAATCATACATATGTTGGCATTTAAAGCATGTCACTAGGGGAAACCATGAATAACACTATTAATGACTCTTTCAGGACATAGAAAACTGTAGTTGTGTAATGTCACACTAGAAAAATTATTCTAGCTTCTAAAATATGCACTTAGAAAGTAAACAGGTAACATTAACATCAGAATTCAAGTATAAATAGAAGTCATCTGACTAATTCTAGTTAAATTTTTGAATTTTCTTTTCAACAAATACAACTAATATAAATAAACGCTGTATTAGTTCTCCCTCACATGATGAAGTTTAAAACAGTTGGTCTCACAGACCCAGAAAGTAGGATAGTGAATACAGAGACAGGAGAGGGAGAGGGAAAAGGAGGGGGGGGGAGGGGGAGGGGGAGGGCGAGGGGGAGGGGGGGAGGGGGGAGGGGGAGGGGGAGGGAGGGAGAGAGAGAGAGAGATTTAAGAGGTGTGCAATTCCAGGTAGATAAGAGGAATAAACTCTAGTGCTTTGTAACAGCAGAATGAATACAGTTAAAAACAATTTATTGTTTGCAAACAGCTAGAAGACTTCCAACACAAAAGACCTGAGAACAATCTGAAGTGATACCAAGAGGGGAGGGCAGGGAGGATAAGAGAGGAAGTAAGAGCTGTGACAGCTAAAACTCAGGGTCACTTGAGGGATAGTATGGAAATCTACTATAGTAGAAGCTTCACAAAATATGTATGAAAAAAAATGTAAATGACAGGGAGACAAAGTACCAAGTAGACACCTCTCACCATCAAATGAGACATCCAATCTTTGGAATGCATTGCATCCAAGTGAGTTCATGGCAAAGGAGCTTCATAGAACCCCAAACACCAGGATATACTGCTGAAGCTACTTATTGTTTGTTCTTCACAAACTAAAGGTAATGCCCTATTGCTAGAGGCAATACCTAAATAACTCATTCAATAACAAGGTAGGCTGGTGTCCACCTAGAACCTTCAGCCCTACTGACTGGTGTGTTCATGGTAGAAGGACTCTGCACACCACAAGAGGAGCCAGGTTAACCCAATCCAACTACATACCATTTGATCTATAATGGTAGCCTACTAAATACACAGGTGCAATAGTGACACAAACGTTATGGGAGTAACGACCACTATCTGACTGTAATTAAGGCCCACTCCATGAGATGGAACCCATGCCCAACACTCCTCAAGTGGTCAGGAACCTGAGACCAGAAATCCAAATACTACTGTTCTGCTAAAAGAATGCAACAATAAAATGACTTTTAATGACATTCAGCTATACGGATAGATCAGTGTCTTGCCCAGCCATTATCAAGAAGCAGTAGAAGGGAACAGCTATAGAGACACACAATTGGACAATGTACAGACTGAGAGCCCTTGCTTGGAACACTCAGTCCTAAATGGAGTGTCTCCATCAAATTCCTCACTTCTGTGCTCAGTAACTCTGTAGAAGTGGAGGGGGAAACATTCTAAAATGTGCCGCAGCTCTCATGTGAAATTCAGAGGACAACTTCCAGAAATTGATTCTCTCCCACCACTGTTGAACCTGGGGATCAAACTCAAGTCAGGCTCACCAATCAACAAAAATTCCATAAATGAAAGAGTCGGTACTCCAAAGTCTTATCTCACCACTGGTTTTTCCCCACTAAATTAAAGGGCCAAAATTTTCTAGAATTGACTAATAACCTTCAAAATCAATGTTCTTTTTCTAGGATATCTTTTAGAATAAGAGTAAATTTAAAAGACAATAGCTAGAAAAATCCCATGGGTAAATAGTAAACTATTAGACCATTTTCTTTTTGCTACATTAAACACATGTGTTGTTAGATACACAGCACTGTAATACTTTCCTGTCTATGAAACTATAACCACAAGTCCCTTTTTCACTGCTTTTCAAGACTGCACAGTTACTAAGGAAAGGGAAGAGGATAAGATTTAACAGTGTGTATTTACAAACAATCTACATGTCCATGTTCCTTAGGTATCTATTGATAGAATTCATATCAAATTCTTTCCTTGCAAGGAACCAATTTTTTCAAATGAATGGGAAAATGTTTCTAATGTATGAGGTTCACTTACAAAGTGGACAATGAGGACAATAAAGAGCAATATATAGTGAGGACAATATATTGCTGGGACATAAACAACAGCAGTAGATCCCAAACACATTCATGGAAGCAACAAAATGGCTCTGGTGATAGCACACTAACAATAGATTTTCCTTGCTTCTTTAAGAGCAGCCAACTGAAATATTTCCATGTTATTAACATGAGAAAGATGGCTTCATAATCTACTTAAAATCATTTTCTTCTCATTTTCCATTAAAAAAAAAAAAAGTACTCTGATATTATGCAGCAATATAAAAAAAAAAAAAGTAAAGAAGAGCTGAGAGAAGAAAACCAGGAGAAAGAATGTCTCATGTAGGATTCCTAAATGTGACCTTTAACAGTGTTTGTTAGCTGGTAAGTGTAAAAAGCATTTGGATTGGTGCCTACGAAACCAGTAAAACTCACCTTTCAGTAAGAACACAGATTCTACTATGCAATTAGAAAGTTTTACTCTACAACATTAACTTATTTACAGAAGAAAATATGCCGGAAGAAAACCTAGCATATGAGCAAACTCTACTTTCCCACAGTACTAGTTACACTGATTACTGAATTATTATTATTATTTAACCTTTTTTGATTTTGTTTTTTGCTTGTTTGGTGTTTTTTGAAACAGGGTCCTTCTACATAGCCCTGACTGTCCTAGACTCAGTATGCAAACAAGGCTGGCCTAGAATTCACAGAGATTTGCCTGCTTCTGCCCCTTTCGTGTTGGGGAGGGACTACATGCATGTGCCACCATGCTCAGCATACCTAACTTTTTAAAAAAAAAAAAAAAACAGAAAACAAACCAAAAACTTTCAGCATCCTGATTGCTAAATCTAGATTGTTCTCCTCTAACAGCAATTTAAAAGTCGACTGTGTCTTTTAAGAAGTAGGCAATTAGCCTTGCTTCTCTACCACATCACTTCATTCACAAAAATAAGCAGGGATTCCAGGTTAAGAATTTCAACAATCCTGTCTTTTACACTATATATTTAATGAGCCATATATTATTTTTATATTTGTGGTTAAATAAAATCTCTAACAAATAACAACCCATCCTTTATTAACATTATTATTCAAGTCAATCTAAAAAGGAAAAGGTAAAAGATTTTTCGAAAGATGAAAATTTACTTACTGCAGGTACTAGTAACTTCTTCACTTCTTCAACCGCTCTCTTTAGCTTGATTTCTGCTCTGTTCTGAGCATCTTCCACAGTGATTAGTACATGTAAATCTTCATTTAGATGCTCCCAATTGGGTTTGCCTCTATTTTGCTCCTCCTTTAAAAAAGAGAGAGAAAGAGAAAGAGACAGAGAGACAGAGACGAGAGAGAGAGAGAGAGAGAGAGAGAGAGAGAGAAAGAGAGAGAGAGAGAAATGCAATGTTACTAATACTTTCTTTTCAAAGACTGAATACACCTTTTGTAACATGCACCTAGTACCAATTACTTAAAGCCTTATTTGCTAGGATGACATTACAAAGCTTTTCAATTATTTTCCAAAGTAAACAAAAGCCTTGCAATGGGACTAGTCAGTCAAATGAGAACTCAGCAAACATTCTTGCTACACCTATTATATTCCAGCTGAGGATAAAAGTGACCAAAACAATCACAAGAGATAGTATTGCTACTCTAGGAAACATGCAGTGCCATTTTTTTTTTTTAACTATAATGAGTAACTCTGAAAAGCATGGTACTTCTGTATTTTACTTAAGAGAGAAGTCACCAAAGCTAAACAAGTCACTTAGCAGTATCATGCAAATAAGCTGCCAATATGGGAAATGAATCAAAACTTTCATCCTCCAATTTTAGTGATACCTCCACTCACTCATTACAAAAGGTTTAAATAACACGGGTTTCCAGTCAACCCTAGAAAAAGTATTTTGAAAATAGATCTCATCATGTAAATGAAGTACTAGTTTCTGTATTTCAAGTAGTAAATGGAAATAAAGCACAGCAAATAATTAGATATTGTGGCTTTTACTTTTTAAAATGTATATACAGTGAAGAGCTGCTAGGCAAGGAAGCATCATTATTCTTTGGGGTATGGCCACTGCTGTTGCCATGTTCCAGTGGATGGCTGTATGCCATGCACATATGGACAGGACTAAATGGGCTTAGTGGGTTTTTTCAAAATTAAAATATAAGATGAATATAAAATTTGGGGTCAATGTATGTGTGTATCCTGGAGGAACTGGAGAGGAATTTAGTGCGCTGGATTCGATGTGCATATGTATATGTGTGTGCGTGTATACAAAATTATGAAATAATAAAAATGAACTATGTATTAAGTCCTAAATACATGTTTCATAGAAAATCATCTATGTCATTTCTTTGCTAGCTTCTGCTTACCAAGCAAGAAATGTATGTATATGCTGAAAGCCTTATCAAACTACTTATAAGGGCACATGGCCACATGCACACTTACATAATTTATAAATATACAAATTCTTAAACTTGAAAACAATTTAAGGATTGATCATAAATATAACTGCTACTCAAATCTAAAGCAAATTATCAGAGGTAAACAACAAAAATACCCATTGCTAGACCCTTCTTGTAAAAGCGATTAGTCTGTTACTGTGTCAATTACAGTCACAGGAAGTAAACTGGCATAATAAAAAAGGCTTTCCTATTATTTTTCACATTGAGGACAAACAATGAAGACAAAAATAAGATTTATCAAGTACAGGTTTCTGCTTTATCAGTTAGTAACTTCTGTAGGAAAATACACCTACATAGTCAAGGCATATGTTTCTGAAGAACACACTTACAGTCATAGTGAGATAACTAGAATTCAAAGTAAAACAGAAATAATAAAACACTATGTTAACTAGTAGCCTAAAGCCTATCTGTTTCATTACTAGATCATACCGCATTCCTTCTAACAATACATCTTGGCAGAACTGTATTAAAAAGTAAATTCCATGCAATATCAATGTAGAATAAAATGGTGGAATTGTATCATCAGAGAATCTGAAGAGCACTCAAGCCAAATACAAATATAACTAACAAATATAATCTGGCCATTTAAAATATTTTCAGTTTAAGAAATTATATAAATACCAATTAGCTCTATTTAATAAATGATAGTATAAGCTGTTTCTTTTTACCCAGGATGCACCATGAAGAGCATTGAGGATAAAGAGTCACTGAATCAAAAATTGGGAACCCTAAAATCATTTGCATGCAAATACAAAACATATACTTTTGTGACAATTTTAAATCTATATTTTAATGTTAAAGAATGCTTGTATTCCTCACCAAAATTTGCACTTTTGTTTATTTTTATGTATCTATTAAGTAGACTTGGGAAAACTACCTGTATGCCTAACTTCATATATGTGTAAGAGACTTTCATTTGTAGCTGAGACAAAGAACCAGAAACAATGCTCACTTCTTACTCTATCTGAAACAATCAAAGTATATGAGGCAACAATTCCAAGCTACTAGAAATTAGGCATTGAAGAAGAGAAATAACAATGGTGAGATGACAGGGACCAGCTGCAACTGCCTAACTTGACAATACTCAACAGCTTTAGTCTCAGCCCACTAGAAGATACTAAAAGATAGCAATTTGAGAGTCCAGGAAAGTAAAGCAGGCACGGCTCAAAACTGCAGGAGACCTGTTAGGATCTCATCAAGTACTATAACTCATCAGATCCATATAGGCTGGCAGAGGATTCTAATGGTCAGGTTAGGAATAAGTTTCCAAAGAACTCCACATCATAAATTGTGAAACATCTCATGATTCATCAACAGGGGAACATTAAAAGGAAACAATTCAACTTAGTATGAGCACTATTCAAGTATTGCCTAAAAAATTACAAAATCAAGATTTAAGGGGGCTAAACTTTTTCCAACTAATTTAACACTTCCTAGAACAAAGCTGAAAGACATTTATTTATAAGAATAAAAATATATCTTTCCAACAATGTGAAAGTCTCTATTTTCTGCTATGTAGTCAGAAGTTAACAGTCATTAGAGCTGGGAGATGGCTCAGCAAATAAAATACTTGGTCTGTGAACACAGGAACTAAGCTCAGATCCCTAGCACTCTATAAAAGACATGTTTTGGGGAGAGGGTACTAACATGTGTTGCAGACAAGATCTAGAGGGATCAATGGACAGGTGATCTATCTCAAACAATGGACTCTGAGGTCAGTGAAAGGCCTACCTTAAAAAAAAAAAAAAATAAGTACTGAATAGACAGCTCAGTGGGTTAAGAACACTGCCTGCTCTTCTAGAAAACCTGGTCTGATTCCCAGCATACAACAGCTCACAATTACCTTATTTGTAATTGTAGACCCATGAGATCTGACTCTCTTTTCTGTTCCCTGTGGGCACTGCACAGAGTACAGATATACATGCAGACAAAACATCCATATACATGAAATAAAACAGACAAACAGATAAGGTGGAGACCTAGAAAAAAGATACCAGCCTCATGCTCTTGTCCACACACACACACACACACACACACACACACACAAAGAATGGTGGGGTCATTAAAGATTATATAAATTGGACACTTACAACAGAAGAAAATGAATAAAACAAATCTTGGAATGATGTATTTATCGTAAACAGTATTTACAGAAACAGTATTTTACAAAAAAATTGTACGTGTTTTCAAATTCATAATTCTAAAATCTTTCACTGTACTTTCCCTAACATTGTCCTCATCTACACAGTATCTACAATTTTTTGTAGTTATTTGTAGTATTTCACTTATTTTAAGATATTTCTACATTGTATGTATGATGTTTATGGGGGATACATGTCCCAGACCCTGTAAGGGAAGTCAGGGAACAACTTTGGAGAATCCACTCCCCTCCACTAAAGGCTTCCAGGGGTTGAACTCATATAGTCAGAGTTGTTCAGAAAGCACTGTCACCCACTCGGTCATCTCAAGGACAAATTCTAAGACATTCTTTTAAGTAACACAGCAACATTTTTGAAGCTGGACATGTCTTATTAATGCTGAAGGGTGTCATGTATTGCCTTTCTTGCCTAACTACTGCTGCTGTGACCAGATACTTAAAATACTGTTAGTCATCTCTTCATCCAGTTTCTAGTCACAGAGAATGCTAAGAATGCTGAAAGATGATGGGGTAGGACAGTCTTCTTTGCTGCTTGCTTAAAAGTCATGGTCCATGGCCAATGCTCCTCTTTACAAATACAGTCACAGAAGCAGGTATAGCCTTCTGCTGGCTGGTGCACACCAGACTCAGGGACTATCTGCAAATATGAGGACATTGCTCTTGCTTTTTACATCAATCAGAAAACCTGGCTTCTAATTCAGGAAGCACTGGACTTCTACTAATATGTGAGAAATTGTGGCAACAAGCTAACTTATTAAGTTTAGGTAAGATTAAGATTAAAACAAAACAAAAACAAACAAACAAAAACAAATCCAGACATTTTAGAGTTCCTGGGATAAACTTCCAATAGCTTGGGGGAAAACATGATTATTCTTAAAAGTTGTTACATGTTGGGAATTGCTTCTAATGCTTTGTCTTAATTTGGCTCCCAAGAGCTACCTCCAGTCCTGAGGGTCCCTGCCCCCAGCTGGCTGCAATTAGTAATAAAGAATTGCCTTAAAGCCAATGGCTGAGCAGAGAGATGGAGGCAGGACTTTTAGATTGCATGGGCAAGGGACTAAGGGAGACAGGATAGCAACCAGAGATTGCCTTGACTTGGGAGAGGGATCAGATTTAAGAGCTGCAGGAGAAAAATCATCCAGTAACGCAGGTAGAAAGAGAAAGTGGCCCTATTCTGGTGGAGGCAAGCGGCAGTGGCTGCCCAAAGGTAACAGGCAGCAAAGATAAAATATAGATTTAGAAGGTGTTGCCAGGAATACTGGAGGGGAGTGTGTGTTAGTGGAGGGGAGGCTGAGAAGTGCCCGGACATTGAGCTAGTCAAGGCATATCAAAATTAGCTGGTGTGTGTGCGTGTGTGCGTGTGTGTGTGTACACACATGCGTGTGCGTGTGCGTGTTTCAGTCATGAATCCAGAGAGCTCCTGAGTGGGTGTGTGCCCTGTCACCGCTACAGCTACATTATCAATACACACAGCAGCACAGACTACTATGGCATAAAAAACACGACTGAATAAAAATAAACTGTGAACACTGATAAATTCCTTTTACCACAGAATACAATGAATAAGATTAAGTCTAGGAAAAACCTGTTAAAATGACACTGTTTTTCAAGACAATAAATGTGCTGTTTCTCTTTTCAGATTAGTATTTTGCTAATTTTCAGAGGAATGCCCTTTGTGAGTTAATCCTCAGTATCTTTGTTCAATAAACTTCATACCTATCACAGCTTGTCTTTATTGCTTTTATTTTCCTCGCTTTTCATCTACTTCCGTGCTCCTTCTTCACGACATGAAAACACGCCACTTTGAGGAACACTTTTCATCTTAAGCTGATTTCTGGAACACAAAGAACCTTTGAGGCTCCTGTATCTGACAAGACTTTTCTTATAGAACAAACACATAGTGAGTATGCCAAGCATCCAACTTCATTCACTGTTCAGTATGGTGCTGTTAGGTTTGCTTCCTGGTACTTCTGGTATTTTCTACTTTACATGTTTTTCAGTGATGGTATTTGGTAAATATAGCATTTATCATGCCCTAGAATTTTCTATATATAAGAATCAAGTCTGAAAAGAGTTTTAAACTATCTTCTGTTCTATGTGGTGTTTCTCTTCTCTTCTTCTTCTTTCTTCTTCTTCTTCTTTATTTTCTTATTATTAATTTATTCATTATATATATTATTTTAAATTTATTTGTGTGCATCTATCTGTATATGACTACCCATAGATTACAGACAAGGCCACTGGATCCCAGGTGGTTGTGAGCTGCCTGACTGTGGTCCTTAACGAGCAAGCTCAACTCCTTGCAAGAGCAGCAAGCACTCCTAACTCCTGAGCCACCTCTCTAGCTTTGCTTTGTTTTGCTTGCACTGGCTATCTTTTCGTGCCAACGAAAATGGAAATGATAAAAACCAAGCATCCCTGGGATCTTTCTGAGCATAGGAGGAAAAACACAGTATTTTATTACTTTATGCTACTATAATTATTTTGTAGATGAACTTTAGCAAGTTGAGGGTGTCTCCTTTTACTTTTAGTTCCCTGGTGGGTGACAGGGGTCAGTTATAATATATGGCCAAGTTCGTTTTTATGTAGCTATAGACACAGTCACAATTCTGAGATTTGACCCCACTGATATGATGGACTTCGTTTGTTGACTGTCTTAGAGATGCTAAACAACTCTTGTAAGACATATATCACTTGGTAAATGTTACAGTAACCTACTTATATATTTCAATTAAACTCACTAAAACTTGTTATTTTGGTATCTGTGACGATGGGGGAAATGAAACTTTTCCTACATTTTCCATTCTAAATATTGGATACATAAAGTATAACCTTTTCTTTATAGGAAAGTTTGAAAATACAGCTCAGACCTTAAAGTAAGAATTTGTTGCTTCCGTTCAAATGACATGGAAGTGTCATTTTTGTGTAATTGTTGCTTCTTGATAATAATTTCTTTTTCAAAGAATCTATTATTCTCATATAAAATGCCTAACTTTAGTCCTAAATTACCTCATGGAGCAAGAGATACTGGCACACACCTAACATCCCAGAGCTTGTGAGGTGGAGACAGGAGGATTAAAAGTTCGAAGTTATCCTGGGCTATATAACACCTTATCTCAAAATGTTACTCATGTCATGCAATCCCTTCCAGAACTTTTTAATAAATACAGGGTCTCTAGTATATTCTTCACCTTCTCAGGTACTGGTTTTCAGTATTTTCTACTTGTTATATATCAGCCTAATTAGAGCTTTATCTATTACACTAGTACTCTGGAAGACAAATAATCATTTTCATTACATTTCTCTATTGTCCTTGTTCAATTTCAGTATCTTCCATCTTATATTTCTGAGTTCCTTTTTAATTACACAGAGCTTATTTTTGATGTTTCTAAGCTTATGAAACAATTATAAATAAGTCCCCTTTAAACAAGTTTTTAACCCCACAAATTTTTCTGTCTTGTATTCTTTATAATTCAACTAAAAATGTTTTCTGGTTTCCTTCATATGTCTTGGCCAATGAGTCATAGGAAGTTGTATTACTTATTTTCAAAATATTTGGTATTTAATTCCTTGATGATCCAAGTTTAAGTTATACAATTCTCATCTTTTCATACCCTATGACATGTATAGGTTCCGCTCTACTGTACATAAAAGAAAATATAAAGTTTCTAATGATTAGGTAGAATATTTAACAAGGCCCAGAAGAAGGCCAAAGTATTGAGAATACAACTCTACCTCCTCTTCAGTCAAAAACAAAACAAACAAAACAAAAGCTACTTCTGATTGTGGAATTAATTACTGTTTATACCTATATTTAATTTTCTGGCTCATGTATAAAGCTGTATTTATGCTGTTTCATTATCCTGATAGATTACAAAATATCTTTACCATTACAAAATATCTCCTTTATTTCCTTTTGAGAGTCTTTTATTTTACATCAATAGAGACACCTGCTTGCTACCTTCTAGAAATATTGTTTCCAGCTTTGTATTTTCAATCTCAGTATTTCTCTTTTGGATGATATATCTCTTTTTTTTTTTTTTTTTTTTTTTTAGAGTAACAAATGTACTTTTAATTGACTTCAGGTAAAAACTACACAGGGAGGAGGAGCAGTGATTAACTCTGGCCCTAATGTATCAGAGCCATATCATCTACATTAGAAAAAAAAAAACCAAGGCATTATGTCCTCACAGGTCACATGTGTGGCTGGTCACCAAATCTGGTCGTTTATATTCCGTATTTCTTCTTTAGCTCTTCTACCTTATCTCTTGATCGGCTTTAATAAGAGCAACTTCGAAGCTCTGGGGTGGGTTTCTTCCACTGTTATTTAAGCAATTTGGGGCAAGGCTGAAGCTACAGCGGCTCCATTGAATAGTCTATGTGTGCAACTATTCTGCTGTTCCTATGCTTCCTTTCCATACTTTCTTCTCTACCATATCAGATCCAGCAGTGTGTATGTTTTTTAAACTCAGACATTGTATTTTTAATGGATGCATGTGTGCCTAGTTGTATGTCTGTACCAGGTGTGTGTGTGCTGGAACTACCAGAGGGTGAAGACATCAGATATCCTAGAACTGGAGTTTCAAAGTGCTTGTGTCTGACCTTGTGATGCTCGGGACACAACCCCAGTCTTCTGCATGGGCAATAAGTGCTCTTAACCACTAGGCCATCTCTTTAGCCTCACTGCTGTACTATGTTCTATAAATGCATTTTACTTTTAAACTTAACTTTGGTAACTTTCTAATTATACTTCTTAGTACTATTTTTATGGTTGCTATCGTGGAGGGCAAGGTTATAATACAAATTTTAATTGTACATGATCTACTTACATTTACTTCTTTGCTATTTCACATAACATAGAAATTTTGTAACTACATAGGTCTATATATACATTGATATAATTTAAGAAATCTACATTAAATAGCTATTATCTTTTATAAGAAATTATAATGTATCCAGTGAGGCTTTTTTATTTACTAGAATATTTACTATTACCAGTGTTAGCCATTTTCTTTTAAATAACCAATTTTTAATGACTAACATTTTTCTTTAGCCTAAAGGAACACTCATTCATATTATCTAGTGCAATCAGTTCTTGTATCTTATTTCACTTTCATTTAAGAGACAGTCTTTGGTAGTTAGATAATTCAGATCGCTATTTTAACTTCTAGCATTTAGAAGTTATTTTCCCTTCCCATTTATTTTCTGTTAATAAAATCAGCCATTAAATATTTCATATATAATTTTCTTTTCTCTCTGCCTTCAAGATGTTTTTATGCAATACAAATAGAGTGAAACTAAACTAAAAACTAAAATGAAGGCCCTCAGGAAAAAGAATGGGCTAGTGATCTGGGAAGCAAATATTCAAAAGCATCAAGGTTTCATTCTAAAGTAGAGTCTTTCTATGTATGAATACATGAATATATATGAATATATATGGGCTATATTTTACTTTTAAACTTTGCCTCAGTAGCTTTTTAACTATACTTCTAGGCAATGTTTGTAAGGTTAAATGATCTATTACATTTACTACTTTACCAACACTTGAATTCATAATCTTCCTGTTTCAGCATTCTAAATATTGAGAATATAAATATGAACCACACTCAGATAAGACTGTCCGTTGGTATCTGGTGTTAAAGATCTGTTCTGATACATCTCAAGTGTACACTGTGTTCTGTGTTCATTCTAAATGCTGCTGGTTGGGTATCTAAGATCTGCCTATTTATGTCTATCAACACACTTCAGAGGTTCTAAACCATGATTTCTTCAAACATTTTTTTTTCCAGGCTTATCTGTTTTCCGGTTTTCTTGGATCCCAAATGTGTGTCTGTTAGACCATCTGAGGAATAGAAGAGTAGCATCAACATGAAAGAAGCCAGGAAACACACATGACGGGGACCCCTTACCCTGGCCTACCAGCAACAAAAAGAGCATGCAAGGAAAAACAAAACCTCCAATATATATATTGGAGAAAAGATGTGTCCTATGTAAATTAATGACCCTCATGGTCCAGGGCTGTTATACATGTGTTTCCCCAGTATTCTAGGCCCCTGTTCATTCCTGGGACTCTTTCTTATAAACTGCTCCTATTCCACTGCCTTGTCATATGTCCCTGACACAGTTCTTTATTCAAGGACACAAGAAGCTAGAAACTAAGTAGGTCTCCCTCGAACTCTAATCTGCACCTATAGTATGCAAACCCCAATTTTTCCAAATGGCTCCCATCACTTGGTTCTCTACAATAGGAAATCTCCATTGTCCTATCTTCAAATACATATTCAATAAAAATCATCTAGTTATCAAATTTATTTTATCAAGACATTCTATATTAAAGTTTGAAAACTTCTAATTGCTTTTATTTTCCTTCTGGTATTATGTTTCTCTCCCTATATTAGTTTATCAGAATCCTAGCGACAGCTTTTTGAAACACCTCTGGGGAAAGGCGTGGTATTTATGCCGACAGTACCAACATCTATCCTATCTATGACCTGCTGAAGTACATGAAAGGGCCTGTCTTGCGGATCCAAAGCTGCAGTATCTCCAGGACACAACAAAAGGAAATCCAAGAGTAGTCCCCATAAGGATCCAGTATTGACAGTGTAGAAGAAACAGAGGTCTAGAAACAGATCAATGACTCACTGCAATGAACACTTATTTGCAAGTGAAGACATGTGGACAATAGACTATACACTATGTGGCACACTGTGGCATACTACAGCCTCCACTGCAAAATGTTCTTTTTGCTTTTTACTCTTATTTTATGTTCTTTGGGGGGAAGTTGCAAGATTGGAGGATGGAAACAAAGGGACAGGGAAATGAGTGGGACTGGGGTGCATGATGTGAAATCAAGGACAGTGTCTGACTAATGACACTTGATCCTTCACATGCACACACATGAATACACTCCCACACATACAAGATACTAAGATATGAAATCTGTCTGAGCAGGTAAAAAAAAAAAAAAAAAAAAAAAGTCCCATGAAAGCCCAATACCTGATTTTGGTCTCTAGAATCCACAGAACACAAAATTCAACTCATGAAAGTTGTCCTCTAATCTCCACAAACATCCTATAGCACATGTATGGCCTGGTACACATGTACTCACACATAGGCATGAATGTGCATATGCACATACATAAACAATAATAATTCTAAAATACAGTATTACAAACAGTAACTACATATAGTTACTGTACATAAAGAGCAAAGTAATTCAACAGGATATTTTTAAACCCAGGGGTTGGCTCAAGCACAGCATAAGAAAAGTCGCAATATATTAAATTTCCAAGTGTCTCCCATGTGTCATAGATGTGCAGGACTTAGAGGTTACTGAAAATAAATTACTGTGAGATACACCTGTAATTGAGAACATAGCAAGTGTTTATATGAGAATATGGATGTATTATATATAAAAGAATGGAGAAGAAAATCACTCTTTAGATGAAAGTATTACTTAAGATTGAAACAACTTCAAAAGCTCAAGGAAAAACAAGAAAATAGATTAGATGGTAACTCGGTAACTGTTCAAAAATCACAAACTACATAACATATAAAGGGTCTGATTTTTCTTCGTCTGTTCAATGGCATTTCCTATAGCTAGAGATGACCTCAAGCTACATAGTACATAACTTCAGCACACTCACATTTGATTGATCAAATAAGCTGTTTTCACAAGATAATACTGACTGAAAAGAAGTGCAAAACTCACAATAAACTAACATGGTATGTTCTTATTTTATTTTTGAGACAGGGGATCTTTACATAGACAGGCTGGCCTTGAAGTCAGAGATCTACCTGCCTCTGTCTCCAGTTTACTGCAATTAAATGTGTGTGTGTCACTGTGTCTGGCCTCAACAAATTAAGTCTTAATTTAAAAGGTAAAACTTCATGAGAGTATCTTCTGAAACATCTGTTAACTCCACTTCAACTAACAGTTTACAAAAATAAATCCTTTTTCCTGAAAATGAGAAAAAAATTCGAAAGCAATTAGTATTTTAAAAACAAAGTTTAATAATCCTAAATTCTTAGACTTAGAATAAACTTTTTAAAAGGCAAAACAGAACTAAGTAAAATAACAAAAAAGTGATGGGATTTTATTTTGTTATGGGTAGGGGGGCTGTAGACATTTCAGTAGTTCTCTAGCTCAACCCAAATCCCTGAACCTATCTTTTCCTTGGGGACTGAATGACTAAAAAGAACTAGTTTGATGCTAATTGAAACTAAAATAAGTTTTAAGCCAGTGTTAGATGTCAAAGTTCAATGAAGAAATATAAAAAGAGCTTATATTAGTCTGAAAACCTTGGAAATTAGTGGCTATAAAACTTTCAATGACATTTAAGGATGTTAAGAATATACTGTCTCGTGTTCATTTCGGCAGCACATATACTAAAATTGGAACGATACAGAGATTAGCATGGCCCCTGTGCAAGGATGACATGCAAATTCGTGAATCGTTCCATATTTTTGGGCACAGGGGAAAAAAGAAAAGTTCCTGAACAGAACACCAATGGCTTATGCTCTAAGATCAGGAACTGACAAATGGGACCTCATAAAACTGCAAAGCTTCTGTAAAGCAAACGACACGTAAATAGGACAAAGCGGTAACCAACAGATTGGGAAAAGATATTTACCAATCCTACATCTGATAGAGGGCTAATATCCAAGGTATACAAAGAACTGAAGAAATTAGACTCTAGACAATCAAATAACCCTATTAAAAAATGAGGTGCATAGCTAAACAAAGATTTCTCAACTGAGGAAATCTGAATGGCTGAGAAGCACCTAAAGAAGTGCTCAGCATCCTTAGTCATCAGGGAAATGCAAATCAAGACAATCCTGAGATTCCACCTCACACCAGTCAGAATGGCTAAGATCAAAAACTCAGGGTGACAGCAGATGCTGGCGAGGATGTGAAGAAAGAGGATCACTCCTCCATTGTTGGTAGGATTGCAAGCTGGTACAACCACTATGGAAAGCAGTCTGGAGGTTCTTGAGAAAATTGAACATAGGATTACCTGAGGACCCAGCTATACCACTCCTGGTCATATACCCAAATGATGTTTCAACATATAACAGGAACATATGCTCCACTATGTTCATAGCAGCCTTATTTATAATAGCCAGGAGCTGGAAAGAACCCAGATGTCCTTCAACAGAGGAATAGATACAGAAAATGTGGTACATTTATGCAATGGAGTACTATTTAGCTATTAAAAACAATGAGTTCATGAAATTCTTAGGCAAATGGATGGAACTGGAAAATATCATTCTGAGTGAGGTAACCCAATCACAAAAGAACACACATGGTATGCACTCACTGATAAATGGATATTAGCCCAAAAGCTCACAATACTTAGGATACAATGTATAGACCACATGAAGCTCAAGAAGAAGAAAGAAGACCAAAGTGTGGGTGATTTGGTCTTTCTTAGGAGTAGTATCAAAATACTCAACCAGAGCTCCCAGGCTCTAAACCTCCAGCCTGGGAACACAAAGGGAGGGACTCATGGCTCCACCTATATAGGTAGTTGAGGATGGCCTTGTCAGGTCATCAGTGAAGAGGAAGGCCTTGGTCCCTGAAGGTCTGGATTCCCTAGTGTTGGGGAATTCAAGAGCAGGGAGGCAGAAATGGGTGGATGGGGGGGGGGGCACACCCTCATAGAAGGAGGAAGGGGGATGGCATAAGGGGTTTTGGGGAGGGAATGGGAGAGGGGATAACATTGAAAGGTAAATAAATAAAATATCCAATTTAAAAAAAAACAGATAATGGGTCTGGCAATTGTAGTCGAGCAGTTGAGACTTTTGGTCAACAATTTATTATGGGGACTTCGTTTAATCCTCAAGGACAAGGTATTGTGGAAGAGGCCCATGGAACTCTAAAAATGATTGGTGAGACATGCTGTTGCTGAGACAAAGAATGATGCTGACCTGTGAGCTTACTGAGTGCCCTGACAAGGGTGACTGGGGAGCTAGTTGTATTGGACATAAGTTCCTAACTCATCTTTGATTGACTATATCCCAGATGGGACAAGCTGCCTTGCCTCAAGTTTTTAGACCTTGTGGGATAGAGAATCAAGAGAAATTATAATGTATTCTTCTTAAAGGTGACTAGCTATTAGAACTCAATCATGTACTGGTCTAGAAATCAATCCAATATTGGAAATAACATTCTACTTTTGGAAGACTGGATCTGGACACTGTCAGAGACATATTTGGAAGTTAGCTGTAGTTCACTATGATGTTACGATAGCAAGAGAAAAGTTGGGGAAGGATCTGGATTTCAAACAAGGGTTAGTGCATGTTTTAAGGCTCTTTTAATTGTCAAGCTAAAATTGGTCTTGTCTCTTCTCCAGTATTTATTGTGTAAGTTGCATTGACTGTATAATTTCTAATTGTGTTAGTGTGTTGAAACCTGGCATGTCTGTTACGGGGGTCTATCAACCAGATTTTGTCTTACTGCTCTGAGTATTAGAAAACCTTGATTCGCTGAAAAAAGGTGGAAAGTGTTGAAAGAAGTAAGTTAGGCTTTCAGCAGAAGCAAGAGGGTAGTCGGCTTGATTATTGCTGGTATAACAGCTTTAATTTCATTAATTGCTAGCACCACTGCTTCTGCAATAATAGCATTGACACAAGGAGTTAAGACAACTATTTTTGTTAACCATCTAGCAAAAAAAAAAAAAAAATGTTACTAATGTATTGAGTATACAAAAAGGATTTATAAAGGTATCTGAAACAATGGATGATGCTCTATAACCCATTCAAATTATCTGAAGGAGGCTCAGGGTTCAAGAGTTAGAAGCCATCCCCCGTGTTATGACAAATATCACTGGAGTAGTATTACTTTTGAAATTCACAATGATTGTCATTATAATTAGAAAAAAGTTTAAAGACACCTGTAGGATATTTGGCATAGTCCTAATACCTCTCTGGGTGTGTTAACATTGCATAGTGAGATTATGAATTTAAAGAATGCTGCTCTGTTGAGCTTTGATGAAGCAGATAATGGCCTGAGGTCAGTATTTCCATTTGGTCAGGAATGGCATATATAGCTTGATCAGGCTAGCCCTTCTTGTCCTAGGAATACTTTTATTCCTCCCCATCATGTTAAAGCTTGTCTCTAACTACATCAACAGCCTGGTAGCCAAAGTACATGACTTGAAACTGATAATGGACCCCCAGACAGAGTTATTAATTTAACAGGCTGGCAAGCCAAGGATGGGTAAGATTCTGCACAGAGCCTTATCAACCTAAGACAGAAGTACATTGCTTTAGACAATGCATACTCCATGACGGGTAAGGAAGGCATTCTTGTCAGAACCACCTAAGAAAGGCTCAGTCTTGTTAATGAAATCAAAAAGGGAGAGAGGTGGAGAGCCTTTGGGGCTGCTTGGCATGCAGCTGACATGGGCCAAGGACAAGGAAATGGGCTGCTTGGCAGGAATATGACATTGACCAAGGACAAGGAAGTAGGTTTCAGGCAGGAATCTGACATTAGACTAGAACAAAGACGTAATTTCAGATAGGAATCTAAATCTTAGGCTACAACAAAGAAGTAATCTCAGGCAGGAATCTAAATATTAGGCTAGAACAAAGAAATAATTTCAGACAGGAGTCTAAATATTAGGCTAGAACAAGGAAGTAGGCTTCAGACATGAAAATGACCTTGGGCTAGGATATGGAAGTTGGCTCAGATACTTTGGTCATCCTGATAAGCCTTTAGAAACAGTGATCACGGGAGTGTTCACGTAATTGGGTTTAATGCCTTGCTTTTTCTTTGACTATTTGTATTTATTGTATTGCTTGTTCCTTGACTATTTGCATCTATTGTATTGCTAGACCCTCAAACTAGAACTGACCTTAATACATGCATGGAATCAAAATGGTATAAAAGCATAAAGGAAGAGGGGGTATAGGGTAGGGGGTTCTAGGGAAGGAAAATGGGGAAAGGGGATGACATCTGTACAGTAAATAAATAAAATATCCAATAAAAAAGAAGGAACTATTAAAAAAAAGAATATACTGTCTCTCAAATTAATAATACAGTGAAAAGGAAAATCTAAATAACCCAAAGGACTCATATTATAGTAAATAGATTTTAACCCTAAAGGGCTAACAAAAAATAAAGTGGTCAGAAAACAGCTTGGGTGTGGGGGTGGAGATTCTTTCCATCAGACAACCAAGCATATTCTAGTGGCTTAATACATGTTTTAGTTTTAGTATTAAGGTCACTGGTGGAACCACTGCTTTCCATATCAAAAAAGCAAGTAATTAGCACTCCTGGCACTATCCCTTATCACCAATGCACACAATAGATACACAGTAATGGCTCTCAAAGCTCAGGCTCTGTTACAGCAGAGCTCCACTGGTGTGTCACAGTCACACTCGCTTCTCTATTACACAAGCATACATTTACTGCTCAGCCAGACACCTATAATTAAGCACAAGAGGACTATAATGCTAATATTCAGGCTAGCTTGCAAGTTAGGGGCCCTCCTCCCCATAAGGATGATTGCCTTTCATTTTAAAGTTTGAAGTAGCTACAGTTCACTTAGCTTTGATTACATAGCAATTAGATATGCAAATACACAGATCCAGAAAAATACATTTTCAGGCTTCAAATTGTGAGCAATCAGGCCCATTCTCTTCTCTTGTACATACAAGCAAACTCATTAACCAACTATTGTCTCAAAGCATCTCTGCTTCAAGCTCTCCCACCCGTTTGGTAACGTTATAAACATCCCAAATACATGCAGCTGCCATCTCTTTTGGTGACTTCCTAAATGTGTATTCGGGAGCATGGAAAATTACCAAAGAGAAAAGAGCCTATATACCCTAGCATCAATACCAAGTTACTGTGGTTGGATAATGTACAACTTACTATAAAACTTATTAAAATTACTTTTTAATACACTCAGCTTTTTGAGTATTATTTTAGCTCATGTTTATAATTAAAACATAATAAATAGGTTAAATTGAAGAACTGTCTTTGAGGCCAGCAAGAGCTATTTAGTAAGTTCCTGGCTAGTCTGAGCTACGGAGTGCAAACCTGCCTTTTAAAAAAAAAAAAAAAAATCCTATTAAATGATACCAATAATTAATACACTGAAAGAAAAACACAATAAAATCTGGGTCCAACAAGAAAGTTCAGCAGGTAAAGGTGCATGTCATATAAGCCTGGCAAGTTGAGCTTGGTTCGCAGAACCCAAATAAAAACGGAACAAAATAATAAACTCCAAAGTTGTCCACTGACACAGACAATAGACATACATACAGGCAGGCAGGCAGGCAGGCACACACACACACATGCATGCACGCACCCCATGGTACAAACATACTGTTCACAGAGATACAGAGCCAAAAATAGTAACAAATAAATTAAATGCTATAAAATACTACTAAATAATCTAGCCACTTGACTGAAAACCATTTAAAACTTCCTAAGTTCACATCACAACATTACCATGTAGAGAATCGTGCAGTATGAAGAGAAGGTCAAAAAAGAAAACTTATGCATGAGCTGGAAAATTATTATGATCACTCCATATTATCTACAAAATATCACTACCTTTTTGGTTATAACATGGGAATTAGTAACTTCACTTTTATGGTTCAAATTTCAACCTTATGCTATAGGGAAAAATATGGCAATCAAAATTCTTAACCAACTGGCCAAAATAAAAGAGTCAAGCCTACCCTTTTAACTGCTAAATGATACTAATGAAAAAAAAAATCACTTTTAAAAACATTCTTGCCCAAACAAGTGGCTTGAATTTTAATCATGAGAAAATAGAAAAGCTATCAAATCATTTAAAATAAAAGCCAATAGCTTATTTTAAGTAGGAGACTAAAGGATACAGCACACAAATGCTGTTTGTGATGCGAATTGAACTGGGCTGGGGGAAGAAATTAGAGAAATCTGAATCCAGAAAGTCTACTGAGCAAGGGCATAGCACAGTATGAAATCTTTGGAATTTAATAAAAGTACCTTTTTAAATTTTTTTCATTATTTTTAAGTTCTGTGTGTGTGTGTGAGAGTGTGTGAGTGTGTGAGTATGTGTGTGTGTGTATCTGTGTGTACACATTTATGTGCACAAGAGTATTGACATCTATGGAGTCCAGGAAAGGGCATCAAATACCCTGGAGTTACAGGAAGTTGTGAGCCACCCAACATGGAGGGAGGGAGATAGATAGAGAGATAGATAGATAGATAGATAGATAGATAGATAGATAGATAGATAGATAGATAGATATAGAATAGATAGATTATAAGATAAGTAGAGAGGTAGATAGAAAGAATGAATTTGATCTGTCTTGAAGGTCATTTTACAATAGAAGAGCAACAGAAAATTGCAATAGAAGTATTTCACAGCTAAAAACCTAAATGAAAAAAAAATACAACTACTAGGGTAGACTGAGAGGCTCACTAGATTCACGAAATTGCCTAACAATATGCTGTTAACATGGCTAAAGATGTTTTCTAACTTATGTTCTTTGTTGCAGGATTATGGATAGGAAAATCAAGCAATACAGCACACGATATAGACAAGTGGCACTTTCCTATTAATTCTGTCACTGCTAAACAGGACATTCTAGAAATAAAACGTGACATATATAACCAAACTACAAAGGTACTCAAATATTCCTTAGCTTTAATTTTTAAAGGCTCATTAAGAGGACCTAGTGATAAAATGGATTCTCCCTTTACTGAAATTCATGCCTGATTTCACTAGACACGGACAATTAACTTATCCTGTGATTAGATCCATGGCAGAGTAATTTAAGTTTTACAGGTTACTTAAAATATAACTTCATTTTAATAAACAAAGGAAATTCTCGTTTGGGTTCATCTTTTTACCCCTTAAAAACTGTCTCACAATTAAGGATTGTACATTAAAGTAAAATAATTATTTAAAATCCTCTGAGTCCTTGATTCCATAGTGAACATTTAAACAGAAATGGTGCTAAATAACTTAATCAATACTCTAAAGTTACTTTCTATTTTTGAAACAAACATGAGGGGAAAAAAAAGCAGCAAACAGGCCCCATAAGAACTACTTGACAGCCTTAATATACTAGGAGAGCATGCTACACGTTATACTATAGCCTGTAAACAGGTTAAGTCAAGCATGCTTACAAAACCTTGACAGCATTTCCCATTGGCTAATTTTATATGCTGACAAAGTTTAAAATAAAGTTAAATTGTCTTAAAAGTCTATTTCTCTGAAAGCTAATTTTACTGCATTTAACAAAGAGAATGTCTCCAGTGAATTTGATTTTTCTTAAAAGTGTTTTTAAAACCATAGATACTTTGAAAAAAATTGATTTAGTCTTTTGCAGAAGAATAAATGTTAAGGTCTCAATCTGAAATATCTCCCATAGGTTCATATATGAACACTTGACTACCCCTCCAACCATTACATGGTTTGGGGGGGGGGATCTGGAATCTGTAGGAGATAAGGTATAAATGGCACAGAGTACTGGGTGGTAGGTTTAGGGGTGATACCTAGTTCCTCTTTCACCTGACTTCTCTGTTTACTCTTTGGAAGAAATGTGAAAAGCAAGCCACACCTGGAATTTTCCAAGATGGATGCTTTGATAAGACTATATCCCCGGACCAACAGACCTTCCTTTCTAAAGTCACATTTGTCAGTTATCTGACTACAGGGATTTAAAAGGAACTAATACTAATACAGTAGGTTTTTTTTGTTTTTTTGTTTTTTTTTTTTTTTTGTTTTGTTTTGTTTTGCTTTCTGCTTTAAAAACCAACCACTTCCAAAGCTCAACAAGACATCATGTCTTCACTTGAGCAAAAATACAGGATGAAAGTGTCTTAGAGTTACTATTGGTATGATGAAACATCATGACCAAAAGCAATTTGGGGAGGAAAGGATTTATTTCTATCACAGTGCCAGATAATAGTTTATCATCGAAAGCAATGAGGCCAGGAGCTCACAAGAAGCAAGAAGCTGGAAGCAGAAACCATTGAGAAGTGCTGCTTAATGGCTTACTCAGTCTGCATTCTTAGAGAACCCAGGACCAGCATCCACCCACAATGGGCTGGGTCTCCTTCCATCAATCACTACTTAAGGAAATGACCTACATCTGGACCTTATGGGGGCATTCCTCAACTGAGGTTCCCTCCTTTCAGGTAACTTCAGCTTGTGTCAGGCTGACATAAAACTAGCCAGTGCATAAGTAAATCAAAAGGTGTCAGCTACACAGACATCTGTAAGACTGGTACTGTGAACTATAGCAAGAGACACTGAGGCACAGAAATGTGTTATTAATATTAAGGCCAGAGGACTGCTGAGATAGTGGATGTAAAATTTTAATTTTAGTTTTTTTGATGCTTAAGAAATCACATTTTAATTTTTAGGGAATGACAGAACGTGTTTATGAGTTAAAACAACAACACTTTCTTGCCACTGTTAGTATTTTTTAAAAAACTATACTATAAAATCATTCTCAAAACAGCAACCTCGCTTTAATCACATTATAGAACCCGCCCAGCACACAGAAAATCCTGGGCCTCCTTTTCATGACTAAAAACACTTCATTCCATTTCAAGAATGTCATCTAAAAGAACCATGCAGTAAGCATAGCCTTTCTATACCCATAGCTGCCTTCATTTTCACTTTGTCTTTTTTATGTGTACCAGTAGGTTGCCCATGACATGGGTGCACCAGAGTTTAAGCATTCACTTCCATGTCTGGGTTATTTCCAATACAGAGCTATTGTGAGAAAAGTTGCTAGGGAACTTTCTGGATAGGTTAAGCATATTTTCTTTAACACCAAGAAACATGGTGCTGATTGGATGGTTACAAATTGTATAGACACATTAAAATACCATACTGTACCTCATAAGTGTATCAATTATGAGCCAACTAAAAATAAAATTTCTTTCTATAAAAGGATCAAAGAACTGACTATTCAAAGACATGAGTCTTATTTTATTACAAGAACAGAGTCTCTAAGTGAGCTATCTGAGGCTTCGTTATCGTTTGTGACTTGCCTCTTCAGTCAGTTTCTTCCAGGGCTGTCAAGTTATTTTTTAAAAAAAATAATTAGCATGACATTAAACAACTGCTTCCAAAAGGAAAATAAATTTTAACATAGCATTCAACTTTGTCTTCAATGCCAATACAACTTCTCCAACTGTACCTCAATCCTTTCTTTTACTATGGTAGATGAATCACCTATCCACAGTCAATCTTGTTTCTAATTTCTGGAAATTCATCATCTAGTATCCATAAAGCCCTCAACCTATGACAGAACTCACTAGTTCTTGGATTTTTTAACAGCAAAATCTACAAGCACTGTGAAGCTACACTGCTATCTTTGCTGTCAATAACCAACCAGCCCATTGGTAAAAGCTATTTTAAGGTAAAAGTCTTAAAAGATGGTATTAACTACAAGAGGTAATAAGAACTAAGTAAAAGTCACCTATATTATTATAAACAGAAATATCAATTTTTACCAAGAAGATGATTAAGACTAACTAGCCTAGACAGGTTCTTTCTAAGCCAAATGAGGTAACAGCAGAATTGGACAGTCTCAGTTTGGCAATTGGATCTGTTGTCATAACTAAATACTACTATTCAAGCATTTTTGACGTAAAAACCCACTTAAATGAGAAAATCTTTTAACTTTTTCTACTCACTACTTCATCTTGTTCAAATTATCAATAGGCCCAGTGTGGTGGCTTACTCACACCTTTATTCCCAGCACTTAGGTGGGTGGATGTCTGAGAGTTCAAGGACAACCGGCAATACAGAGAGCCCTGACACACCAGAGAGAGAGAGAGAGACAGAGACAGAGAGAGAAAAAAGCATGGCCCACTGGTTAGGCTGCCCGGCCTGTGGATGATACCACATCCATGACATGCAGGCAACGTAACTCAGTGAGTCATCAAAAGTGAGGGGTTGGGGTGAGCTGGAGAAATAGCTTAGTGGTTAAGAGCATTTCCTGTTTTTCCAGAGGACCTGGGCTCAATTCCCAGCACTCACCTGGAGACTCACAATGGTCCAGAACTCCAGTTCAAGAATCTGATACTCTCTGCTTTTTATACCAGGCTCACACAAGGTACACAGACATACATGAGGGCAAAACACTCATGTATATAAAAATCAATACAGTTTTAAAGAGTTACATTAATGTGTAAAGGGGATGTGGTAAGAGAACTAGGCTAAGTAAAAAAGAGATAACTTAGAGCCAATAAGACCAAGTTATATACTTACATGAAATTGTCAAAAAAAAAGTATTCTTTTTAAAAGTAACTAAAAAAAAAATATACTAACAAATAAAGTAGGAGTTGGTTCTGAAGGAATGAGAAATATAAAGCACGAAAAAAGGCCTTTTCAACTAAGAATTCTCTGAGAAAGTCAAAACTTACCCAATCTAAGGCATAATTATATATAATTTGCTTTTCCCTGATGCCTGTAAAAGATGCTAAATCTCCTACATAACACATAGAAGTTTAATTCTGTTGGTAATGCAATGGATACACACACAATTTCCTTTTTATAATTCTTTTCTGAATATAAGACAAGCACAAAAGACATACACTGGACCATTGTTTATATGTAAAACAGCAGGAGATTAGATGTAATTGAATGGTGACATACTACAAGTGACTGTGATATAGTTATTAAAGGGACCTGCTATATATAGATGCATTCCTTTTAAATGCTGTCAAATAATGGTGTGAAGTCATAGTAACAAAGTAAGGTGTAGAAAATCCTGAGTACATTGTAATCTATGGAATCAGTGGGAAACTACACACCTGAGCAGACACACCTGGCATGTGTGTGACTGTTCCACAACCACACACAGGACAAGGAGGAGGATCAAAGGACTGGGCTAATGAGATTGGCTTAGTGGGTACAAGTACCTGCTGCCAAGCCTGGGAACCTGGGTTCATTCTCTAGGCCTCACAAGGTGGAAGGAGAGAAACAAGCCCAGCAATATGTCCTCAGACTACCACATAAGCATGGTGGCTATACCCAACCCCCATACATGTAATAAAAATTTTTACAAAATAAAATTTAAAAAAATTCAAATGTGAAAATCTGCCCAATGCTAAAAGACAGAATAGGTAAACAGGATAAAATAAAAAATTCTCTTAAAATTTCCCAAGACAGATTTGATTTTGAAAGCACATGAATATTTTAAAATATAAATCAAGACACTAGCTTAATCAATTCCTAAAACATGTGTTTTTCCTGTTACCAAAATTGTTTTACCTTAACATGAAACAAATGAATCATCATTTTACATCAATGAGAGAAAAAACAACATACAATGGAGTGAAACACATCCTAACTGTTAATACCCACTCACAGTGATAAGGAAAAGCAAGCCTTGTTCTTCACCTTCAGAGCATTTCTGAGAACCAATTCACTATGTAAGAGCTAGTGAATGCAAAACCCAGCCTTCCTTCAAACTTTTTAACTTTTAACATAAAAACTCTTGCTAGTAAAAAACAGGATCTGTTTTGCAACAAGTAAAAAGTTGAGAAAATAATCAGAGAGAAATCAGACTTAATATCTGGAACAAAAATGAAGACAGGTAAAGATCTTAATGACTACATTCTTCTCATTACAAATATCCAAGAAATACATGTGACAACTATGTAAAATGCTATCGTGAAATGGTAACCAGCATCAAATTCTCAAAACAAACTACAGTCCCTCACATGAAGGCCCTGTTCCTTCCTTCTCCGCTGCCCCATCTGTCACTCTAAGGAAATGTACCATTATTTTCCTACCTGTCTCACTCACCCTTCTTAATAAACTCCATTTCTGCTTTTAAAAAATTCACAATCAAGTATAGTTCAGTGGTAGATAAGACACCTTGGGTACATTCCTCAGCACTCCAATAAGTCAAATAAATGTTTGTAAAATGCAGTAAGTCCTTTCGATAAGGTCTTTTTATAAACAGTAGGAAGGGAAAACAGGGAGAATGGAGCTGAGCAAAGGAATGGCTCAAGACAGTAGTTCTCAACCTTCCTGATGTTGCAGCCCTTTAATACAATTCCTCATGTTGTGGTGACCCCCAACCATGAAATTATTTCCTTACTACTTCAAAACTGTAATTTTGCTACAGTTATGAATTCTAACATATTTGGAGATAGAGGTTTGCCAAAAAGGTCAAAACCCGTAAGATGAGAAACACTAGCTTAAGGGCTCTATCACTCAATCATGATGTAGATGACATTCAAATGCACATAATTTATGGATTGTGGGGTTTTTTTGTTTGAAATAGGGTTTCACTGTACAGACCAGGCTGCCCTAGAACCAACAAGAGATCTGCATGCCTCTCTGCCTGTGTAATGCTGGTGTTAGAAGAATATGCTAACATACCTAGCCCTGGATATAATTTCAACAAGTATTTTAAAAATTACATTTATGGGACATGAACTTTGAGTACTGAGTACATATTTGGTGACATAAAGAAAAATTAACATATTACTAAGTCTATTTTAGAGCTACCTAATACAATATTTAAAGTTGAAACTATATGCCCAGAATTTACTCCTCAAATAACCTAACATGCAGTGGGGAGAAATGGGAAGGGCAAAAAGAAGTGCCTTTCTGAAAGAAGTGGTGGTGGGATAGTTGGTAGAAAAGTAACAGTCCATTAGGCAGCTGATTGTCCTGCTATTTCACTTTTTTCCACAATGAAAAGATGTTTTAAATATTCATACCTGTGCTTAAGGTATTATTTACTGAGAACAGAGTATTCAACAGAATCAATAAAACAAGTTCTTTGGAGCTGTCTTTGTGCTAGATAATTGTGCCACTAGCTGTTAAAACCATTGAGACAGAGACAACTGTTAATCCATCATGAAAACGCAACTAGCAAAATCCATAAGAGTTTTTGAGAACTAATGGAAGTAATATACCAACTCCAAACTAAATGAATTTATCTCTTTCAAAATGTTGAAACAACTGTAACTGTCCATAAAAAAAAAAAAAAAAGTTTTAAATAATGGGGGGGGGAAGCACCTCAACCCTTAGACCCTTAAAAAAGGAGGAAATTTTAGTTTGTGCATACTGTTAATGCTACTTGGAATTTCATACAGATACACCTTCCTATTCCTCAGCACATAGCTTCAACTACTTGGTAAAATGGCAAAGGACAGATTGTAATACTGCAGGAGAAATCTAAAATTATGAATGAGCACGATCCACTTTACTATCTGTAAAAGATGTGTATATATGAGCAATTATTTCAACAACCTAGAAAATATCCCCAAACTGTCAAAAGTAGTATCTAGAATAATGATTTTGGTTTTTAATTATATTCAGTGTTTGTTTATGTGTGTGTGAATGTGCCCGTATGTGGAGGTCAGAGCATACTTTGTCAGAACCAGTTCTGTCTTTCACCATCAGAAACCCAGAGATCCAACTCAGGTTGCCAATCTTAGCAACAATGACTTCACGTGGCGCTTTCCAATTCTCATACAGTATCACATACTTACAAAATAAGTTACATGAAAAGCACAAGAAAATTAATGAATCTAAGAAATTGCTAATGTAATAAAATGTTTCACTTGAGATATATATGACCATTTAAGAATGTTATCTTAGAAATGATCTTATAAATGTTACACTAAATACTTTGAGAGAAAATTCAAAAATTGTACTATGTTTTCTATTACATAATATACCTCTGTCATAATCACAAAAAATATTGTACTTCCTTAGTTTTGGTTTTGTTTTGTTTCTTTTTAAAGCACAGCTCTACGAAAGACAAAATAGTCAAATACACATTAAAAAAAAAAAAAAGCCAAAGTTAACTTTAAAAATTAAAGCTTGTACTAGTTTTGTGTGAATTTTGACTTGAAAGCCCACATTCCAAAGAAAATGGCATGACACGGCTGAATTTGCTCAAGGAGATAGGTAGTCTTGTACTTAGAGCAGTATTTTGCTCAATACAGGAGAATGAATGCATTACTATATCCCTTTAAACCTCAAATCCTGTGAGATAGGAACAGTGCCACTCACTAGCTCCTGAGGCTGACACACAGCCTGAGTCAGGTATTACATAAAGGCTGGTGCTATGAGCCACCACTATTAGCAGTCCTAGAAGATTGGCAGACCTACCATACAGCCTCCTTCACAGTGAGCAGGATTCTAAGACTGCTGAGTTTGCAAACTCCTGTAGAACAAACTTAACTAACCTAGCCTCATCAACTCTAAACATTCAATCATGGGAAGATTTGACTAAACAGGATGAGGTGCAAGGCAGGAATTCACAGGCTTGGACACTTTGTTCCCTCCAGTTTATGACAGGAAAGAACCCATAGATATATAGACTGATAACAGAAATCTTAAGAATGTTCCCACCAACACTTCCTTTTTGGAAGTAAACTTTTTTTTGCCATAGAGTAACTGTCATTCCACAAAATTTCAAAGTACCTAGTTATATACAAAAGACAGTTGTGTTCTGGGACTTAAAACTAATTTCTCTAGTATTATGGATTCTGTTCAAGAACACAATATTCTATTAGAAAACTTAAGATTAAGTCCTTGAGGAGGGATTCTGAATATCAAAGGAATTACTGAATAAGTTGAGGCTCCCTAGTTAGAAATTATCAAGTATTCCAAAATACCTAAAACATTTCTGAGTGTTGACATGTTATAAAATTCTGTAACTGCCAACACATAATAGATGGTAGTCAAAAAAGCAAGTGAACAACACAAAACTGTATGCACTACAAGGTATATGTGAAAGGTGTACAAAATATAAATGTTTATATTGGGTCTTATCCCCAATACATATTCGAATATTTCATTGTTTAAATCCATCATTATAAGTTCTCAAGTGAGTAATAATCTATATATGATACTGTGATTCATTATGAGTGTATCTATCTGTTCTTCATTTCCTGGCAACACAGCTCTCATTTAGTATCTTTATATACTGATGGGTTAATTGATAACTAAAGGTTATGGGACAATCCCAGCATATGAGCGGGTTGCCATGGAAACCAACATCATTTTAATTTAAAAGGTTGATGTTTTCTGGTTTCTAGAAATAGGACAGGAAAGGGAATGAAAGATGACTTTATCGAGGCTGGAGAGATAGATGGCTCAGTGGTTAAGAGCACTGGCTGCTCTTCCAGAGATCCTGAGTTCAATTCCCAGCAACCACATGGTGGCTCACAACCATCTGTAATGGGATCTGATGCCCTCTTCTGGTGTGTCTGAAGAGAGTGACGGTGTACTCATATACATAAAATAAATAAACATTTTTCAAAAAAAGATGACTATCACCAATGGCCAATGATGTCACCAATTGTCATTCCCCAGAGAAGCCTCATAAAAACTCATAAGGAGCTCAACAACTATAAAATCCTGGCACTCCCAGAAGAGGGCATGGAAACTCTACCTTAGCCTATGTCTCACTCTGGGTGTCTATTCTATATGGCTGTCCATGCGTATCCCTTCAATATCCTTTAACAGCAAATAGGCAATCCTAAATAAAATTTTATTCTGAGTAGGTCACTCTAATAAATTAATGAAACTTGAGAGGGAGATTAGAAAAATGCCTTAGAGCAGAACAGAAACCAAAGGTGGGCTGTACTTGGTTTCGGCAGTGGAGTTCATTCCTAGAACTTCTGCGATCTGATATAATCTCCAAATAGTGCTCAAATTGAAGCAAATTATATGATATCAGTAAGTGCTCCCTAGAGACATGACTACTGATTATGAGTGTCAGAAGTCCCTAGACATCTAATATCAGGGGTCCTCAGTGTTGTGACAGTATGAAAAATACTGTCATCTATGAAAAATAAGAAAGCATGAAAGAATTTAATAAAATGTTCAATTGGCTTCCTGAGTTCATACGTTGCAGCATTGCTGTGGTAGTTGCTGTTAGAATCGCCATAGAGTAAAATGTGAAACATCAAATGATACAGTGCATGTTTCATTTCAAGTTCTGACTACCACTTTTCTGGCAAATCATTCAAACTCCCTGACAAAAGTTTCCTCACGTATAAAATGCAAATGATAAAACCAAGATTAGTTGAAAAAATGTGTGTCAAATATTGAGAAAAGAGTTAATGAAAAGTACACAAAATAAATCAGACGAAATAACCACAAAGTAGCTGATTTTCACTTAAACATATTCTCTAACAATGCTTTTACCACAAGCATACTCAGCTACAGAGAAGAGGGCACAGAGACACTGCCGTCCATATGCTGCCCGGGGCAGACAAGACATTCCTGATAACATTCTAAGTTCTATCAGTTTCTGCCCATGGTTTCTGTTAAGTAGTCCTGCAGGCTACTTGAATTTTACATCAAAACAAAAACCAGCTCTGGTAAGCCCAATAATAATGAATTATTAGCAAAGTAAGAAAAAGAAAAGAAAATTGACATATTAACTCACATGCTTAAATTAAACCAGCATCTTAGTATTACATGCTACTATCTATCGTCCAGGAACATTGAAAGTACATAGAGCTTGCAATCTTCACTATTTAGAGAGGCATGTCTATATCATTCTTTTATGACTTGGAACTACAGGGCTACTTATTTGTGCATATATTTTCTAATCCTTACTCAATGACAAGTATTCACTAAATAGCAAGGAAATTCCATAAAAGACAGTATGTGTTGTGTTTAGTGAAGGATTCAGGCAACAAACACTATTTCTATCGTAACATTTTTGTTCAAAGTACAAAAAACAGTAAGAAAATTAAGGTTGCTTTTCTAGCTTTGTTAGTATTTTAGCATATATAGATAAAAGGATTAAAGCTAGACAAATTTCCTTTGTAAGTATTAAAACATAATCATTCTTATTTTATTATTATTTATGTCAGTACTTACCTGTTTGTTATGTCGTTTACCAAACAGACAAGTACCAAAAGAAAACACCTTCCCTTTTCACTTCATTATCAACACTTTAGAAAGCACATCAGGGTTGGGAAAGAAGGCTCAGAGTTTACTTGCTATTCAAGAGTGAGGAACAGTTTGGATCTTCAGAACTCATGTAAAAGTCTTGTAGGTTTAAGATCCACCCATTATCCTAATACACAAGAAATGAAGACACAGAGAATCCCTGGAGCTATTCATGTAACTATACTAGCTTCTATCAACAAATGGGAGACCAGGAATCAATATATAAGGTGGAGAATTTAAATGAGAGACCCTGTCACAATACATAAGGTAGAGAGCAACTAATGAAGACATAAGAAAATATGAGTCATATAGAAGCAATTCGAGCTAACAGCTCCATCTATAGCATTTAACAACACTGAAAGTGTATTCTGTAGCTCTACTCATGTTCAGGTGTTCTCATTTATTTTACTATTGTTTTCTACATCTATATAATATATACATATGCATATTCTGTATATGTATGGCACACGTGATATATATGATAGATAGATAGATAGATAGATAGATAGATAGATAGATAGATAGATCTATATATATATATATAACATATATACACATATAACGTGTATAATCTCAAAGTTTCATATCTCAATAGACAACAGGAGAAAATAAAGTGTGGGAACTGTTTTACCAACAATGACGAAAACCCTACAATGACATGGGATACTCAGAAGTAATGAGACAACAGGAAATACTACCATTTACAAAAGTAAAATAATTGTAGTATTCTCCTACACTGCATCTAGCCTGTAGTTTAAAACAAAATATAGTCATTATTCTTTAATTGAGTACTTGCTAATATACATCTACTTGTTCTAAGTGCTTTGCACTTGTAATCTGTTTAGCCCTCACCACAACACTATACAAGGTAGAATCAAGACTCTAACCTAAGCAATCTGAGTAATGCTCACTCTTTATCCTTCTGCTCTGCCAAAGACAGGAGAAAATATTCTTTGCTCATGTCTCAAAACACAATTCCAATTTCTAATTCTCATCTGTTGAGTGTTGTGTGACCAGAGTTAGATGAATGAAGTCAATCCAAATTAACAGCAACTTAAAAAGGAGTATCAGTATTTTCTTTGAGAAACAACATTTCTTAAGTAGTGGACTTCTTTGGTGAAGATCAGTGTGTCTTAAATTGTCAAAACTTTGCATTCAATGTTCTTAAGCAACTATGTCAGTACTGTTGAAGGCCAATGTCATCGCCACCCTGTGGTCACTCATTTGTGGAAGCAAACTTTCAGAAGATTACCACATATCTAATTCTGAATGTGTTTAAAATTTTTACTTAAAAAATTTTAAATACATCTAAAGATGTTCTAGGGAAAACATAATTCCCACAAAAATGCCTTTAAACTATATAAAAGGTACTATTTAAAGATATGATCAAAGACTCTGCTGCAAAATTTCCTAGCACCCATTCTCTGTGCTAAACAAAGGGGGAGCTGCAGTCAGCTTGTGAGGCTCACGTGACACACTCATCACAACAAAGTCACAATTTGTTGGTGGGTGTTTTTTTGGTTTTTTCCTTTTGGTTTTTTTTTTTTTTCCTTTCTGAAAACTCCACAAAGTCTCCTAACATAAACTGACCCCAGATTTAAAATCTGATAGCTCTTAAAAAAAAAAAAAAAAAGGTGTCATTTAAAAAAAAAAAACTCATTATTAAGAATAACAATTCTAATAAATAATAGTAAACTCATGGGATTTAAAATCTTTTTTTTTTTTTTCAAAGACAGAAATTTTAAAACACTCTATTTTATAATATTCTGGATAAAAGGCAAATAAAAATCTTCCTAACAACAATATTTAAAGCAAGTAGTTCAGCATCAATTGATTGATTAAACTGACAAAACAATCCCCACGTTTTCTCTCTATTCCCTCCCTCTCTTGATCACACACACACAATAATTATAATAGTAGTAGTAATAGCAACAATAGCAATAATCAAGTAGAAGTGGTAGTAGGACTTAAAAATAGAAAGCAGATTCATTTACTAAAGTAAGATGTATAGAGAAATCACTTTTTTTTTATATATCCTTGTGCTATTTTTATTACCTGCTATTACCCAAAAATCAATATACACAAAACATCTATATTTGAACTGAAAGTTTCTCTTTCTTTTATCATTTCCACATAAGAATTCACTTTAATTTTGCAGGCAAAATAATTACACTTTCTAAAAATAATAATTACTCGGTTGCTTATAACATTAATAGTTGATGTTTCCTTTAATGATGGACCATTTGAGATATACTGTTCTGTATCAAAATGATAAAAGAAAAATATTGAAATATTATTGTCCACATGACATAACATCATACGGGGATCATTTGCTTAACTATTCATCTTTCATCTGAAATAAAAGTTAAATAATACAGATTGAGCAACTGTCAAGTTTTTAGTACGGTTACTTAATTTTACAGACTGCTGCATTCTTTCAAAATGCAGTACCTCCTGTCATTTCTATCTTTAAGTTTTTCTTTCTTCTACTCTATATGATATAATTTTAGAATTCTTGCCTATTATATAAGCATTCAAATATTAATATATTTTCCTTGAAAACTTGCTAGGATTGGATTTAAGTATAATTCTAAGTAATTAACACTATCATTATACTTAGAGATATTGATTTAAGTAATAAAATTATATCATATAGAGTAGAAGAAAAACCACTTTTAGTTAAGAAAAATATATTGCTAAAACTAACTGCCCCAACTCACCTGGCCAATCTCATTTAGGGTTTATTAAAATAAACATTTTAGGAACTGAATACAGTTTTTTTATGTCTACAATCCCAGCTATCCAAAAAGTGAGGTAAGATGATAAAAAGCTTAAAAGTCAGTCTGGGCAACTTATCAAGGTATCTCAAAATAACAAATATATTTTTTTTAAATGTGTGGAGGGTGATGTCGCTGGGGATGTGAAATCCCATCTAAAACCCAGAGACCTGGTGAGGATAACTCTGTGGAAGAGTACTTGTTCAGCATAACTCAAGGCCCTGAGCTCTACCACAGAAACAAAATGCCACTGTCTCCCCCCCAAGTTTAGTTCCAAGTATTTTACATAAAATACAGTGGTCAAAATCTTATAGGTGGTTCTAAATTATAAGTGGTAAAGCATATTATCATGCTGGAGTGACAGATACTTCGGTTCTTGAATTATAATAAGAAAAAAAAAAGGATGTCTTAAATGGTTCCAAAGTTCTTACTTAAAATCATGAAGATTTTGGATTATGCCCAACATCTACAAGATGTGGAACTTGATTACCATACTAGCTAATTTTGTATGTCAACTTGACACAAACTTGTCATCAAAGATGAAGGAGTCTCAGTTGAAGAAGGAATTTTCTCAATTGGTGATCAATGGTGGAAACTATGGGAAGCAAGTCAGTAAGCAGAGCCCCTCCATGGCCTCTGCATCAGTTTCTGCCTCCAGGCCCCTGCCTTGAAGAAGTGTAGGCTCCCTAACTTGTTTTTTGGTCATGGTGTTTCCTCACAGCAGTAGAAACCCTAAGACAATTACTAACATGCAAAAATACAAGTCACTCACTCCCAGGACACATAACTATTATCAAGGAAGGACTTACCTTCTTTTTATCTCTCATTGAGCCTTTGCCTCGGACCATTATTTTACATCCTGTTTCTGCTTCAAGTTGTTTAGCTGTAAGTCCTCTAGGTCCAAGGATTCTCCCAACAAAATTAAACTGTGGGAAAAGATAATATAAATGATTCACTTGCTGAAAGTTACATCAAAGTTATCTGAAAGCATACATAGGCATTTGTTCACTCTGTCTCCTTTAAACAGGAACCAAGAAGTAACACCTAGAACTCATTAATTTCCTGCCATGTAGATGTAAATCATTGTTTTACACGGAATTTTCATATGTATTAATGCAAACTATAAAGCGTGATCTAGCTAAATAAAGGCATTTACTGAGTTGTCGTCCATCAATACAGAATCTCAGCCAGAGTAAAGATTTAACACAACACTAGATACCATGCACACCATGAATCCTTTCTACAAAATAAAAGTGTCCTTTAACAAGAATAGTTGGGAAAGAGTCCTGCTTTATATTCATAGCAAGAAAAATTCTGTCTCCAAACACAATTGTGTAAGTGACAGTTTCACATTGCTGCTAGTACATTAACACTCAAACTAGGATTCTACCCTGTGCTAATTATACAACTCTTTTGAGCATACTTTTTAAAATGACATTTCTTAAACAATCTTATGCATCCTTATTTGCCTTTTTTTTTTCAATTCCTACTTTTAACTTATAGATCTAAAGGTTTAGGCAAGAAATCTAAACTTTCTATGAAAAAGACAGTGACAAAAGTAACTGTATAAAAAAACCTTCAGCATCTTTTAACAAAAATTCCTATTATTCAAATTTACACAATTTTAAAGATCACTAGGAAGGGCATACTCTACTAACTGGTAAAAACTAGTCTGCTGTGAGCACCATGCAATGTTATACTTGTATCAGCCTCACTCACACATCTTAAATTTTCTGTATCTGATGAGTAACCAGCCTGTATCATCTAGGTCTATAGCATTTTATGTCCTGTTCATACAACAAATGTCAAACCACACACTCCTCAGAGCATGCCATGAACTGTACACAGATACATATAGGTCAGTGTCTGGGGAGTTCTAGTCCACTAATCTACTTATTCTTGCTGTATCATTCTAGATTAATTGGTGACTGTTTTCAAGAGTATCTTAGCTATTCCTTGTCACCTTTCATTCCTGCATGCCTTTCACTAGTATTTTAGATATCCTTTAGAGTATGCATTGAGATCAACCCCACTGGAACTTTAAAACCATGAGTAATGGCCTGAGTTATTCATGTAGATAGGTCATCTTACATCCCTTGAAAGAATGTAAAAGGTCTGATCACTGTGCCTTTATTATTCCTATATACTTGCACATTTTTAGAAATTAGCTATTTCTAGTATATGAATACATAGTTAGTTTTCATATCAACCTTTATCCAGCAATGCTCCTTCTTGATTATTTGTTTTTATAATTGTTTGGGGGGGAGGGGTCCTAGGAAGTGGTTATGTATGCAGCATTGTCACTTGCAAATCATATCACTCTTTCTTTTTCAACTAAATTTTTCTTTACTACCTACACAGCAAACCTTAAGTTCACAAATGTACATCATTCTCAACTTGCTACTAGCTTGAAAGAACAAGGCTGATAAAGTTCTAGATAAGCTATGTTAGCTACAGATCATAGAGGGCTATAATTAACTTTTAAAATGTTAAACCAACCTTATATTACTGAAATGAATTCAACTTGGTCATTATGCATTTGTCTTCCTTTTAATACGCCAATACAAACTGTCATGTTTGGGTTGGCTTATTAAAATTACATTTTGGTTCACTTCATTTTATACATTCCTCTTTTAACTGATATCTAGTCTTAGCTTTTTATTTCCTTCTTTTCTTCCTGAAAGGCTTAATCTGCCGGTTTTCCAAATCTGAAATGGATACTTCCATATTGCATGCCTCCTGCCCCCATGGTATGCATATAAATCTAAGCTGGCTTTAACAAGTATTTTCATTATCATTCAAGTCACAGTAAGTTGATAGCTACAAAATATATAATGACTTTTTATTTCAAAGATGTAAGAATTTCCCAATTATCTTTGGTTTGATTTTTAGCTTTCTATGTTATAGACAAAAAACAACAAACAACATCAACAAAAACTATATAAATTATCAACTTTAAATATTTGTTCATACATGCTTTTCAACACAGGATATAGTCAATTAAAAATAAAAATAAACTGTGTGCATGTGTATATTCACCTATGCTTGCACATGTGGAGACAAGACTAGGTATCCTCTATTGCTCTCTCCTCATTTCCTCTGACATGGTCACTCACTGAATCCAAACCTCAGATTCACCTATGCTGATGGGTCAGGATCTGACTGTCTCGGTCTAACTGCTAGTACATGAGGGTGCCAGAGACTCAAACTCAGATCCTTATGCTTTTGTGAGCCCTTTACCCACTGAGCCAGTCCATAATTGTTCCCAGTCAAGCTTTTATAAATATTAAGTGGGTGATTAAAGATGAGGTAGAGTCTGCTATGACTAGGCCTGTTGCTTGTTCTTGTGCTGGAGATGCAGTTGCGGCCTCAGCTATATTAACAAATACTCTATCACTGAGCTACACCTAAGGTTACTTGTCCTTCTACTTTTACTTTGGTTCTCCATCTTTTTAAAGACTTTTAAGTTATTTGACATGTACAAATGTAAAATCTATTATTATGAAATAGGCTTTTTTATTTTCCATTAATAGTTTTCTGTCACTAATCTTACATTACTATTAATACGGACACAATTTTTTGCTTGACTTTTCATACTGTGTATTTGACTATATTACTTTTAATCTTCTTCTTTGTATTTTAATTAAGATTCTTCTAAGCAGTATCAAAATGAATTAGTTTCAATCTATCAGTTTTTGTGTTTTAACTGACCCCATTTGTACTACATGACTTTTATCTAATTTCTTACTAATATATGCTTTCTATATATCCTACCTTTCTGTGTTCCTTTTTCTTTTCTACCCAGCCTCCCTTTCTCATGGCAGGGGGAATTAAAACACTGGGATTATCTATTTATTTTCTTTTTCCTATTAGCATGGAAGTTACATACCTGCTCACTTTCCTTGAAGTTGTATGCTTTAAAATCCACTGTATATTTTAAATCTTTTAAATGTACGAGTACATCATCACCCCAACTCCTGGGTGCCCCACTCTCAAATTCATGACTTTCCCTCCCTCCTCAGTCCCCGCTCTCTGTGCTGGACCCATTTAGTGCTCACATGTACTTTTTCAGAGCTCACCATTTAGTCTTGGTATTGAGTAGCTAATTAAGGGGAATATCCCTGGGAAAGAATGATTCTCCTCTCTCTCAGTAGGCATTAAATTCCTGTGGCTCTGTGTAACTTTTTAAATGCTGTCCTTTTTTCTGAGTAGATTCAGAATTAACTTCACAAGAGTAATGGGGGAGAGAGAAGAAACATTACAAGAAATCATTCATACACGGCCCAAAAGTCCTTCCTGCTCATCTACAAGTTCCTCATTTTATTAGTCTATATAACCCCATAACTGTTCCTCTAAAACAACCTGGACAGTCACCTTATTTCATCACGTACTTTGTTTAGTTGTGATATGTTTCAATGGAACAGGGAATGGCCTAACAATTTCAAACTGAATTAACAAATCAAGAGTTGCTAACAGTAAGTAATGAAATAGATGTGAGTAGTTTAAGAAAGAAAGAAAGCCAAGTTTCCTTGCTCAAAAGTCTGCATACACCCTTCTCAAAAGCAGCAGTCCTGCCAGCTATTCCTCAACGACAGTTGTACTCTAACCAGATCTTTGACCCAATCATGCGAAAGTGTTAAATCTCAGCATATAAGCTTATTGAGATATATACTTTGGTTCCAGCTAAATTAGATATTCACTTTTTTAATTTGCAAGTTTTTTAAAAACAAAAGTTTTCTTAATTTTATATAAAAATATATATTAAACATAGGAAAATAGTCTAAAAATGCATGATGAATAGAAACATGTTTTACCTGTCTGAGTACACTTAAAGGGAGAGGTGTTTATGTACAAGCACATCATAGTGTGCATAAAAGTGTCAAATATAAAAGCCACAAGACAACTTTGGGTGTCAGTCAGTTATCTTCCAAACTAAGACAGAGTATCTATCTCTTTACTGTTTGCAACTATGTATATACCAGGAGAGTTGTCAAAGGATTCTATCTCTGCCTCCTACCTCCCCGTAGAAGTACTGGGATTAAAGATATGAGGTTTTGCCACAACTGTACATGGTTCTGGGGGTTCAAACTTAGGTCCTTATACTTGTACAGCAAGCATTTTACCTACTTAGCCATCTTCCCAGCCCCTTTGAAGACCTTGTAGCATGCTAACACTTAAGAAAGTTTGACCCATATCATTTATCAAGCCAGTTGGTATAACCCACCATTTGTCCGTTGAAAAAAGGCACATCCTACTCTTCTGACATAGTATCTTTTGCTATAACTAAAGCCATAAGACTGTAATTTTTTAAAAAATTCTTTTTAATTAATTTTAATTTAATTGTTTAATTCTTACAACTATTGCATACTTTAAAATTGTTTTTTAAAGCAGATAAAACAGAAATATTGAGTCCATGCCAGATAAAATTTTCTTCACCCTAAAAAACCAACTACTACTATACCTATGAATCAACAAATAGTTCAAGTATGCTAAAGTGCATACCATAGGTACTCTAATGCAACTGAATTGTCAAGGTCATTTTTCTCAAAATGTTTTAAGCAGGAATGAAAAAAATTTAATTATAGGAGCTACTTTGTCTATTGCATCCAATTTCCAGGTTAATGTGCTATGCTTTGCATTAAAACTCGTTCTGTATTGATTTATCATGTCAGTTCTGCAGCTTCATTCAATTAAAACAATGTCAAGACGCTTTCAAAGAAAATCATTTCAAACAGCCTCAGCTAAGTGCAACTTGAAAAGCCAACAGAAGGGAAAGAGAAGAAAAAAGAGAAAAAGAGAAGATACTCATTAACCTTACTGTTTAACTACAAACCTTTGCTCCAGCTCACCAATTATATTTCTACCAAGTGGCATGTTAGTTTCTAAAGGTTTAACAATCACACCTAATGCTATTCATTTTTGCTCACTACATTTTAAATATAATTGATATGATTTTTCCTGGTGACAAAATATAAACTGTGAAAACTCCAGGAACTTCCTTAAAGGAGTACAATTAAAAACAAAATCTCCTTGTGAGACATTTTCCAAACAAATGACTGATTAAAACCTGAATTTCCAAAAGCATCTCAGTATCACTTTTAAGAATCAGTAGACAGTAATCTCTGCTTAAAATTTTTGGAATCAAAAAGTTATAAATTTTTGGATTTTAAAGTTATAAAAGAACATGCAAATTTTGGGTTGCTTTTTTGTATAAGAGATAATCTGAGGGCTACAGAGACAGCTCAGCAATTAGAAGTAAATAAAGCTCTTCCAGTACCTGAATCTAGTTCTCAGCACCAAGGTCTGACTACTCAAAACTGTAATTCCAGCAACAGGGACTCAAGACCTTCTCTTCTGGAATCTGAGGTCACCTGCACTCACATGTGCTCACACACCAACTCCCATAGACACATACTTAAAAAAAAAAAAACCAAAAACTTAAAAAGATGTTTCTTTTATATATATAAAAAAAATGGTGTTTATAAATACCTAGCCTGTTTATTATTATTTATCATTAACACTGGTATTATTTTAGTGCTGGAATTAAACCAAGAGCCTCTCACGTGAAAGGCAAGCACTCTACTACTAAGCCATATTCCTAGCCCTATTTTTACCATTTCTATAATTTTAACTAGATATTTTACAAACCCTTATATTTTACACCACATAATCAACAGAGAAGAAATTAAACACACCCAATCAAAAGAATGCATGTGTATGTACTTGTTACAGAAAACAAAACGTGGTCACCTCTAATCTAGGTAACAATAGAGCTTATTTTGGGTAAATACTTACCAGGGTTAAATTTTCTAGCCAAAAAATATCTAAATAAATATATCAAGATGTCTTGGAGAGGGTTCAGGGGAGTGAGTGTTTCTTATCTCATTTATAAATTCATATTAATTCTGGATAAGTAGCCAAGGTTTCCTGGAGACAGGGCTACTTTACACAATAAGTAAGAAGCATTTAATAAATCATTCATATATTGGCCATTTTTAGACATTTGTGTTTATGTCCTATGACTCCAAGTGCTATGTAATAAAAGGCTTCTTACCAAACTATTCAAGACACTAAAACAAACTCCTACTACAAAGGAAAATTGCTAAGCAGTTAAAAAATATGTGTATATATGAATGAATGACAGGGTTACTCTGCATAGCCCTGACTGTCCTAGAATTCACTCAGTAGAGACTAGGTGGCCTCAAAAATCAAAGGTCCACCTGCCTCAGCCAATCAACTGCTTGGACTAAGGATGTGCGTCACCACACCTGGCTTAAGAACAAGACTTTAAATTGGCATATAAATTAAAATATCCTAAATTAAAGTAAATCTTCACTTTACTGAAACAATTCAAAACAGACTTGGGCAAGACAGGTGATTGTCTTTTTAGACGCAAAATATGTAAGTTAGAAAATAAAATTGAGTCTACAAGGTTGTATGCAACAAGCAGATGAGAGTGTCTACTGCACTGTGTGTTAAAACCACAGCACACAACTACACACAAAGCCTTGCGAGCTCCTTAAGCTTATCTTTGCTGTTGCTCTAACACTCAGACCTCTAAGTAACTTCTTATTCTGTTGGAAGTATCAGGTACAACTAAGTTTTCTTCTTGTCTTACTTGCCTTGTTCCTTTATTCCTACCCAAAACTCAAGACTCCTCTATCCATTCATCCCACAGTAATAAACACGAGTTTCTTCTTTCTGTGATTTCCTTGGAGGGTTCTTGAACCCTAAAGACAGGTTGTTTTCTTTCCTTCCTCTCAACAATTTTGCTTGTTCCTCTCACAGCCCTCATCAAAGTGCTTTATGATAATCTCGTAGGTCATTCCTGAAGTTAGAAGCAATCATCTAGGTTTGCTAAACCTACCATGCTTTACAGGATATAATACAAGCTATAAATATAATATACATGCATGCATATACACATACATACATACATACATACATACATACATACAACAAACAAACAAACAATCATTCTCAGACAATGAAAACAATAAACGGAGAGTGTCCCTAACTTGAAAACACAAAATCCAAAAAGTTTTAAGTATCAATAAGCCACTCCCTCAACCCGGAGGAAAAAAATCTTTTAAATTTTACAGCACTCCTGATTAGATAACCCTAACACAGTCAAACTTATGTAAACATTCATTCAAAATACTCCAAACAGCTGAAATCTGAGAAAGGAAAAACTAATAAATACTGCCAACAAAAAAAATGAAGCTCATTTCATTCTCATAGTAAAGAAATTTGTGAGATTTTAATTTATAAAGTAAATGGGAGACCACTAGGAAACAGCTGATGCCACAGGTCTAAACATAAAAAAGCAAAGAGCATAGAAATAAATAAAATAGGGTCCAAAAAGATTTAAGAATGTTTAATCTTTAAAGGCTTAAATAAGTATCACAAACCTTTAAACCAGAGAATGCAAGCCAACCTCCAAAGGAGACAAGTGAAACAAGAAGCAATAAGAGGAAGTTAAAACTAGTATGAATAATTCTAGACAAAGAACAAGATTACAAAGCAATTCTAAAGTTTCCAATAAAGGAAAGTCTAATGACTAGACAAAATTCCACACATTTAAAGAAATAAACTAATCTGCCCCAAACTCTTCTACAAAACTGAACAAAAAGCATTCTCTCAAGTTCTCCCTTTAAGAACATTACTCCACACCAAAACTAGATTTAAAAAAAAAACACATAAAAATGCAAAAGTTGGAAGCTAGTTATCTTTGATGAAGAAAGATACAAAACTTCCAAGTAGTATCACTCTCAATGGAGAAAATCTGAAATTATGCTCTTCTAGGACTAGGGACAATTCAAAGATTCTGACCATTTCTATTCAACACAGCACTATAAGTCTTAGCCAGACTAATTAGGCCAAGAGAATGAAATTTAAAGTATTTAATGTGTGTGTGTGGAGGGAGGGTGATGCCTCTTTTGCAAAGGATATGATCTTTTCTATCTATTGGAAAAAACTTTAAAGACTTCATTAAAAAAAAAAAAAAAACCTTAAATCCAAAAGTTGCAGGATATAAAACAGCATACAAAAAAAAAAAAAAAAAAAAAAAAAAAAAAAAAAAAAAAAAAATCAAGTTTTCTTGTCTATGAAATAACAACAAATAGCCAAAAGAAAAATTAAAGGGTGGAAACATGACTCAGTGTTTAAGAGCATTTGCTGCTCTTCAGAGAACCTGGGTTCAGTTCCCAGCATCCACATGGTAGCTCATAAACATCTATAACACCAGTTCCAAAAAAATCTGACACTTTCTTTAGAACCCTTGGGCACTAGGCAGGATGTGGTGCACAGACGTGTGTGTGTGTGTGTGTGTGTGTGTGTGTGTGTAAATAAAATGAAAAACACTCATACATATTACATCAAATTAAAAACACACAAAAAGAGAAAAATTAGGAAAATGATCATCAAAAAGAATGCTATCACATACTAATGAGTTCAAGTAATAAGCACTGGAAAATGTACACACTAACCAGAGTAGTCTACAGAGTCAATAAAATCCCTATACGAAATCCCAACTGCATTTTTCATAGAAACAGAAAAAATACTTGAAAACTTGCTAGTACAGCAATCTTATGAAAGAACAAAGCAGGAAACATTTAATCAATTATATTCTGAAGACAGTAATTAAAATAATATGAAACTTAGTTTTTTTTTTTTTTTTATAAATCATGAAGACTAATGAAGCTCAGAAATAGCACAAGTAGTAATGGTCAAATAATATAACCAGAAGAATGTCAAGCATCTACACACAACAGATCAAAGAAAATTCATTAACCAGTTTGGGCGCACGTACCAATCAATAACTTGGATTTCTACATCCAAAATAAAGAAACTGGATTTTCCTCTTAGACTATATACAAAAATTAAAGTTCAAGTCAGAATCAAATACTTGAGTTGAAATTTTAAGATTTTAAAGTCTCCTAAGAGGTAGATGGCTCAGTAGGTAAAGCATTTGCCCTGAATGTATGAGGAAGGACTGGAATGAGGACTGTAAAAGCCTATTTAGAAACCAGATGGGTTTATTAATCCAACTGTTATCTAGCAATTGGGAAGCAGAAACAGGAGATCCCTTGAGCTTGAGGTGCTAATGTCTGGCTAAATCCATGACCTCTGGATTCAAATGAGAGGACATGACTGAATAGGTAGTGAACAATCAAGAAGACACATGATATCAACCTCTGCCATCCACATGCATGTGCACACAATGTATACCTGCCCCTACACACATATGCAACTTACCACATATTAGGGAAAAAAAATAAATAAATAAGTTCTGATATTGGCCATGATTTTTACATATAATGTGGGAAGAAAAAAAAATCAAGCAACCAAAATCAAACCCAAATGGGATTAACAAGATAAAATAAAGCTTACACACAGGAAAGGAATCATTAAGCAAAATAAAAAAGTAAACCACAGATTAAGAAGCAATACATTCAACCAATTCATAGATAAGAAATGAATATCCAGAACACTGTGTTCAGAACCTAATATAAAACTAAAAGTAACAAAGAATCTTGACTACAAAATAAACATGCAAAGGTCTTAAGTACAGCCCCTCTACAGAAGACAGAAATCTCTTGTCCAACAGGCACAAGAAAGGGTCGCTTACATCACTAGTCAACACACAAGATACAATCTCACACTGGCTGGAATAATTTCTACAGATTATACGTGAGCAAAGATGTACAGAAAAAGAGAACATGTGTTCCCTACAGATGGAGATATACATAAGTACAATTGCAACCAACAATACACTCTCAGTGAATTCAATGTTCCTCTCTGGCCCCCAGAAGTATTGCAAGCATGTGGTTTACATGCCTGCAAGCACAACACCTTTACACATAAAAATAAAATTTTTAGAAAGTTTTTAATTGATGAATGAATTCTGGCTTTTTCCAACAATTTACAAAATGGCCCTAAATACTTCTACTATTTTGTATTATGTATTTATATGAGGCAGTATTCTAGGTACTGATGATTCAACAATTAAAGTGTCAACTAGCTCTGAAAAACATAAAAGATGTTCAATATCTGCAAAATAAGATAAGTAGAGAAGAGTTAACTCTTACTGGGTACATAAGTATGTGTGCTGCATGCATGTACACATGTACATTTATGAAGTGGCCAAAGATTAACTCTGGAGGGCTTCAAGAATTTGAAAGCTAGGCTCTCCAGATGAGATCTACAAAATCCTGCCACTGATCTTCTCTCTCAAGGCTCCTGGGATCCCATCTTATATATAATTTCTTGCAATGTCCTACAATTGTTCAATGAAGTCTTATGGCAAAAGTATTCTAAACTGTTTGTATATTTGTACATAAAACTACTTATAAAAATAGATAAATGTATAAACTAAAGCTGTACTAAAAAATCCAAGTTGTGAAATACCAAAAAAATCCATCCCTCATTAACTCATTTTAAGATTTATTCTTAATCTACCAACTATTATCCGAATAACAACTAGTGGACTTAAAAACATTTTAACATTAGAGTCATTCTTTATCTCATTTGTGTCCAGTAAGTGTTCTCAAATATAACAGCCATTATTTTTCCTTTATATATTCAGTAAAAAGAAGATGGCTATTATGTGCCAGTATTATATGGTGACTAACAAAATAATGGCAGTGAATTAACAAAGGTTCTTGTTTAATGTATAATATATCCTGCTAGGACAGTGATTCTCAACTTTCCTAATACTACAACCATTTAATACAGTTCCTTATGTTGTAATAATCCCCATCCATGAAATTATTTTTGTTATTTCATAACTGTAATTTTGTCACTGTTATGAACTGTAATGTAAATATCTGATATGCAGGATATCTGATATGCAACCCCTGTGAAAGGGTCATTCAGAACCCCCACATTACCCCACAAAGGGGTTATGACCCACAGGTTGACAACTATTGTGCTAAGGAGAAAGAAAAATAAAAACAATAGATAACAGTACTATGGTCATGAAGTGTAGGTGGTAGAAATTGGTAGCTTGAGGGAGGAGATAGACAGAACCAGACAGCTTTTAGGATAACTACTCAGGGAAGCCTCTGTAAAGTGTTATTTAAACTCAAATACACTTAAAGAAAATCAGCAGCCAGTCACAGTGAATGGTATATAAATGACAAAGATCTTGAAGCTGGGAATAGATATGACTTATTCTCAAAGCTAAAGGAAGGCCAATATGATTACACTGAAGAGAAGTGAAAAAAATCATTTAAGATGAAAGCAGAGAAATAGAATCAATTTTATCATATAGAGTTTTGTAACAAAAGGCAGAAGAGCCTGGAGGCAGTTCAAGATCAGCAAGTGCAGGAGACTTTCCAACAAGATACTACAGACTGGTTGAGCAACTGACTAATATTTGGGGGAAAGGAGGAACAGACTTTAGAAAGAGTCCTTCTCAGAAACTTTAGAGAGGGAAGCATCCATAACAGCCAGCACTCTCATAGAGAAAGAATGACATGGTTCAAGCTATGAATTCTGTGGTCAGAATGAAGACTATCAGAGTTGTACTTCATCTTTAAGACTCAAGACAAAAGTCTTCCAACAATTTCTGACCTCTTTTTGAAATTCCAAAGTCTTCAGCATGATTATTTCCCAAAGTGACAGCAAAATTCAAATGGAAATATACTTTAAAGAGAAAACAATTAGCCACATAAAATTATTCCCATTTTTTAATTTCATATACAATTCTTTTAAAGCAGCTGATAATACTTAAATTTACTCAAAAGTTATCATTCCACATATCATGTGAAGCAGAAAACCATGAACAAAACAACAAAATATACTTACATCAGGGTATTCTTTTACAGGCACATAAAGTTTCTCTTGTAACTGAACAATGGGTCCCACCGCGTCAGGCAATTCTGCACTCCTTTTCTCTGTACTGCCATTTAATGTGTCATTGTACATGTCTTTCCGTACTCTGCTAATTTCTGTTAAAAGTAAAAATTTTAATTGTGTTAGACAAAAAATATTCTTGCTAATCCAGGAGGTGCTTCATTGATAACATGTTAACACTCTAGTGAGGAGCTGTCAACCTATCCTGTCATTCTCTGGATTGAGCCTGCTAACAAGACGATAGCCTTCATTTCCACCACAAATCAAATTTATACTAGCCAAATTTCACATCTTATTAAAACTAACTTCCAAGCAGACTCTTAGCCATCATCATACAGATTTAGTTTACCTAATATTTTCAAGCTTAAAAATGAGGCCAGTCATTTTAAATGATAGTTTTAGTTATATAATTGCCATAAAAACACATGAAACAAAAAGTTCTTTTTCTTTCATAAATAATCTGCCTTAGTAAGATTTAAACTGGATACCACTTTATTGAATGATTTACATATCTTTAATACACTAGATGCTCACGGACTAAATACATAGCAAGTTTAGCCAAAGTCTGAGAATAAATAGTGTACACATTTAGCAGTTAAGGCTATGAAAACAAAACAGTAGACTGGACTGACAGAACTGATAAACCCTGAGGAAAACACCATCCCAAGAAAGAGAAAAACAGCACTTAATCAGAGCACAAAAGAAGGTGCAAAGGAAGACAAGTACCAAGCACGCCAAAGTGATCAGACACTATGGAACAAACGGGAAGTAAGGATAGTGCCTTGGACTAGACCACTAAGGTAGGACTAATCAAAGGAGTTTCAAGGGAAAGATGGTAACAGAAAACAAACCACACTGGGTTAAGAGATAGAATATAAATAAAAAAAGTAAAGATAACCAAAATCAATGACCTTTACCCCCCAAAATTATCTGCATAATTCTTAGGTATAAATGTATTTTTGAAAAACATGACTTGGGAGGTAGAGGCAGGCGGATTTCTGAGTTCGAGGCCAGCCTGGTCTACAGAGTGAGTTCCAGGACAGCCCGGGCTCCACAGAGAAACCCTGTCTCGAAAAAATCAAAAAGGAAAAAAGAAAAAAGAAAAAAAAAGAAAGAAAAACATGAAAACTAAATTTTAATAAATCAGATCTTATAAAGAAAATAGAGTATTCCATAAAATATTTAATGAGCTTCAGCTATATTATCAGCAGATAGGCTTGCACACTAGAACATACATCATTACAATAAGGTATTTCATTAATTAAGGCTGGCTGGATGCCTACATAACTATCTTTCCATTCTCCTTAAGAAAAAGGAGAAAAAAATTTTCACTCCAGTAAATATATGTTCCAAATATATAATTTAATGTACTCATACTAGGAAACTCCAAAATATGAATGCACTATAATTTTCCTAACTCAGTTTTGTTCAGTAAAAAACACAAGAAAAAGGTACAATCCAAGTATTCTTAATCAGTTATAAAATCTTAACCATTCAAAGAATTACATATTTTCCTCTTGATGATCAGCATACAGAATCAAAGAATATATTGGATTAGGCTAAAAGAAGATTTTTGCCACGTTGCCAACCCCTCTAAAAATTACCCTTATACTCCTAATATTTAATTAAATTAAAATTACACATATATTCTTTAGCTCAAGTCTCTAGATAAAAGAATTGGTTGGTATTAATTTATTATCATTTAAATTCATTCACAAAATAACCTATTCTTTGTGAGGACATGAGCACCAGAATAAAAATTCACTAAAAACAGCCTTTTTAAAAACGACACACAAGTAATACTCAACTGTGGGTCAAGACTCCCTTGGGGCATCACATATCAGATATCCTGCATATCAGACATGTACATTACAGTTTGTAATGTTTTAGTTATGAAGTAGCAACGACATAGTTCTATGGTTGGAGGTCACCATACCATGAGGAACTGTATTAAAGGATCACATTAGGAAGGCTGAGAACTCAGCTAGAGACATGGTTTAGTGGTTTAGAGTACCTGTAGTACTCTTATCAAGGTTTAGTGGTTAAGGGGCTCTCACAATTGTAACTCCAGGTCCAGGGAACCTGATCCCCATTCTTGAGCTCCTCGGTCACCAAGCACACACATGGCTCTAATACAAATGCAGACAAAACACACATACACATATTCACACACAGGGCGTGAGGTAGGGACTCAGTGGGTAACAACATGTCCTCTTCTTACAGGAAATGAGTTGGGTTCCCAGCACAGACAACAGGCTGTACCTCCAGCTCCAGGGGCAATCAAACACCTCTGGCACCCAGGCACACCTGTAGTCAAGTATGCATACTAACAGATTCACTCACACAAGTAAATCTTTAAATAAATAAATAAATAAATAATATAAATAAATTTGCATATAATATAGGTGGAAAGGCTCTAAGTAGGACTGACAAGCTAAAACAGAGAGAGAGAAAGGGCACCACCACAAAGTGGAGAGCTAGGGGGATGTAGGTCATCCATAGAGGCCTTTAGTTCAAGTCTCAGCACTGCGGGGGAGATGGAGGATGGAGGGTGGGGGAATGGTGTTTGCTGCTACAGATGCAAAAGCAGTTTCTAAATCTAGAAAGGACAGCAGAAGCACAACACAGTGAGGGGTTAGAGATGTGGAAGAGTGGCAAGGTGCTCACAGCATATGCAAGGCCCTGGATTCAATCTCAAGGGTAGGGCAGTTTGCTACTGCAGGAATAGTTCAATATTTGAAAAATTATTTTAAAACAATATTGTATTAACCATGAGAATTTCATTCAACTCATTTTGATTATATTCACACACACACACACACACCACACACACACACACACACACACACCCTCCTACCCTCCTCCTAGTTTCAACCTCCCTATCCACCTAACTTGTAGGGTTTGGGTTTTTTGTTTTCTTTTCATTTCAACAAATCAAGTACAATATGCTACCCAACTGCTTCTTGGGAGGGGGACTTGCCCTGGTAAGTGACTGACCTATCATTAAGGAAAATCTTCTAGAAACTATCAAATGCCAATAGGTCCTTAACTTGTGATGAGATTTGGTCTCCACTGTTCCTCCTCTATTCTGGGATTCTGTCTGGCTTAAGCTATCACAACTGCTCCAAGTTTGTATGTGCAAGGGCTCTGTTGTGTCAGATAACACTGTTCCCTAGAAGTTATCTACCACATCTGGCTCTTACTATCTTTCCACCCCCTCTTCAGGGACATTCCCTGAGCCTTGAGATGATGTGCATAGCCTATTTAGAGTTAAGCACTCTGTAGTCTGAGGGTCTCTGTATTGTTAACTGCCATCTATAACTTCTCTGAAAGTTATGCAAAAATAACTTCTCTGAAGATAGGTTCAAAATTCACTGATCTCACTCAGGATAATCTATTATTGCAAGAAACTGTCAAAATGTAATAGATCAAGGAAAAAAAAATGTGAGTTTTCCAGATAAACAAACTTAGAAAAATAAAAAGAACCAACTATAAATAATAAGATAACATTAAAATATTCATACAAATAAAACTTTATTACAGACTATCATCCAGTTAGGTAATACTAACGCATCACTTGTATTTCTATATTTACCTGAGCAATTCTTTGTTCAGTGACTAAGTTATATGAGTTCCTGCCACCCACTGTGTCTGTTGCTCCTAGAATACTACCTGGATCATAGGGGTCTTCAATAAAGTCTTGGGTTGAGTGCATGGGTGGAAAAATGAAGGGAGGACAAGCTGGGTCCCAAAATAAAGCTGCACAGGTCATGGCTCTAAGCTTACAAAGAACATTAAGTCTAATATAAGCATTGCACCTGACTTTTCAGTCTTAAGATTTACAACTCTAATAACAGTATACAAATATGCACAAGATAGTGCTGATAGGAATGTAAAAAAAAAAAAAAAAAAATTAACTAAAACACACTTGTAGTCCTCCAGATTACAAACTAATTCAACGTTGAATCTAAGAAAGTCACTGCCTTTCTAACCAGAAAAAAATAAGCAATTTGGGATACAATTATTTGTAATGCTCCAGTCATAACAAATTCCAATTCTAGTTCTTACAGTAACTCTTTGTGATTTGGGAGAAGTCTCTTATTTAATCTCTCTATATTAATGTCTCATATAATTACTACTCACTTACTGAATGGCTCAACTGAATACAATTCATTAGAATTCTACTTTTCTCCCTTCAAATGCCCATTCTCATAACTTTTCATTCTCTAAGTCTAACAATCAGAGATTCTGCCAACATTATCCTAACAAGTTGCTGTAATCACATCCAGATCACCCCAGAGATACACAAAAGTGGGTTCCTTTATAAAGTACATGAACGACTCATAATTGTGCTGTATACATTCTCTTGTGCCAAATATTACATAATAAGGCTGAAACACTCTGCATACATCCACATGACTTTCAAGCTACAGCAGTGGTTCAGAAGGATCAAAGTTAAGAACTATTAGTATTTACTTCCCCTATAGTAACTCCTAAATTGTGTGTTTATCTTCCAACTAAATATTTCAATGATCAAGAAAGGTAGTTTCTTAAAAAACAACTCTGAAGTTGTAAGCATTGAATTTGTTCTTCTGAGCTAAAACTCCCACTCATAAACCATCAGTCACTCGCTAACACGTAAGAGCTTCATAAATACTAAGAAAAGTTCTGTGATATCCAAGTACCCTGTAAACTACACATGTTTTTATGCCCTTCCACTTATTTAGACACAATCCAATTAGTTAAAGTTTCTCTAAAAATATAAAACCACACAACATTCAGTAACAAAAAGGTGAAACATGGAGAGTAATGTCTACTTCCTTCAGTAAAGAGCACTAATTCCTTAGCCAGCTTAACAGGCAGTGTTCATGTAGCTAGTAGAGTTGTGGCAAGTCTCTATCCTTTCCTCTCTCCACCAACTGCTCATTAAGACAGCAGCAAACAAGTTGCCTTTTTTGTTTATTTTCTCCTAACATACCCCTCAAAATGATGTTAACCTGTTGACACTCTTACCAACTAATTCTCAGTCAAGATGACTGCAATTTCATAAATCACACATTTTGATAGCTTGGACATCCAAATATCTGCACCCCTTACAAACTACCTGCCTAATAAAATCTCAACACTAGATACACACTATCTAATCTGGTAGAGTGGGGGTAGGGGTGCCTTTTTTACACTGTCTCATTCATTAACAGCCCAGGCTGGCAATCAACTCAAAACGATCCTCCTTCAGCTAGTACTAAGATTACAGCTAGTGCTAGGATTACAGATACACTCTGTAAAACACAACTCCACCTTCCTCTAGGTCCACATTATAGGGAATCTATAGTTTGTGCCATTAAACTCAGAAATCAAACCATCGTTATAGCATCTAGGTTTTCTCCTATTTTACATGTTTTCTCAAGGAGATAGTCAGTGACCATACTTTTTTTCCTTCAAATTTCTGTATGAACAAAACTGTTTGTGTTTAGGATTAAAAACTGAACTAGTTGTACCATCTGCAGTCCTCTTCCACTTCTCTGCTTTAATGATCTTGATTTTTTTTCTCTTTTTCTAACTAAGCTCAACTGTCGGTTTATTCTGTTACTAACAGAAAATTACTAAGGAAGCTGAATTTTTTGTTTCTCACTTGCTGCTACTGAATCAACTCCACTAATCTTTGTCTCATCCCTTTAGTGTACCTAATTAGGCTTATTATTCCCATCATGTCTCCTGTTTCAGTTCACTACTTGCCTCTGGCATTTTCTTTCCTATCACTTTTACTGTATTAGTATATGACCAGAATATAGCTACGTGAATAGCTACTTTGCAATGTATTAGAGTACCAGTATCAATAGCAACATACAGAAATATCAGAGGATATAAAAACAGAGCTAAAGAAATTTAAATTAAAAAGTCAAGTAGTCATAAATGTATAGATTCAATAAAACAATACTAGAAGACTTGATAAAATAAAAACAGCTCTAACTTGCTGGTTGAGACTTTTCAACAAATTGAAATTTAGAAAATTATGAGAAAATACATACTAGCTATTAATAATTAACAAAGCAATTAATGGCACACAATCAATTCAGAAAAACAAAATGCATTAAAGTTTCAGGACTTAAAATAATGCCATTTTTTTAAAGTTTATAAAATATTGTGTATTTTTTTCAAGTAAAGCAAGTCTTTTACACTCTGCTGTAGTAACTGATTCTAATAGCTCAACTAGACATACTAATATTACAGACATTTCATCTAGGCAGCTATATACTTTTTCTTTATGCATCACACTAAAATACATCAAGATATACCTTAATATAATATACCTAGATACACAGAAATATAGAAAGGTATGAAAAGACTGTATATAATTTACTTGATCATGACCATCTCAGCTTTTAAATTAACAGTTTTCATTGATTTGAGGAAATTAATAGCTGATATTTTATATATACATGCTTTAATTATACACAGGCTTTAAAATGTTAATAAGTTTTCAGCTTTCAACACAAGTTTAAATAGATTCTATTATTTGCTATCTGCAGTTAACCTTTTGATGAGTATTACTGGAACACAGCCAATACAAACAGCAAAGTAAGGATATAATATTTAAAATCTTAACAAGTGAATTTTTCTTAACATGATGCTTACTAAATCTTAGAACAACCATATTGGAAATCTATTTTTATCTAAACAACAACTATCCTCCCTAAAGTAGTAGCTACTAAGTAGCCATATGTACTTAGGATTAACAGAGCTCTTTCCTATGCTGTTCTGTAAAGAAAAAAAAAAAAACAACAAAAACCCAACTCATAATTTACCATATACAAAAGAAGTTTAGCTATTTTTGAGTAGTGAAGGTCCATAGAATATACCACTTCACTGTGCTTATTTTAAGAAGCTACATCTACAAGCTGGAGCAAATGAATTTAAAAACAAGATACTACAGAATATACCACTACTTAGTAAAATGTTTTACTTGCTCTAAGTAAATTAAAGCTGGTTTAAATTAAAGGCATTTGATTTTAAACAAGCAAGAAAAAAAAAAGCCATTGGTAATTCCAGTGGGCCTTATTTAGGGAATTAAATCTACACCTCAAAATTAAAACTAAAACTTCGTTCCAAAGAAAAACTACATTAAATCCAGAGTTCAGTGGAAAGCATGAAAACTGAAAATATACAATGAAAAAAATAGTACTGCTTATGAGACATTAGAGTTAGAATACTGTAAAAGTGCTCTTACTAAAATTTATTTACAGAGCCAAGCCACTCCTGTTCAAAATTCCAATGGCATTCTTCATGGAACTAGAAAAAAAAAATCCTAAAATTCATGTGAAACACACACACACCTCAAATAAAACAAAGTAATCCCAAGCAAATAATGCTCGAAGTATCAGCACTCAGTTTTTACTAGAATCATACCAACAAAAACTTCTTGGCAGTGGCACAAAACCAGACATCAGGAGCAATGGAATACATAGGATACAGAAATAAACCAACACTCCTGAAGCCAATTATTTTAAACAAGGGTACCAAAAGCATTCTCTTGTTCAGAGAAGGCACTCTGAACAAGAGGTATGGGAAACCTGGATAGCCACGTGTAGAATTTCATCCTGTACATAGAACTCAATTCAAGGTGGATCAAAGAAAGACTTTAATGTAAGAGCAGAAACTCTCAAATGCTACAGGAAAATACTTGAAGGTACAGGAATAGACAAGGACGTTGTGAAAAGGACTACAATGGCCCAGGAAATAATGAGAATTAACAAGTGATATTACATAACATTAAAAAGCATCTGGGTAGCAAAGAAAAAAATTAACAACAGCAACCTACAAAACAGAGAAAAGCTTTGCCAACTATACATGTGACAGAAGATTAATAACTGAAATCAACAAATAAAGATATTAAACATCAAAAGAACAAATCATTCAAGAATGAGCAGATGGAATCAAGAATAAAAACGGCCAATAAATATATGAAAAACTGTTGGACATCCTTTACCCTGAGGGAAACTCAAAGCTCCATTGAGATTCCATCTCCTTCCAATCAAATGACTATCATCAAGAAAACAAGTGCTGGCAAGGACATTGAGGGAAAGGACAAACACTAACTACCACCTGCAAACTCAGTTCCAGAGAATGTGACACTCCTGTGACTCTCTCAGGCACCAGGCCGACACACGGAGCACAGACACACACAGGCACAACACCCATACACATCAGATAACTGAAATCATCTGAGTGAGCAGATGCTGCTCCTGCACATACAGGTGAAATGAGTCGTTAGGAAGAACAGTACAGAAATGGAAAATCATCTTAAAAAAAAAAAAAACAGGCTTTTAAATTGAGATAGGCAGTCTTCTTCACTTAAAGCTTAATTTTGTTTCAATTTAACAACAACAAAAAATATATGGTTAGTTTTGCATGGTAAGTGTCAATTAACATACCATAAAAATGACGCTGCTGCTCACTAAGTTCCTCAGAATACTCAAAAGAAGTCTTTATGCAATTCCAATTCCATGAAACTTTAAGGTAAATAACTCGTAGAGTTGGTCAGTGATTATTAGAAAATGATTAACATGAGAACCTAGGTTAAACATAATACTTACAACACTGCAGCCTTATTAACCCTTTCCTTCTTACTTACAAGCAAGGGAAATGGGTATTCAAGACATAACAGGTAAAAGTTCTTAAAAATGTACTATTATAAACTATTGAATTTTTAATCAAGTTCATTTCTTCCTCTTTTTTGGGGGGGGGGGGCGGGGAGGGGTTGAGACAGGGTTTCTCTATGTAGTTCTGGCTGCCCTTGAACTCAACCAGTCTCTGCCTCTTAATGGGAATAAAGGCATACATCACCACCTCGCATCATTTGTATTTTTTTCAAAATTGGTTCTTTTGGGTTTTTTTTTTCTTCTTACTTGTTCACTTTTAAACACAGACACTCATGTTGCACACCTCTGTAAGTCAGAGTACAAATATCAGGAATCTGTTCTCTACTTCCATCAAAAGTTTCAGGGAAGCTAGAGACTTGCTTAGCAAAGTACCTTTACCTTCTGAGCCATCTCAAAAAGCTTTTTACGGTTGACCAGAATAATGGCAGTAGTGGATTGTACCATGAAACCACAACTAATAGAACAAAGGAAAAGAGATTTACAGATTCCAATTAATAATTGTCAATTAAGATGCAATTGTTTTCTAAATTCACTAATAGGAAACCATTTATAGCAATAATGGCATACAAGAGGTTTATTCAATATATGCTAAAATCAATGAGCAACAACATAGGATATGGGATACTATTAATTATAAAGGGGGAAAAAGAAACTTTATGGTGAAGAATTACGTCAACCAAAACCAAGCAATTAAAATTAACACACATACTCACCCCTCCTAATTTGATGCAACAAAGTACTTGTATGTTTTTCTTGCCAAAATATATAGCCTCAATTTAATCATTTAATTAAAAAATAATCAGACTAACTCAATACTTAAAAACTTCTTTGAAAAGTACTCAAGTTATTGGACAGGGAGGTGTCATGAAAGAAAGGGAGGGAGGAGGAATGAAGGGAGGGAGGGAGGGAGGGAGGGAGGGAGGGAGGGAGGGAGGGAGAGGGAGGGAGGGAGGGAGGGAAGGAGGAGGGGAGGAGAGGGAGGGAAGGGAGAGAGGGAAGGCAGGAAGGCAGCAGAAAGGCAGGAAGGCAGGAAGGCAGGAAGGGAGAGAAGGGGGCGAGGGAGCTCCCTCCCTCAGACTTAGAGGCTCCAGAGGAGGAAAGGTGCATGAGCTGGAGGACTTGGTGCACTCCGATAGTCACAGGGCATGGGAAGTAGAGGCTGGAAGATCAAGGATGGAGGTCAACCTTGGCTACACAGTGAGTTAAAGGAAAACCTGGGTTAGATGAAAACCTGATTCAAATCAAAGGGGAAAGGAGAGAACGAAGAAAATTAAGTACATGAAGTAAAAAGGGCTGATTTTAGAATCTGAGCAGGATTTGCAGAACACTTAACAGCACTGCATCAATGGTGTATTTTCTGATTTCCACAACTCTATTTATGGTTATGTATGACTAAATATGAACTTCCATATTATTTTTCCACTTTTTTACAAATCTAAAATTTCAAAGTGAATTAAACTTAAGAAGTCTTTGCTTTGTGCTTTAGATTTATTTATTCCAGATGAGGTGAGGGGAGAAGAGTCATAAAAATAAGGTCATGAGAACATCTTACTATGTAATAAAACATTAACTTATCTAGTCAATTAAAAAGAAAAAAAAATGTTTATTTACCAGCTAAACTAAGGAAGCCAAAGTCATTCACAATAATCTTCCCCAAAGTTTAAATAACAATACTAAATTTTTAACTATGCAGCTTATCTTTCTCTTCCCCAGGCTCCTTTACATCTATATTCTTAGTGCCTTCAGAAAAAAATTAAAAAAAAAATAAAAATAAAAAAAAAATCACAAAACACTCTAAGTCATAAAAATCAGAGTAAAACTAGAACATAACCTTCCAAGTACTTTGAAGATGAGTGAGGAGTAATGGGCTACTTTATCTACATATCTATTTCTTTTTATTTACCCAGTTTATTTGTATTCCAAATTTGATGCAGTTTCAAGGAAGAAAAAGTCTAAGACTAGTAATTATGTCCACAGGTTTTTACATGCACACCGTAAGACCATGAAAAACAAAAGAATCAATGTAAAATTTTCAAAGTGTTACAGCAGCCCAAATATAGAAGACTCTTTCATACAATTAAAAAGCTAAAAGGAATTTTTAAGCATAAGGTATTTTTAAAATCTGTTATATACAACATTCAGAAAGGTCTTTTACAACAAACACCAAGATTAAATTAGAAAAGCAAATGTTATGTCAGCAAAAATCTTAGTTCTCTTTTTGTGACAAGAGCCAACTAAGGCTGTCCTCAAAAATCCAAGTAATTGGAACTGAAAATATCATTACAATACAGTGAAAGCCCCCTAATTAAACCTTAGCTAGTTTAAAGAGTCAGAAAATCTACATAAAGTTGCATTATTGGAAGAAGTGCATTTACTACACCTGTTATTGTCTCCTGAAGTGTACATTCTACGATAGTAGTCTTGGAAACCAGTTTTAATATGAGTTGAAATATAGAATACAACTTTTTCAGATCATAAACATTAAATTTATCAAAATGGACAGTAAATGCTAATGTTTAAAATATAAAATAAAACACAACAGCCCAGCACAAAACCTGGTAAAGAATATTCTAATCAAGCCCACTACTCTCACAGCTCCAGTCATACCCAACTTCTCCATATGTCAATTTCACACGTTTGAAATCAAACTCCGGTCTTTGCTTCTAACTTTTGTTCCTCCTGCTATCAAAACAGGCAAACTCATTCTCCGTACTTCATGTCCCCAAATATTATGCACTCAGATTTCAGAATACATATTAATATCTTACCACTTCAACCTGTATCACACTAATTCTAGCTACAACTATTTCAGTAACACATTTATTGCACAAAAATATACCAAGCTATATTCTTTTGTTGTTGTTGTTTATTTTTTTGAGACAGGGTTTCTCTGTATAGCCCTGGCTGTCCTGGAACTGACTCTGTAGACAAGACTGGCCTCGAACTCAGAAATCCGCCTGCCTCTGCCTCCCAAGTGCTGGGATTAAAGGCGTACGCCACCACTGCCAGGCCCCAAACTATATTCTTAACACCTTCAACCAAGCATCAAAAATGGATGTATGCTTGGCAAACTAACTTCATCTCTTCCTTAACATAAAGGTTCTTCTCAGCAAAGCTCATTCTCTTTATTTTGGATTTATGAGGTTTGCACGACAGCAATGCTAAATTCCTTTAATGGATCTTAGACCAGGCTAAGTGCAAACTTTTCAAACATCTATTTAACAAACAGATACCAGTGCACTCACTGGTCAAGGCCATAGGCAAATGGTATTATGAAAATACAGACATACTTTCTGTTCCATCAGAACCCATGTTAGCAAAAAATAATTGAAGCAAAGCAGAGAGGTATGGCCTTTCAAAGAAGTATCAACTATTTCCTAATAACACACAACAATAATCTTATCTTTTACTGAATTCCTGGCTGACAAGACAGCTCAACTGTAAAGGCTAGGCTTACAACAAAAAGGGAGGGGGGAAGACTACAACATAATCTGAGAGATTTATACCCACAAGTATTATGTTAATTTCTATGGTCGTGTAGTCTATATAAGTAGGAGGTGCTCTTAGACTTCATTGCTCAGGAGAAATTGAGATCTCAGAGAGGAAAGTGAACTCAGAGCTCCTTTTCTGATTTCTCCTTCATGTTCAGGACTAAGCTTGTAAAAAACAAAAACAAAAAAAACAAACAAACAAAAAAAATATGTACAACAAAGTAACTGGGAAAGCAATCCCAGACGTTGCACAAGAGGTGGATCCATGAGTAGTAGTTTATTATTAATTCAAATATTTTAATTGTATAAGTGTTTTGCCTTCATATATGTCTGTGCTCTACATGCATGATGTATGGTGTCTATGGAGGCTAGAAGATGAATTCTCATACTCAGGAACTGGTATTAAAAACGGTTGTAAAGCTTCCATTTAGGTGCTAGAAATCAAAAGTCAGTTCCTTCTCTCCAAGCCTCTACCTACATCTCAACTTTTTTTTTTGGTAAGCCAATTTTTCAGCTACTACTACTCTACTCCTATTTTGCCATTACTCAAACCTTTTCTAAAAAAGAATTTACACTTCACAACCAGGTGTTAATGGAAATCAAAAACTTGAATAGTGGTAGTTGTAACAGCAGAGAACTAAGAATTTGAGATAGCAAGGCCTTATTTCTTCCTATACATCTTCCTAATAAGTCTATCTTGGAGATCAGATATTTATTCTTTTTTTAAAGATTTATTTATGTTATATGAGTACACTGTAGCTGTCTTCAGACACAACAGAAGAGGGCACCAGATCCCATTACAGATGGTTGTGAGCCACCATGTGTTTGCTGGGAACTGAATTCAGAACCTCTGGAAGAGCAGTCAATGCTCCTAACTGCTGAGCCATCTCACCAGCCCTGAGAGATTTACTCTTACAGTGTGGTTATATACATATCCTTACAGTTAAAGACTATTCTGATGATTTTAAAGTTAGGAATTGAGATATGAAATTTAAATATTTTTATTTAAAATCATTTAACTAGTAATTGAAAGTCAGGTTTCCAAGCTGGGCTTTCATTAAAGTTGTCGTCTTTAATTCATACAACACACCATCTCCAGCATTACTTTTCCATCCCCAAAATTAACTGTGGTTGCTCCTGGAACAAGTGGCTACAAGTAGGAAAACCAGTAACAAGAACAAGAGAGGGAAGAGGAAGATAATGAGGAAGAGATGTAAAATTGATAAGTAAAGAAACCACCATACCAAGGCAAGGAATGGCATATCCAAATTACAATTAAAACTGGAATGAAAGATATATCAAAGATACTCACTCATCCAAGTCACAACTGCCTCTTTCAAGCTGTCATTTAAGCTTTGCACTGACCGTCCATGTTTAATGATGTAATGCAACCTGAGATCACTCTATGATCAGGGTAAACTTATGAATTCAATAGAATAAATTATTTTGAACAGTAAATATTTATACACATTTGGAATAAAATGAATGTTCAGCTAGTATGGACTGAATACTTTCTATGGAATCAAGAACTTGTGTCTAGAGTTTTCCAGGAGTTAAGAATTGGCTTCCATGAGAATAGGTTGACGGGTAATAGAAACAAGACACCAAAGCTTGGTGTTCTGGATTATATCTTGGGCTCTGAATGATAGAAGAAGCCGTATCTAAAAAAACAGATTTCACTAATACTGTCATATGGAAATTGGATTAACTAGTTAATTTAAGTCTAGTCATTGGAGATGACTATAGGGTATGAATTAGAGATTCATCTTTATCACACAGTAATTACACCTATTACAACCAAGCCCTTGTATGATCTTTAGTTGGGTAAAAAAAAATTGAAGTACATTAGCAATCCCCAGTATGTTTATTTCTAAGCAGGGAAGGGATAAGAGATGCAGAATCTCTCAAAACCAGGCCAACTCACAGGTGTTAGTATCATCAGTAAGTGGTACACCAAGCATCAAAACATAAAAAGTGAACTCATTTCAACAAATCAATACTAGAGATGGTTCAGCAATTAATAGCACTAGCTACTCTTCCAGAGGACCAGGGTTTGATTCCCAGCAGCCATATATCAGCTCACAGCTGTCTGTAACTTCAGGTCCAGGAGATCAGATGCCATTCCTGGCCTTCATAAACAAACAAACATACATACACACAAAAAAGTGTGTGTGTGTGTGTTTGTGTGTTTGCATGATTTTTAAAAAGAAAATTATTAATGGAGTAAAGAGTGTTGAAAGACACCCACTCAATGTGCATCTTCCAATAATGTTGTGCTGTTTTCTTTTCTCTTGAGAAAAGAGGAATGGCACAGGCCTAACTGAATCTCAATGCAGATACCCTAAAATATACAACAGTTCATGCACCTCCCTGCCTTAAAGAAAAGTACTTTTTCACAGAATGACACTGTTAAATCAAGCTATTTACAGTCAAGATTTCCTTAGAGGTATAATTAGGGACTAAAAACAATTTAATTTTTTTTTCCGTGTGCATATTAGGAAGGACAGAAAAGATTAAGAGAAAAACTGACTTTTTATGTTCATAACTAAGCAATCAGCTCACAAATTAAGTAAAACACTAATTAAAAAACAAACAAAAGTCTCACGATGTAGCCTTGGCTGGCCTGAAACTAAGTATAAGCCAGACCATCTTCTAACTCATAGAAATCTACCTGCCTCTTTCTCTGGAATGCAGAGATTAAATGTGTACACCACCATGCTAGCCTAAAATTTTTACAAAACAGATGACAGAATGGTTACAAATATAATCAGTGGTGACGAATGGATAAACTATCAAAAGCACATTATTTGTTTAATATGTATCATTTCTTCATCTATGAAATGAATCTGTCCCAACTGAAAAAATGCTTAATATTGAGACTCTATATATATGTGTATAAGATAAATACACGTATCTATGTGTATACACTTCCAAAATAATATTACTCACTGCTGTAGTATGAATATAAAATGTCTCCCATAAACTTATATTTTTATGAGTAGGTCTATAGTACAGGTTAAATATCCATTTAATTACTATCTGAAAAGTATTTCAGATTTTAGGTATATACAGACGTTGGAAAGTTTGCACATTCATGATGAGACTGCTCTGAGGATGGAACCAAAGTCTAAATAAGAAATTCATGTATGTTTCAAGTATTTCTTATACATGTTTATTTTATCAGTATTTTTAGCATGCTCCAATTTTTATGGTAAACTAGTGTGAAATTTTCCACTTATATTAACCTTTAAAAAGTTTTGGATTTTGGAGAATTTTGAATGTTCAGATAAAAGCTATTCAACTTACTGTAGTAAGTTATTGTAATGCATAAAGAATACTTCGAGAAAGCATCTAAAACTATTGATAAGTCAAAAACAGGAAAGCAAAGGTGTATATAATAGAGCGAAGTCAGGTTACCTAGTTACTCAACCATCATACTTTACAAACTACTGAAATACAAACCCCACACAGAGTCAGCCTATTAAAAAAGAGACTCAAATATTCAGTGCAAATAGGTCTCTTTAGAACCTTTTTTTTTTAATGTAACAGCACACATTTTTATTATCTGGGCATTATTATTTTTCTTTTTTTCATTGGTTATTTTATGTATTTACATTTCAAATGTTATCCCCTTTCCCAGTTTCCCTTCCACAAACCCCCTTTCCCAACACCCCTCCCTGCTGCTTCTATGAGGGTGCTCACCCACCCACACACAGGCTCCTGCTCCCACCCTGGCATTCCCGTTGGCGTGGAAGCCTCCTCTCCCACTGATGCCAGATGAGGTAATCAATCCTCTGCTACAAGTGCAGCTGGAGCCACGGGTCCCTCCATGTGTACTCTTTGGTTGGTGGTTTAGTCCCTGGGAGCTCTGAGGGGGTCTGGTTGGCTGATATTATTGTTCTTCCTATGGGGTTGCAAACCCCTTCCAGTCCTTCAGTCCTTTCCCCAATTCTTCCATTGGGGTCTCATGCTCAGTCCGATGGTTGGCTGCAAGCCTTCACATCTATACTGGTCAGGCTCTGAGAGAGCCTCCTCAGGGGACCTCTATACCAGGCTCCTGTCAGCATGCACTTCTTTTTTTTTTTTTTTTTAGTTAGCTATTTAAATCACATCGTAATTTGTTTATTTACACAGAGGTTATAAACACAAAAAGGCAGGATGTGGGGAAGGGAATGGCACCGGAGCATAGGTGTTCAGGGGGAGTACAGATACCTTTCAGAACAGGGTATCAGCTGGGTATAGGTTCAGGGGACAGATCACTATGGCTCTGCCTATGATTCACTTGTCCTTATCTAAGTTGGTACTGTCCACCGAGGCTGCCTATTTATAAGACCTATGACTACTAGGTCTGGTAAATTTCCTCAGAAGCTGCCTGTTTACAATAGCTTATAGCCTTCTGTTTTCAGTGTTTTTCCACAGAGACCCAAGACTTTGTGTTAGCATGCATGTATGTCAGGCCTATTGCTGACTTTAGGCCTATGGCTGATTTTAGGCCTTTAGTATATATGCAGGGCTGCTCCTGACATCTCCTCCCTTCTCTAAGTATAGAAGGGCCTTGGCGATTCTATTCTTGCAAAGGCAAGGATAGAGGCCTGACCTCCAATAATTGAAAGGGACCTTGTAATGGCTCCGGTCCTCCTGTCGTTGTCCAGTGAGGCATGAGGGCCATACCCATCCTGATGTCTTTTTCCTGGAGAGGGGATACTTTTGACATCAACCCCTATGCAGTCAGGCTTGTCCCTCAGGGAACCCAGATAGATATTTTTAAGTTTTATTTATATTCCCTTGCAGTGCTTAGCCTTGCAGCCTAAGCAAGAATTCAGATCACCAGTCAGGGAGGGTTCTGGGTAGCCTCTCTCTGCTTGGTCTAGGGGCAGAAGTCCCCTCTTTTAGGTTGGGTGGGATGGGTTTGAGGAACACCCTGGATAAAGTAACAACCTCATCTTGAGTCTCATGGTCCTCCATAGCTAACTTATGATAATGTATCTGAATAGGTTTTGCTACCAAATTATCTATCAGTTGTATCACAAAGTTAGTCAGCCTATTTAAGGCCCGGGACCAAAAGAATCAGCAAAAATAACCCAATTAATAGTCCCAAGATGGGAGGAAGTGGGGTTGACAACCATGGAGAGGTTGAAAAACAGTCCTTCTACAAACTCTCATCTTTTTCTTTCTTTCTCTTTCTCTTACTCTTTCTCTTTCTCTCTCTGTCTTTTCTCTGGGCCTTCTCTGACCTTTTTCATGTTCTCTTTAACCATCCCTGTCTTATCTATGTAAGGGCAACATTCTTCTTTAAGGGCTGTACACAGTCAAGAGCTATACGTAGTCTTTTCTATTGTAGAAGAGTAAATCAAGTCTGATAAAGTCCTTTACAATTTTTGGAGATCATTTCAGACATCGAAACGAGGGATTTCTTCAGATTAGTGATGTCAATCTCTAGCTGTTTGGTGTCCTTGTCAATGGCCCATCAAAGGTCTGAGTAGTATAAGTCTGGAGGCCCGCATCAGGATTACAGCTTCTACCAGCAGACATCACAGGTGTTTCATTTTTACCTCAAACAGCATGCACTTCTTGACAACAGCAATAGTATCTGGGTTTGATGTCTGCAGACGGGATGGATCCCTAGGTGGGGCAGTCTATGGGCGGCCTTTCCTTCAGTCTCTACTTTGTCCCTCTTTAAAGCTTTTCTTACTCTTTTTTAAAGGGTCAGAGCTTTTTGCTCCAGGTTCTGACTTTATCAGTTTTCTTAAGTCAAAGATTATTTTACCTTCAACTGAGTAACATGGGGGAAAGGAAGGACAGGGTTAATATTTCAGTTTGTTATATTTACGTTTATAAAGTACATTTGTATAATAAAATCGCAGTGTATGTTTATATACTAAAAACTTTAAAATGGTTATCCAAAACAATGCAAGCAAAAGAAAACCATGCTGTTATGTTGATATGATGCTGTTGCTATGAAACTGTAATATTACTAAAAGCACTGTCTTCCCTTCACAGCATGCTGTGAACCCTGTGATTGTGAGCAACCTCAACTATATGACTGTTCAAAGCAAGATTCCAAAATCCTTTTACAACAATGCAAGATCTTAGGTACTTGAGATGCTTTGGCTCTGGTATCAAGAATGTGAAACTAAACTATAGCTAATAACTGTGTTCTAGACTTGATTTGGCATATAAAATCTCTTATTCAGAGAAAAAAAAACAAAAATAAAAAAAAAGCAGGACTGCAGATCGAGTTCCAGGGCAGCCAGGGTCATACAGAAAAACCCTGTCTCAAAAAAACAGATAGATGGATAGATGGATAGAAGGATAGGTAGGTAGGTAGGCAGGCAGGCCATCAACTAGTATTTACAGGAACTGAATTTAGTACCAGCTTACAAAGAAATGATTATTATACTGAGCCAGTTATATTTTACATCACATACATTACATTTACAGCCTATTAAACAAAACAGTAGATATTTAAAACTGCACATACAATATTTCTATTCTTAAAGTATATATAAGCATGTGCAAATTATATGCCTGTATACATCTGACTCTGGCTTCATCTTGGATGTAAAATCATAACATTTAAGTTTTGTTACAAAGTAAAAATAAAGCTTCTCATACATCAATTACCTGATCAGGTACAGTAGAGTTCACATAACTGGAATATTAATCCTGGCTCTAAGTTTTAAAGTTGCTGCAACTTACTAAAATCAAGTAAAACAGATGACCAAGTATCAATGTGTCACTATTTATGGAATGGCAGCACTGACTTGTTCATTCTCTCCCCTCAGTGCGAATCTCAGTGATGGTAAGATGGGTTATGTTCACTATCACAGGCTAAGGTCTCCTTTCATACAGATGTAATATAATCACTCTTCCAAAGGCTGAGCACTTAATTAAATGAAACTTTCAGTGAAAAATATGCAATTACTGGTTCATTTTTTAGTATTTTTAAAAGAAACACTATTCCTTCTTGATTTTCCTATCTTTATAGTTAATCTACAACTTCAATAAACTCTCTGATGCAAACAGTTTTGGAGGACCCAAATTAACATTAGAATACAAACAACACTGGGCCAAGCCCACTACAGCTGGGTTTTCGTTCTCGTTTACCACGAATAATTCTCTGAATCTGAAATGGTCATCTTCTAATGGCTATGTACATAATGGATGTATGAAAGTATTTCAAAATGAATGCTATAATGTACCAAGACTCCGGGTTCAACACTCCAAATACTGTATGGTGTATCAAGGGTTGGATTATTCTTCAGAAATGACAAACATTAATCACTTAGAGAAAATAAAATAAGAACCTAGATTATTCTTAAGACAAGTTCTACTATTCTGCTCTAATTAAAAAATGATGACAGAAGCCGGGCGTTGGTGGCGCACGCCTTTAATCCCAGCACTTGGGAGGCAGAGGCAGGCGGATTTCTGAGTTCGAGGCCAGCCTGGTCTACAGAGTGAGTTCCAGGATAGCCAGAGCTACACAGAGAAATCCTGTCTCGAAAAACCAAAAAAAAAAAAAAAAAAAAAAAAAAAAAAAAAATGATGACAGAAAATCGAATGGATACTGAATGATCTGGGAGGGCAGTGACTATTACCAAAATACAACGTAAAATTTTCGAAGTATACAAAAAAATTTTAAATAACCACTGACGGCATTCTAATTAATTGTTATTTATAAACCTTGCATTTCTGTCTCTTCTAGGTATAGTTCCTCACATATATATCGCAACTCCTCAAATATGGAAGAAACATAAAATACAGAGCACAGTAGTAATAAGAATATCATGTACTGAAAAGGCATTAGAAATATTTAGTAAAATGTAAGTTTATTGACAAAAGCCTTACATCTAAACTGAAGGAACTTAAAACTGTCTCTAGCTTCTAAGTAGAAAACTCAAATATCATTCATCTGAACTAAGCAGGCCAAGGAAAATATCCTATGATTCGTATGTTCTCCTCAATGTCGAAATGGGTGGGTAAATTTAAAGCCTCTTCTCTCAAGAGTTGCTTTATAGGCAATTTTCTCCCAGTATCAAGGCCTGTAGTTTCCATGTGGCTGCCAGTTTGTGATTAAATTCATCACCTTTATTATAAAAATGTGCTTTACTTCACGGCCTGCTGCACACAAACTGTAAGAAAACATTTTTCACTGCTAACAGCAAGATTGTTCTAAGGCAACTACCACACTCTCACAAACTTTAACTTCCTTAGCCTACTCCAGCAGTCTATCACACAGAGAAAATCTAAACTGAAACCTACAGAAACCAAATCCTATGCAAATATTAAACGTAACTGAACATTAAGTTTAGACGTTTCAATTTTAATTTTTTTAACATACTTTTCTTACTTTGTCCTGATAGAGAATGAAATCACAATTAGTGTACTGACAGGCAGGTGTTCTACCAAGGAACTATATACTTCCAGCTGCCAAACTTGAAATTTGTAAAGAACTACAAGATGAAGTCAATGCCTACAATATTTCTAATAAAAAGACACTATTCTTAGGCACTAGAAAAGTATGTGCTTATCTTTTTTCCCATTGTTTACAAGTTCATGGCTTGATTCAGAGTTTAACTTTTACCATCTGGGAATAGGGCCAATAGACAAAAGACAAATGTTTACATAACATTTCTACCCGACAGTTCCTTTTCATACTTGGGGGAGTAGGATGTCAGAAAAGAAATGCTTCTCAAACAGTTACATTTAAACTAGCTAATACATTTAGAAAAATAACCTTACTAATTTATGAAGTTTAATATTTTAAAGATTAGCTATGTATCTGACGTTTAACAAGCTTGGCTAGCAAACCAAAATTTCAAATCTCATATACACATATTTCGTATTTTTCATTTTAGAATATAGAGAGAATACCAGAACTAAATTTCATATTCAGTTAAGCTTTAGTAAGAGGAATTATCTAATTATAAAACATATGTCCTTTAAAGAAATGTTCATCTTCCTGAGAGAAAACCTGGTATTCCCTTAAAGCTGGGCATGGTTCTGTTAAGTCTTCTCCAGACCATTGTATCTCACTCATTTCTGTATCTGTAGCACCCACTAAGATGTTAAGGGGAAAGATTGTTAAATAAACAAATAAGATAAACTATACCAAGTCAACATTAGCTTTTTGATAACTATAAGTCAAAACATTGATGAAATGCATTTTTGAAAAATTAGACTGTTATTGCAGATAGAACAGTGAAACATTTCCTAAACATTCACATTAGTTATATAAATACACAAGTAGACATACATATTCTACTTTGGTAACAAAGTATTTCTCTTGGTTAACATTTAAAATTGTTTGTTTGTACATACAGTTAGGATAGAAATGCTAATGGGGACAACAAAAGAGACTCTCAATTTACAACACGGTGAAACAAATCTGTGATCAAAGCCCTAGAGAAGTGGTTCCAGGAAGAAGTTCAAGACCAGCCTGGGCTACTGTAGAACATATTCAAAAACCCAAATTGGGGGGAAGAGGAGGGGAGGGAGGAGGAGGAGGGAAAAGAGGAGGAAGAAGAAGAGGAAGAAGAGGAGAAGGAGGAGAAGCACCTCCCCTCAGGACGCAGTGAGGATCCACTTCTTTATTACCAGCACTCTCCAGCACTGGCTTGTTCTTTCTCCCCTTCAGGTTCCAAGCCATCTTTAAAAACCACAAAGTAACTTCTAATTCAATATTCAAAGTTGATTTTGAAACACACCTTTAGCTATCATATAACAAAGTAGCTTGTTGCTATTATATATTCTATGGCATTCGGCTAACTCATACCTGAAAGTCAAATTTCATATAGATGAAGTGAAAAATAAAACAGCACCACACCCTCCTCACCACAACATAAAATACAATTTTCCTGTAACCTAAAAACTAACCTAGGATTTTCAAATTCTTATCTTATTTTATCTTCCCTACTTATTTTCCAGTCCAACACATTTTACTTTCTATTTACTCATCCAACCCAGTACTGGAAATTGAACCTAAGACCTTGAATGTGCAAGGCAAGTGGTCCAGTACTCCACCACCAAAACAGACCCTCAGCTCTCACATCGCCTTTCTAAGATGAAGAAAAGTACAGACACTACAGAACAGCAACACAAATGGTTGTAAATAGTAGACAGCTGGCAACTGCAAACAACAACTCTTTTTGTCTTTGCTTTAACTTCGGTTTAATGATAGTGAGTCTGTGCAATATATACTTAATTTTGTTCTTATTTGGAAGAAATGTTAAAAAAAGACTTAGGAAATATGTCAAGTAACAATAAAATTTAAAATAATTGAGATTTCTCACATCTGAAGATAGCACAAATTAATAGTTATAACAAAATCCTCTTAGCGATCAGGCTTAAAGGGACTTCTACTTGCTAACAATATAACTTAGATATTTTCTACAAAAGAGTCAACTTAGCTACCATTCCTGAAACCAGCACTGTCTAGACCACAGTACTCAACCTATGGGTTACAACCCCCTTTGGGCACTGAATGACCCTTTCAAGTGTTCAGATATCAGATATGCTGCATGTCAGATATTTATGATTCCAAACAGTAGTAAAATTACAGTTATGAAGTAGCAATGAAAATTTTATAGCTGAGATCACCACAACATGAAAAACTGTATTAAGAGCTGCAGCATTAAAAAGGTTGAGAGCTGGTTTAGACCATAAAATTTCTTCATGTTTTCATCAATGAAGTATATATGCATACACAGTCAAGCTGTGACTGAGTTTCAAGATTCTTTCCAATTCCAAAACTTTGGAATTGTAGTATTTCTATGAAAAAGGTTAACACTCGTTTGCTTGCAGAGCAGATTAAATCCAAAGCCTTAAACACACCAGGTCACCCACCACTCTACCAGGTTCTTTTTATAATCTACACAGTGACTCTTGTCTCCCTCACACTTCCAATAATGTAAGATACTCCAGTACCCAAAAGATACAAAAACCAAAGAAAAAGAGAAAACCTGAAAGGGAGAAACTTCAGTATCAAGTACAGCAGCCTGTCACATTAAGGGATTGCACTGTAACTGAATGCTCATACAACTAAAGAAAACCTAGGCTAAAAGTAGAAACATGGCGGTAGATCAAAGTGGGAAATAACTAAGAGCCCTGAAAGGAAAAGCTTTAAATAACTGTCTTGTCTCCTGGTCAGAGCATAAACTTCAGGTATTTAAAATATAATTCAAAATGTCCTTGTACAAAGACTCTGTTCCTGGGTCTAGTGCTTATTCCTGTACCATTTAAATTCTGTCCTTTGAGAACAGGTACAAGTTCATCTCTTCTTCAAAACCACTGGTGAACTTCCCAATCTAAACTAGTCTTTCTAGTACCAGGCTTTAGTCTCTGTTTAGATGACCTTAACTAATCAATTACTATGAAATAATTCTGAAGTTCCGGTATATCCCCTATAATACCCACACATACTTTTATTAAAGTGTCAGTGTGTTAAGTCACTACAAATTAGCATGTGAAATAGGGTACTCTGCAATTCAAAACATCACCTAATAATCACTTTCTATGAAATACACCAAAAATACTTACATCACATTAAGTACATTGCAAACCTATGAGTTTGAAATTCATTGCCCAGTTATAAAAGCTTTCTGGGACTTACTAACGGACTTTAGAAATCATTTACAACACACACACAGGTATCCTAAAAGCAAAGTGGGATGTCAAAAAAATCAAAACCACCACCACTACAAAAAAGTTTTAGTAACTAATACACCTCAACAACATCAAATGACAAGAAAAAATTGGAAGCTAGAAGACAAGATAAAAAAAATGTTTAGCTCATGGATGCATCCATGCATACGTTTGTGTCTGTGTCTGTGTCTGTGTGCCTGTGTGTACTTAAAGAAACACAAAGGGCTAGTATTTCAGTGGGCACTCAATTCTGTTATATCCATTAATAAAGCGTAGAGGGAAACTCACCAAAACTCATTACCTATTAATTATATGTGGCTTTCACTCTTTAACTGATACATCTAAAACTTTTCCTAAGGAGTATTTGTTAGTAAAACACATCTGTCTAGTTCTTTCCAAAAACTTCTTAATTAGTAAGAGAAAAGACTTCAAGCTTCTCAAAAGTTTATACAATAAGAAACAATGTTCAAAATCTGCACACCAGACTCACCATTCTTTGTCTCTGTTGTTGTTTTGAGACAGAGTTTCTCTACTTAGTCTTAGCTGTCCTGGAACTCACCATGTGAACCAGCAGGGGTCTTGAATTCAGAGATCCTCCTGCCTCTGCCTACCTTCTGAGTGCTGGGATTAACACATGTGCCACACAATAAAAACTGAGTTTTCTTACCTACTTTCCTGCTCTCTTCTGAAGAGAAATACAATCCTGCTCCTAAATGAAAATTTCTGCATTCAATTCTCTATAAGCATTATAGAAAACCAACAAGTATATATAATACAAGTTGGTATAATTGTACCAAAGTTCCTGTGTCAGTTTCTTCCTTCCTGGATCTTCATAAAAACAAACAAACAAACAAAAGATACATCCTTTCATTATAATGGGAGTTTAATTTCAAGTGACTGAGTAATAGTAGTGTTTCAAAGCTAGAAAAAAAAACTAGTACAATAACCTAGAAAAATGTGACAACTATTAAAAAGGCATATTTTTTTTCAACAACTGTTAAGGCACATTTTAAAACAAAATATATAACATTTCCCCCCCCCCAAAAAAAAAAAAAAAACCTAATAAATCCTGTAATGCTATAAACTCTAGCAATAAAGTGAGATAAGATTATGGTTTCACTGCTGATAACTTTTTATTGCTGTAATAAACTATGGTCCTCAAAAAAACTTTCTCCTCATATAACATAATAGTAAGCTATGATCCATTTTTTTCTGATATTACTAAACAGTAATCACTGATCCAAGATTAAGAACAGTATGAATTACAAGCAAATGCATGCTTTAGTATGTAACATAGTACCCCACCCTAACTAACTTTTCAATACTAATATAAAACCAGAAAACATTACAGGAAAAAAAAAATTGTAATCTATGTGCTAGCTACATTAAATAGTCAACCTATAGTCTCTTAAAGCCTAAATCTTTAAAGATACAATGTAGGCACACTTACCATCATAAGGACAACTAACTACAACTCAGCCTATTCCTGAGCAACCCCTTCCCTTACAATATAAGGAATAAAATGTTCTCTCCTGACAAGTTACTTCCCAACACATTTTAGTCACTAAATGCTCTTGTGTGTACTGACATCCCCATCTACTGGAACATACGTTACTTACTGTTAAAGATTCTTAACGACAAAAAGGTTGCAGTAAAGATGTTCCAAGGACAGAGAAATATAGCTTCAAAGCTTCATTTCTACCAAGGAGGTCTGTCTACCTCTTATGACTTTAAAAGTGTAAGTAACTTTCACTGGCACTATGAACTCTTTTACAGATATTTTCTATTCTGTTCCTTTCCTTCAGGATAAGATCTAAAGCAAGAATCTAAAGAGAAAACTTTCTCCTTTTAAAATACAATGTGGATCATACCTCCATCATAGACACAAGGCACACAGACACACACATTTCTCATTTTAAAATATATTTGTTCTCCTAATCTCTGTTGGGTTTAAGGTAAAAGCTACTTAAAAAGGTACAATAAAAGAGCTTACACAGTAAATGTTAACATCAAAAAGTAGATAGTTGCCGGGCGGTGGTGGCGCACGCCTTTAATCCCAGCACTTGGGAGGCAGAGGCAGGCGGATTTCTGAGTTCGAGGCCAGCCTGGTCTACAGAGTGAGTTCCAGGACAGCCCGAGCTACACAGAGAAACCCTGTCTCGAAAAACCAAAAAAAAAAAAAAAAAAAGTAGATAGTAAGATTTAGTACTAAAAAAGGAAAACACTACACATAAAAGCAAAACAAACTAGAAATGAGAATCACTACACATAAACTTGTAATGTGTAAAATGAGTAAGACAATTTAAATATATCTAGTAGTTTGCAGATTATTTTGATTTTGAGAATATCTCCTTTATACTATAGAAAGAATCAAGTAATTATATCTCCATCAAGAAAGTTATTTGGGGGCTGCAGTAATGACTCAGTGGTTAAGAGTACTGGCTGCTCTTCCAGAGGACACAGATGTGATTCCTATCAGTCATGTGGTGACTCAAAACTATAACTATTCTAACACCCTCTTCCTGCCTCCATAGGCATCAGGTACACGTGTAGTAAACAGACATACATGCAGGTAACATAAACAAACATAAAATATAATTTTTAAAATATTACTTTGGTGTGGAAAAAAGAATGATAAAATTGTGATAAAACTAAACCAAAAATGCAGATACAAACTAACTTTAAAATGAATAGTACCTACCTGCACCCACAGGAAATAGATTGAAAACTGATCTCACACCAACAATAATGAATACTGTTTCCACCTAAATATAGTCTGTAACACCATTCAGAATGGAAAAGAACTTTAGTGAAAAGGCTAGTTTTGCATGTGGAGCAGAAAACACACAGAGCAGTTGAGGAATATACTGTCCTAAAAAGCAAGAAACATTCCAATAGATAAATGAGCCAATCCAATTATCCCTGACCACAACTTATCTATGAAATCCATGTACTTAATAATGATGAGTATAAAAAGTCACCATCTGAACAGCTAAAAAATCTATGGCTAAGTAATGAGAAATCTACATAGCTTTCCCAATAGGATTTTATTTCAAATAATAATGCCTATCCTGTTGTTCAAAGTTCGACTTTCCAGACTACCAAGATATTGGTTGAAAGAATATTAGAATGAGAAAAGCATCATGGTGGATGTTCTCATGAAATGAATTCAGGCAGATTAGCAGCTGTTAACCATAGCACAAAGGGTTCATAAGCAAACCTAAGGCTGAGTTAGGTTCTGATCAAAACAGAAATAAAACCTTAGTTTTACAGAAGGGACCACCCAGACTCTTGCCTCTACACTCTAATCCAGATAACAATCTGAGTCTCACTAACACTGAAACTGCCTACTGTCTCTACTGACATGATACAACTTAAAGAACACAACACCACCTCAGATAAATTCTGAAGATGCTATACTTCAATCTGCCTTACCTTTAAAATCTAACTTCCTTCATCTAGTGAGGTGGGAGCACTCATATAATTCCTACATTTGAAAGCAGGAGGATCATCACAAATTTGAGGCCACTCAACACTTCACACACAGTAAGTTCAAAGGTAATCTAATATACAAAGCCAAGACCCGGTCTTAAACATACAAAACAAATATAAAATTACAAATAAATATATGAATATAATTTCCAACACACTAAGGATACAAAAAATAAGGAACAATTTCCCAACAAAGAAGTTCAAGTTGAGGTATCTTTTAAAGATGTTTCCAAATTTTGAAAGATTTAAAAGTATAACAAGATTCAACTATTTGATTTGGACATTGCAGGAATAAAGAACACTCCAGATGCAACTACAGAAATCTTGAGTAGTGACTCTTTTGTTAATGTGGTCTCACTAACAGAAAATATTAATTTTGAAGTATACAAACTTTAAGAATGAAATATCAATGTATCTTTATTGTATTTTAACCAATACTGAAAATACAGCTAAGCAGAAGTAACATATAACCAGCTGTAGTAATGCTCAGAAAATCTTCACTATGTTTGCTAACACAGATTTGATTTAACACATGACATCATTTTGAAAAACATCTCACCAAGCCAAGCTAATTAAATTCTAAGAGTCAACAAAAGCAAGAGTTTCTTCATTCTTTTCAACTTTCATTTAAAAAACTAAAAAGTGCAATTTTTGTCAGGCAGTGGTGGCGCAATGCACGCCTTTAATCTCAGCACTCTGGAGACAAACACAGATGGATCTCTTGAGTTTTAGGACAGCCAGGGCTACACAGAGAAACCCTGTCTCCTCCCCACCAAAAAAAAAAAAACAAAAACAAAAACACGACCCACAACAACAATACAGTTCAATTCTCTAAGTAACCAAAATTGGCTGAAAACTACACCACACACACACACACACACACACACACACACACACATGTATGCCTGCGCATGCATAGACACACTCACACTTTTCTGTCACAATAAAATTCAAAGAATGCATTGGTCTAAACAGAAAACTATCTTTGAAGTTTGCAGAAGAGGGCTTGTTGACTATGAAGCTCTGGATTTCCCAGCCTTGTGGAGAAAGGAATTGTAATAAGTCAACCATATAAAAATACTTAACTTTTCACCCTGTTTCTATATATGCCTATATGCCATGTGTTTTTATCACCTTATGCACAAGAAGTTCGCTACGACATACCCAAAAAGTCCAAAACCTCAGCAAAGCCCTAAGAATCTCTGGAATAAAATTCAAGTCCAGCATTTAGAAGCACTACAATCCAGTCCTGATTCTGCCTACTCTCTTATCTTCACTTACTGTTCACACTACTACTCTCCAAGCATTTGCCATTCCAACTAATGTGTTATCACCAGTTCTCATCCTTTTGTTTTCCTCAGGGTCTTGTTAGACAGTCCTAACTGGCCTAGAACTTGCTATGTACATCAGGCTGACCTACATCAAGCATGTGCTACTATGTAAGGATACGGTGGCACCTTTTGACTACTTTCTGACTCTCCTAGAATATACCTTCCCACTCACTTTATTCCAGACTACCAAGACCGGCTTACACTACTCAAGAAGGTCTACTTGATACTTTAGCTCTATGACCTATAAACTACCAGTTAAGGATTCTCAAGAACATAAAGCTAACAGATAAAGAATACCTTTCAGGTTTCTCTACCAGATTATTCCTACCAGAAGAAACTTAAAAATACTGATAGAAAAAAAGACTTCTCATATGAGCAGTCTTTTGTATCTTATATCCTCAGAATATATAGATTTTGCTTGGAAAATAAAACAAATGATATTTGTCTAGCATGTATGAGGCTCTAGGTTCAACTCTTAGCATACAACTGTTAAGTAATAAAATTACTTTGCACAGCTAACAAAGAACTGAGACTTCTACCTCAAGGTTTCTTTTAATAACATTACAAATGAACAGTCACTCATCCTCCATAAACCGGAATAGGGAATAGGATGTAGTAATCGAATGCAGCACACCTACTCCTCAGCTCACAATCATCTTTCTTTAGAGCAGAGATTCTCAACCTGTGGGTCATGACCCCACCGGAAATGGGAAGACCCTTTCACAAGGGTTACGTGTCTGATATCCCATACATCAGATATTTACATTACAATTCATAACAGTACAAAATTACAGTTATGAAGTAGCAACGAAATAATTTTATGGTTGGAGGTCATGAGAGACTGTATTAAAGGGTCACAGCAGCTGCTTTATACAGAGTGTCATTCTCCAGTTACCTCCCTGACTTAACAACAGTAACAACAAAAACAGAGCTATTGTTCCATGCGGATCTAAAAGTGAAGCAAACTTATGTTCTTGGCTTGATCACTTTAACAGTATTAAGCCTCTATATTAAGTCTTCTAATGAGAAATACTGCTTCCTCTGAGTGGTTTCTAAAAATAACAGTAACAAAAATAGCAACAGTGGTAAATGAACACTGAATTCATTTGTATAACAATATTTTAAGAACTGGGTCTCTATCCTTTGGTTACAGAAAAGTTCAAGTAAATTTAAATCCTCCAAACATACCTTTGGTTTCTCACTTTTAGAATCATAAGTATCAAAAAAAAAAAAAAAAAAAAAGTCGTTTTTTAGTTATTTTAGGAAGAATATATATTCTAGCTCCAAGAAACTGACCAGCATTTGTTAAAGTCCAACAAAGCACAGAATTGGCAAAATTACTTCCATTTTTGTTCTGTTCACAACTGGAAGCTCTAACAGTTTTTTTTCAGTGTGCGGAAATATGTTGTAATTCTATTCTTCGCAGTCCACTTACATGAGTGGCACATCATAAATCAAGTCAGCATACAGAATGAAGAGCCCTGCGCCATCTCTGCAACAACCAGACTTGGGATAAGGGCAAGTCCCCACCCTCTCCAGACTGCTATGTCTACATTTTTCTGATCTCAGGTCCTAGCAGTTCTGAATATAATCATTTGATTTGCACCAATTTTCCCTCTACTAAGACTCACCCAAGAGATATCTTTCTTGGAGTTATTTCTATAGTCTCTTCCACACTATCTATGATGAGGCAATCTTGAAACTGGGTAAAGAGTATGACACTGAAGTTTAGGAAACATTTCAAAATTTTTAAATCCATAGTTTTTTTTTAAATTTTTACTTGTTTTATATGTGCATGGGCATTTTGCCTGCACATATGATATACTGTACACTCTGTGAATGTAGGAATGTATGTACCTAGTGCTCAAGGAGGCTAGAATGTCAGATGCCCCTGGACTGGGGTTTCAGACGGTTGAGAGTCATCATGTGGGTGATGGGAATTGAATCCAGGTCCTCTGGAAGAGTAGCCAGTTCTCAACTGCTGAGCCATCTCTCCAGTCCCCAAAATTCTGTATTATTTTTCCTAAGTATGCTCTTAAGACTATAACAGATGCTTGCTTGATTTTGTCCTATATATTTCAAATCATAAAACTAGCTCCCAATAACTTGCTACTGACCAAGTTGATTGTGCCCCTGACTCTATAATCGTTTGGTTTTGTACTAAATCCAGAACAAGGCTAAAAAACCTAAACCTTTTCAATCCTGGGACCAGCAGATTAGTTAGTACCTCCACAACCTGCTTCCTGTCCTCCCTCTAAGTTCATCAGTTCCATTAGGCTCGCCAGCACGCACTTGGTGTCTTCCTTTACAGATCCACAAACAAGCAACACTCAAGCATGCCTTCTTCTCCTTGTATCATGCCCACAACAAAGGACCACTTTGTGGAATTATCTGCCTTTTTATGTTTTTTTCTGGCACTCTACTCCCTTTGAACAGGATCTAAAACAACCTGAACTTGACAAATTCTCCTCATAAAAAATGACAGTAATGATAGAAGGCCTATATATTGATTTTAAGAGCAACTGGCTAAAAAAATTACCTACATAATTCCAAAAATGCCAAAAATTGCAAAAACTAATATAAGCACTGACATGTTTCTGTGTATGGATGGACATTTGGGCATAAAGAATGCCAGAAACAACCCTACATAAGCAAAGGAATTTTATACTTCTAATTCCCACCCATATCGATGGTAATAAAGTAAAATCAATATTAAACACCTAGAGAACAAGTACTACAAATAGTATTACAAGGGGAGGAGGGAATTGTTAAAAGAAAAGGCATTTACCTTTGTTCTCTGAATGTCCAAAGCTTTCACTGATTATTACAAAACTGCTTTATGTGTTTAAAATATTAGTGTTTAATTCCTCCTCTATATTGTGATTAAAAGCATTTAAAAAAAAAAAAACTAGAAATCAAAAGGGATGTAAGTTGTTGATGTGATTTTAAATTTAAACATGAAAGTATCTGTTACAAGTTGTGAATTATACACATGGAGCGAATCCCTTCTAACAAGGCATACAGAAACAAGTCAGATCTAAGGTCCAATTGAGATAATTATGTAAGAAGTAGCACCAGACAGAAAATGGTTTGCATTTATAAACTTTTTTCCTAATAAAGCCACACTAAGATGACAAACTATACTAATTTTAGTGCTTATGTTTATTTTGGTTTTTTATTAAATGAAAATGACGCTGAAAGAAATCATTCCTTGGACATCAAATAAGCGATCTGAGTCCTCCAAAATTAAAAAACGTCAGTTTTTAAAAAGGTATATACATCTCCTAAAAGAGATCAGTGCAAAGGGGAAAAACCTTGCATTTAAAATCCCTACTGTACTGCCTTATTAATGTCAGCCAAAGAGCTGAGAAAAAAGGAAATCATCAAGTCAACCATATAAAGAAACCAGCACATGGTTCTAATCACGACCTCCTAAAACGGATCTATTTCATCCACCCTCACCCTTAAAATAGATTCTTAGCTATCCCCACAACAGTTGACATACTAGGAGCACAAAGTTGCTCAGTGTGCTATCTTCTGAGTTATCAACAAACAAAACCCAATAATGTCACAGCACATTCCATTTCAGACAGAAAGGGATAATTTTTGCTTACAACAGCATCATCAAACAAACTGAATTTCTCAAATAAATCAAAGTCCAGGTCCTATGTTTCTAAAAAGCTGTCCATATAATCAAATGTTTTAATTAATTTTCTTAGTATCAAAAACAAAAGAAAAGCAAAAACTACACATCTAAATCCAGCAGCTGAAAAAGGAGCTTCTTAACCCTGCTTCATCAAGGGTCTTAACAACGCGGAGGAGTTATACTTGTCAGATTTTGGCACAGGACTGTTTCCCTTCTGAATACTAAAAATCACTTCATCTGGTGGGAAATTAGTGAGACTCCAGCTCCAGGACAAAGATGGGGACATGCATAACAGAAATATATAATATTCAAATCACCTAAAAGGCCAATCAACCTGGGACAGCTCTCAAGGTCCCTATCATCGAACACACCCACTCTCACACAAATCAGTATTTTTACTGTAACATTCTCATACTCATTTCAGAAAAGCAATGATAGCAAATATACTAGGAAATGTGACTCTCAAAGACCTGTTTCTACTACAAACTTAATTGTGCTGTTGTTTAACAGTACAACCTTAACTATGAAACACAATGACGCTTACCACCTCCACCTCTGGAGCAGTGTGGTGTAAATGCAGAATAAACATGCAAAGGATTGCTTCCATTAGACCCACACAGAGCTGTGCTGTATCTCCTGAGGAGCATTCTGGAGAGAACTGATGAAAAATAACAACTCTGAGTGGATTACAAAAGCAATTGTCTTAGCTCCTAAACAAATTAACTACCCCACCTTAAGTAAAATACTCTTGACACAAATAATAACTACTGTCAACAATGATTTGCTTTTTAGACAAAAGAAAATCTAAAAATTTAACAAACTATATAACCTAACTCCTCTCAATATCTACAGTCATGCAAAGTTTTAAGCCATAGTGTTTATGAACAAACACGTTTTCTCAAAAAGAAAAAAAATAAAATTCAATAAAAGCAGAGGTATGACACATGCAACACTGAACAAAAAATAAACAAATAGTGAAGCCAATTTTAATTAAAAATCATCTCAGTTTTAAAGGAGCAGGAAATTTTATGAAAAAGGGTTATCTAAAACTAAAAATATTTTTAAACTATTCATGCAGAATCTAACATATTTGTCTACTTTTCCTGAATTATACTTTAGTTTTTCTGACAGCTTCCATAAAAAGATTCAGACTGCCCTTTTTCACCAAACCACATACTTCTCACTTTCATAGAAGCAGCCTCTGTCTTATAATCCTGCCTAAAGAATTAAAACTGGAAATTTGATGTTCATGTATTTGCATTCTTGCTTTTCTCTACTTGTTCTCTGTCTGTGTTATCTACTGCTGCACATCTTTGATATTAAATTGCAAAATGTTTACTTTTTAAAAATGCTTTGTATTCAACTACTTTAACAGTTTCCTTTTCGTTACAAAGAAAAGTCTGTAAGATAATTTGTGTAACTTTATCCCAGGGATGGCAAGGAGGTTCAGTTAAAATCTTAAGAGAAAGCAGTTTAAGACCCACATTTTATTTGTAATCATCTGCTCACCTCTAACTAAACGATCCTTTAAGTCTTAGAAGTATTAACCCAAGTTATAGCTTTTATTTAGGAACTGCTCTGGACTAAAATATATTAACTTTAAAAAAAAAACCTAGCCTGCTAAAGATATTAGGAAAGAAAGACTGACACAACTCACCAAGCAGAATTAAGAGCCAACACAAGGACTGAGTTAAAGACTATCTTTAACTGAGTTAAAGGCTATCTTTAAGTCAGCAAAAATCAATATACGACTTCTGTGTCATTCAGGTTTTAACAAGTAGAAAACAACCTACTTCATTTCCAAATTTGTTAACAAACCAAATGAAAATCCTCAAACAGGAACTATATTAAAAGTTTACTGCTGTAAAAAAATTTTAAAATAAAATTCCTAAATAGTCCCATTCAAAGTTTCTAACTATCAGAGAGTAGAGTATCTTACTATCACTGAACAGTTTAATCCCTAAAGTGAAACTGAGTTTTATCTGAATTTAAAAGTAATTTTTCTGCCAAGCATTACAGAAAAAGGAAAATGTAATCCCTAACCACAAACAGAAGTCATGATTAATTTGTTTTGGACAATGAGAGGCCACAAGGGGTAAAGGACAACTTGCCAATTTTCACAATTAAGTCATCTACCAAGAAAATTATAATGATGCACTTAAGAAACCTGTATTTTCAAGTCAAATTAAATTTACAATAAGACTAACAAATACAGTCAAAAGCTTCTTACACACTAAGAACTAACCCCTTTTCTGCAAGTTTCTCTGGTCTGAGGAAAATAATCACAATCCCTAATCAATCTGCTGTCTCCTGTAACATCCAAGTTATCTTTACACTGGCCTGATGTTCAGACTCCCAAGTACAAATGGACTAAGGTGAAGATGGAGAAAACATGACAAGGAGACACCAAACATTACTTTGAATATTGTAATCCTAAACTAGCTGTCATCTACATTGAAACCCAAAGGGTTACTATTTCTAACCAAGAGAAATAAACCTGTGCAGAAATAATAATTGAAATTCCTCTAGTTGAAAGATTTATACCAACCTCAAACTAAGGCAGTTATTTCTGATCAAGCTGAAAGAGAACATTTGAGCAGCCTTGACGAAAAAACTCCTACTAGTATTCTTTAGAGCATATCCAAACTTTTTATAAGCTCCACTAAGTCACTTGAGTATATGAAGCATTTTAAGAATGTGTTTTGGTTCATTTTATATGCTGTCTAGTTTGTCGTGTAAGAAATTTCCCCTTGACTGAACTTTTAAAAAATAAATTTTCTTCATAAACTTGATACTAATAGCATTTAAACCAATGCCAAGGAAGAAATATCAATGTATTAGGCGTTTCTGCTCTAATAACATTTGTAAATTATGACAAATGAAGTCACCTAAAAATTTAAGTTTCAACTGCACCTAATATAGGTCAGATAATTAAGCATACTACCCATTTCGTTCCAAACATTTCCAAGGTTAAAAAAAAAATAACTGGCGCCCCTTAGCGCTCACTTTTGGAAATACTCAATTTAAGAGCTCCAGTTTTTTTTTTGTTTTTTTTTTTTTTGGACATTCCAGAAAGTTTTCTGCCTCCACAATTTTTCAAATGCCAACACAAATAGGAAAGGCAAAAACCCTTAAAGGGCAGCTCTAGTTTTCTCCAGGTCAATTTAATACTAACAAATATGCTAACTCAACAGTAAAAAAAAAATGTCTCTTTCGATGTGTTGCTGTTATATGTTCATGCGTAATAGCTGAATGTTTTCTGTTTTAAATAGTGCCCAAGGCCCTCCACCCAACAGAAGCTCTTAGGACGGTTCTTTTAGCTCGGAGTCTTTTGTTCTTCCCTGACATGCCAGCTCCCTAAGCACAAGCTATCCTCAGCTATCTCTAAATTTTTTTCGAAATTCAGATCCTAAAATCCTGTTCATCTGTTCAACATAGTTTTCCGCTTCCTTTAAACAGTCCACTCAGAGACTTTAAAAGGGAAGACAGAAACTACTCGCTACTCGATTTTCAAAACAGACTTGTTGGTCCTATCGCCCCCCCAACCCCACCCCGGGCGTCCACGGAAACCCACGGCTACGGGAAACTAACACTCCAGGTCGCCGTTGTGAGAAGTTCCTGAAGGGATTCCAGAGCTGACCAGCATTAATCTCCCAGTCAGTCTTCGCTCCCCACAGCGCTCCCAACTCGGCTTCTGCAAACTTCTGCTCTATTTTATCCCGTCCTTTCAAACTTCCAGTTCCCCGCCCTGCAAACGCAGGCGGCTACGCCGGGAGCGAACCCTCCGCCCCAGTTCTTCCGAACTCGGATTCCGTTCAGGTCTGTCATCGCGGTATTTCGTACTCCTCCCCCACCACCACCACTGACTTAAAAAAAAAAAAAAAAAGTGAAGTTAAACTCCCAAACAGTTCTCGCTTCCCCAAACAAAAGGACAAAAAGTGCTCGGCTCTGTCATTTCGCCCTCGCCTTGGGCCACATAAGCACTACTTTTCGGTCCCCTACGTAATTCCTGAACATCTCGGGGTCCACTCGGGTACTGCGGGCCACACAACTCCACCGAAACGAGCCCGCTAAGCCGGAGACCCGCGGGCGAGGCGAGGCGGAGCTCGGGGACACGCGTGGCCGCGGCCGGGCCGACCCGGGGTGGCCGGGATGGCGGGGAGCCTGGCCGCCGCGCCGTCGGGAGCCGGCCGCAGCCCCGCAGCCCCGCGCGCTCCCGGGTCCGCCCTCAGGCCTGGCCCGGCCCCGGCCCCGCCGCGAGCCGCCCGCGCCGCCTTTGTGCGCCCGCCCGCCCGCCCGCCTGACCTTCCCGCCGCCCCGCCATCCCGGGCCGCCGCGCCGGGGCCGGGCGCCTCACCTTCGTCCAGCAGCCGCTCGAGGTGGTTGAAGATCCCGCAGAAGTTGGGCAGGCTGCTCATGAGCTTCTTGTCGTTCATCAGCTGCATCAAGTAATCTGGGGTGGCTTCGGCTTCTCCTTCGTTTCCATTTCCCCGACCATATTCCAGGCTCCGCAGCTCACTCCGCCCGCCGCCGCCGCCGCCGCCGGAGGAGAGGAGGGAGGGGCGGGGGCGAGCTCCGGCCGCCGGCCGCTCGGGACGCGGCGTCCCGCTCCGCGCCGGCTCCCGCTCCGGCTCCCGCGCCGAGCCCCGGGGCGGCCGGCTCCGCGCGCCCGCCCGCCCCCCGCAGGCACTTTCGCCCGGCCCGACGCGCCGGGCCGCCGCTCCTCGGCCGCCCGGCGCGGCTCCCCTCGCGAGGCCGGCGGCGGAGGCGGGTCTCGGGCCGAGCGCGGCGCGGGGCCGCTGCGCCGCGAGGGAGCTGGGGGGCCGCTCGTCGGCCGGTCGCGCCGCCTGCGCCGAAGCTCGCGAGTCTGCGGTGCTGTCCGCCGCGGCGCTCCGCGTTGCCGCCGCCGCCGCCGCCGCCGCCGCGCTCCGACTGCGCTCCTCCTCTTCCTCCGCGGCTCTCCTCCTCCTCACTCACTTGGCGGCGGAGTTCGCCTCAGTTCAGGCGGCGCAGCCGGCGGCGGCGGGGGGAGGGGCGCGGGCAGGGCCGGGGGCGGGCGGCGGGCGGGGCCGCGCAGGGCGGCCGTTAAGGGGCTGGGCGCGCTCCCGCCCCCCGCCGCCGCCCCTGGCCGCTCGGGTGGGACGGCCGGCGCAGGGCCCGGCCGCGGCGGAGGGGAGGCGCGCCGGCGGCGGCCTGCGCGGGGCCGGGGTCGCGGCTGGGAGGGACGCGGCCGGCGGAGCTGGCTCGTCGGCGCGCTGTTGCTGAGGCGGCGGGCGCGGTCGGGCGCGGCGGCTGGGAGGAATCCCGGCGGGACTCTCCGCGACGCGCTGCGCTCGCCGCCGCCCGGGCCTCGCGTCCACGCGCGTTACTATAGTTTGGGGTTTTTTTTTTTTTTTTTAAATAAAAAAACCTCTTCGTCCACCTTCCTCACTACCCCTCAAAAAAAAAAATTTTTTTTTTTAAACGTCCTGTTGCTTCACTGGGGACTCTCGGGTGGGCGTCACGTGTCCCGACACGTAGCCGTGAGGCTGAGAGCGCGTGCGCGAGTCGAGGGCTGTGGCCACGCCCCTTCCGAGGGTCGCTCCGCCCCACCGGGCGGAGAGCGCGCCATGGGGGGGAGGGGCGGGCCTGGAGCGCGCCTGCGTGGGGGTGGGGGGGCCGGCGATGGCCTGCAGACCGAGAAGCGGGGCGGAACGGTTCTGGCGCGGCGCCCACCTCGCGGGGGCGGGAGACCCGGCCGTCGGATCGCTTGAGGTGCTAGGTGGCGGCGGACTGAGTTGGCGTGGGCGCCCGCACCGCAGCGTCTCCCGCGGTTGGGACTCCAGTGAGGTTTCCCCTGGAGCCAGCGCCACGCGTGACGGGCCTCGCGTCGCCGTGTGCTGCGAGGCGGTCGCGGACCGTGGGCGGAGACGGCACACGCGTGCGCACCCACGGGCGTGCGGGCAGGCTCGGTTCCATGCGGCGTGACGCGCGGTTCCGTTATCCTCACCGCGGGTTTACCGTTCCTGGTGGCGGAGGTGCTGGCTCCTTGGTGGCGCGGCTGCCCGCAGAAGAAGGGAGACTCTGTGAGGAGCACACATTCGGGAAAGAACGAAGTAGTCAACACCTATTTCTACGTACTTGACAAAAAATAAATAAATGAAAGGCAGAGGGCCAGAGAAGGGGCTTTCTGTGGCGAGTGAGGGAGGTCTGCCGGTTACATTTGTTTCGGAAACAATGTTCTGAATTGCAGCAATGAAGTCCTGTGATTTATAGAAGCTGTCAGTCATTAAATCTGCATCATCCCTGTTTTGTTGCAATTCTCTATAACGTGCTCCATTAAAATGTAGACGAGATTGTCAAATTAACCATTTTGAGAGTTGGCCTTGGCTATAATTTTCTGTGAATAATCTCACTGTATTTTAAATGTGAACGTAAGCAGGGTTGTTGGATTGCTTGTTTGTTTTGTTTTTTTAACTTTGCTTTACACGAATTCTAAAGAGCATTTCGAAGTTTGTGTGGTACCAAAGGTATTTAAAGCAATTTTACTCTTTCATGGCCAGTAGCTTCTGGCGATTTCATTTAAAGACCAGTTTGGTTTGGTTTGGGTTTGGGTTTTCTAGTTGTTATTAAATTACTTTTATAGAGCAAATGTTGGACAAAGTTAACATGTAATTGAAATAATTTGAATTTTCCAACAATGACTATAGTAGTTCTTAGTACTATAGATAATACACCTAGTTTTCTCTTTAAACAATAAATTATGTAAAACATGGAATAATTTGATCAAAAAGCTGTTACCACATTTTTTAAATGTTTCTTCAGAACAAAGAAAAATGAGAAATTTGTTTCTTGTATATTATTAAAAAATGTTTTATCACTGAATTATTATACATTGTCTGTGCTTGTGCAAGAGAAGTCCCCTTTGTAAGTTGGTACACTTAAAGGCCCTGTGCTAACTCTCTATAGCTCAATCAGAACAGCCCTGTACCTTAGGCAATATTGGCATTCCCAATTTTTATATAAGAGGAAACCCCTGAAGAGGAAGAGGTAAACTGAATAATTCACCTAGCACTATAGCTAATGAGTCCTGTCTGCTGTTCAAGCCCACGTATATTTTATACCAGAGTGCCCCTCACCATTTTACTGACCATATCCAATAAATCCTTTGAATTAATGACAGTGTACCATCGTTTTTGACCCATAAGTCCAACCAATTTTTATAATGTAGTTGAACCAAAAATAACCCTGTCAGATAATACTCATTCACCATGGCTTAATCCCTGGTGGACATCATTTGGAAATAGTCGCCATTTAGTGCATTTTCAAGTACATGTGGATCTCTTGCCCTGCCTAGTTTTCCGTTTTCTCAGATAAAAAAAACATCCAAGGAGTTTACCAAGACCTGCTAGGCCCCAAGAGATCTGGTCCCCTGCATGTTGCTGGCCCAAGCTCACTAGATAGTCTCCTTGGAATCTGCCTTGACCTCTACACATGCTTGGCATCTGTATGGCTCTGGGCTTGGTGTCTCCTTGGAAAGTTTTCCCTAGCTGCCCAAAAGCCCCACTCCAGCTCCCATATGCTACCTCTAGTTTTTGTTAAATTTTTAGTTCTTTCTGTCACATCTCTCACATGCCATATCAGATCTGTGGTCAGTTTGTTTGCCATCAGATTAAAGACTTAACACTTTTAGAATCCCTAACCCCAACAAGAGCACATGTGTAAGCTCTCATGACTTGCATGTTCAAAGAGGAGTGTCATGTGCTAGTTGCATACCTGAGGTTAAAATTCTTCCCTGGTTTATTTTCTTCAGTGCTCCCCAACACGTGGGGAGGCATGAGCAGCCATATTTGAGAGATGAGATGGTTGGTTGCTTAAGAACACTTTAGTGGCTAGTGGAGGCAGTCCAGGGCTGGACAGCAAGTGCATATATGGACTCTGGAGCCACTGATCTTGCCCAGGTACCCATCCATAGGCTCCCTCCTTTTGCTGGCTCACACTCTTGCTTCTGCACACTTCTGCTTCTGGATGTATATTGATCGCACAATATGATGAATGCAATGTAAACTACAAAGTTTATTGGGATGTGTACCTTCAAGCTTACAATCTCTACAATTATTATAGATCTTTCAGTTCTGTTATTACATTTTAATACAGTTTTCAAAATGAGCAGGATAAATATACATGAAGATAGGTATACACGGGTATATGAAGATTCTTGTAATAGCTCTTTCAGTGAAAACTCATGTCATCTATTAACAATAAAATTGGCTCTTCATTCTTAAACTAATTAGCTAAGAGTGGAAATGTGCTTTCTGTTCAGTTTCATTGGCTCCACGAGCTTATTGCATTTCTCGACATTTAGAATAAAAACTTACAGTATTCCAAGCACTTCTGTCTTTATTGCCATGGAGTTTTTACAAGAACTAAAAACTTCACATTCAATGTTTGATGGTTCTTTGTTCCAATATTCTGTTAAAGAAATAATCTAAATTATAAAAATTTCTATGAGGGGGATGGGGATATCTAGGTATGTTTGTATAACTAACTCCACAAACATTTGAGTATCCTCCTAAACTGTAAAGTGGTTTATCATATAGATACTGTTCAGAGCATTGATAATTGAGGGATTCTGGTTGTCTTCAAATGTGAAACTTCAACGTTTGAAGATTAGAGCCAGAGAGTTGTTTTGTTATTTTTTTGGTCTGTGTCTGTGTCTCTGTGTGTATGTGTGCACTTCGAGTGTAACACTATTGTCTTCTGTTTGTTTTTTTGTGGAAGAAATCAGTCCAGTAGTAGTAGTATTAGTATGCCTTCCTTTCCCTAAAGCATGTTTATATCTCTAGTAAGATGAGGAGCCTGGCTCCCTCGGCTGCCGTGGTGTGATTTGTGCTGCCTTTATAGGGCTAATGTGTTCCTTCCAGATGTAGTGCCAGCATCCAGCTTCAACCCCTACCCAGCAGTAAATTATTAACCAGTAGTATAAGGTTTCTGCTCATTTGACCCTAAATGAAACTGTAGAGGTAGAAACACTCAGAGCAGGATGCAGGCCCTCATGCCATGTAATTTGACCTTCTCATTCCACATTTAGACAGATCTTCAAGTAAAAAATAACTATTAATTATAGAATTCTGACACTGAGCTTTAAATGCATTCTGTTTTGACCAATTTCCATGCTGATTCATAGCATTAATTTCAGCAGTGCTGCTCTGGATTGAGCTAATTTCATGGTTTTTTTTTTTTGTTGTTGTTGTTGTTTTTGTGTTTTGGGTTTGTTTGTTTTTCTCTTGAGAATCTAGACATCTCAGAATGAGTGAGTGATCAGGTTATTTTACTATGTTCAATAGATATCATTTGGTTCAGTGTGTTCCTTTTAAATTAATGTGAGTAAACATTTTATAAGCAAAGGATATAACTACCTACGTCATCCCCAGACATTTAATCAAATGCTGTTGTCTGTGCTACAACTTAGAGACCAAATGTATTTCCCTGGTAATTGTGGCATACGTAACTTCTAAACCGAGTCTCCAGAAGGTCAGCGTGAGACTAGCAGGAGTCCTCTGGGGAGTCAGGCGCTTTGGTTACTTCAGTTCACTGGACCGAGTTGATGATTGCCTCCATTTTACAGCTGAGACAGTGATGTGACTGGTTCCCCGAGTCACTAAACCCGGGAGACGGGATTCACATCAGACCTTCAAAGTCAGTGACTGGACATGAGGCTGGCCCTTCATTAAGTTTAACCAGGATGCCCAGGAACTGTGGTCTTTTTTTTCCCCTCTTAGTATTTTCCCCTATCCGTGATGTGATATCTTTTGAGTGTTAAGCTCTTGTATCTAGTAGTGCGGTGTTGCACAAAGAAAATATATCCACTAGTGGCTACTGGGGAGGAGACAGTCAAGTGTGGTTGCCTTGCTGAGGTAGATAGTCCCAACACAAGAGAATGTAAGCAGTGTTAACTGGATTTGGTAAGTTATTTTTTTAAAGAAAGAGAGGACTTAAATGCTGTGGGTTGTCCTGGTGCTGTTTGTATTCTGGTGTTAATGAAGCTTCCTCAAGAGGGGTTACAAACACACACACACACACACACACACACACACACAACACACACGCAATGGATCACGAACTCAGGTGATCTCATGTGAACCCTCTCCCCATTTTAACTGGTCAGTAAAGGCTAGAGCCTGTAATTGGGTAGTGGAGGGAAAAGGTGGGACAGGAGGTCTTTGAGAGTGAGGGCAGGGAGAGAGGAGAGGGGAGAAGGGAAGGAGTGAGGATGGAAGAAGGGGAGAGAGAAATGGTGATGGAGCAGAACCACCTGGTCAGGAGAAACCCCAAGTAGCAAGGGCCTTAGAGCTGGGAAGAAGTTAGTATAGGGTTAGATCTGCCCAATCTAGGCTTATAGTTTATAATTATAATAACTGGATTGCGTGGTTTTTGTTATTTTGGGGTTTTTTTTTTTGTGTTTTGTTTTTTTTTTTTTTTTTTTTTTGGTTTTTTTCGAGACAGGGTTTCTCTGTGTAGCCCTGGCTGTCCTGGAACTCACTCTGTAGACCAGGCTGGCCTGGAACTCAGAAATCCGCCTGCCTCTGCCTCCCAAGTGCTGGGATTAAAGGCGTGCGCCACCACCGCCTGGCGATTGCGTGGTTTTTATCCAGGGTTATTGGGGTTGGAAATTCCAGCAACACATAAAAGAGAGGGGACAAGTTCAGAGACTCTATGGAGGGGAGGAGGATACAATCAATATACATTGTATCCATGGAACAAACTATCAAAGAATAGGCCTTTGGTTAACTACCTTGCCCTCTAGGAGTGTGTAACAATCCTTAGGGGTTCTTTCCTAACAAGTTGAAAGCCTGAGAAAGTAACTTAGTGTACCTGAAGCTTGGACTAGAGGAACTCTAAGTCTTCAAGTTCCAAAAGTTTCTGGCTCTGAATTGTCCTCCCAGAGAAGAGCAGATTTCTATTGTTTATTCTGCGTTGGGTAGCCCTGTGTCCAGATGACATAGAGATGCATTTAAAGCCTTCAGCTGTTGGGCTGAGAGCGGAACTGAGAAGCAGAGCAGCTTGCCTACCTGGCCAGAATTCCAGTGTCCGATCCCCAGTACAGCAAAACGAAAACTCTTTAGGTGTGAAACTTTGTATTCTAAAATCTTTTGTAAAATGTTTAACTGTTTTCATTCCCCTCAGATGTATAGTGCTCTGGGCTGGAAGCCTTATATTTTTTATAGTTTTCAAAACCAAATTTCCCACCCAACACATTATAACTTTATAGCATTATAACTTGATAACAAGCAGAACATTATGACCCTCCCTGGAGAAACTACAGGCAAAACACAGAGATTCCTTGGGAGTTGAGCTGGGGGGTGGAGGGTGGGGCTGAGCTTTCCTCCCTTCTGTTCTGTTGTCCTCTTCCAACAGCGTCTCTGAGTAAATGAGAGGAAAAGGGTAAGACCACCTTGACAAATCTGAACTCTAAGCAGGGAGCACTTGGGAAGCTGGTCACAACAGCTTCTGGAAGTACAAAGGACTGCTTTGCTGTCACAGGGAAATAGAAGATCTGACGGTTGGTTCCTCGTGTTCAGTATTTGCAGTGATTTTTCAGGGCTGGGGATCAGAACTAGGGCCTGTACTACTTGGGGGGGGGGTGGAATTTCTGGCATGGGAAGTGTGTGCCCCATACCTGGCCTGATTCAATGAATCTTAAGACTTTGGGAACATAAGAGATTTCTCTTAATAAAAACCATCCGTGATCCCCAGACAAATTACCTCTAATTTCAACGTTAAAGGGAAGCTGGTGGGCAGTTTTCTCTCTAGTGTGAGTTTGGTGGTTGTAAACTGCCATGTGGGTGCTGGCAACCAAACCCGGGTCCCCTGGAAAAGCACTGAGTACTCTCAGCTATCTTCCCAGCCCCTGCTTTATTATGTACTTGAATATAAAATTAAAAGCTGTTATTCACAGCCCCTATACTCTCAAGCAGTATAGCTTTATCAGTTTTCCAGTGTGTTGTTTAGCTTGGCCTGTGAGACAGGGTTGGTAGCCAAAGCTGTGTAGCCTAAGCTGACCTTGGAGACAACTCTCCTACTAAATTTTGAATGATTCATATACCACTTAGTTTTTGGCCACAGGCTGAGCCATGCAGTATAGCCCCTGGACACCCCCACCTCACCCCAGATTCTCCCCATACCCCAGCAGCCTAGGTAGTACCTGTCTTCCAGGGCTGGAGACACACTCATTCTAGCAGCCATTAAAAAAAACAACGTGCTCACTGTTGCCTCTGCATCAGCCCAGCCTCTACATACCTGGAAAACTAGTTTGTGTGTCCATTAAACCTGAATTCACTAGGTTTTGCAAATTACAGTGAAAGTAGATAATACTTTGTCTAAAGTATGAACAGTTTCTTTGGGTACATATCCCAGTTTAAAGAGAAGGTTAGTGAAGGGCCCTTGCCCTATTCCAATGGAATGCCAAAATCTTAAGTCTTCAGCACCGTCCTCTGTTTCTCAAGGGTTAACACTTGCAGGAACAGTTATTGCTATAGTCAAACACACCAAAGTGCGTGTGTTGAGCAGCCTGCAGCCCTGCCTTAGCCATCTTGTCTCTCAGCTGAGCCTCAGGGTGGACACCGATAGTGCCCGGATCTACTGTTTCCTAATAATTCTGACCAGGCCACTCATCAAATAAGTTACAGTTACCCGAGTTGGTCTTAAGGGCCACCAACTTGAATAACTAGCACTAACTGCACTATTTTTCTGGCAAACCACTGGGAGCATTGTTTTTACATGGAAAGAAAGCGTAGCCTAGGAAAACGAGTAGCACCTTTTGTCTAACAGTTCCGCAGTGTGTGTGCCCTGTATTTATAGTGCGTGTTTGGAATTAAGTAGCTGTGAGAAATGGCAAGCTCACACTGGCAGACAGTGGGATGGGGCGGCACCTGTGTAGTAGGATTCTGTGTCCAGATACAGCTGCCAGAGGAGTAGGAAGACTGGGTGGGAACTGGGAAAAGAAACTTCTCAATTGTGAAATCAGGCAAGAGAAGAAGGATCAAGGGGTTTGAAGACAGTCTTGTATCCGTCATCAGCTGACACACCAGCAAAAAGCCACGGCCTCCAGTTCCTCTCCAAATGACTAGGCCACCGGTAGGCAGGGACAGCAGATCTTTCTCTGTGCCAGATCCCTGACCTCTGTGGCCCAATGGCCAGACTTGACTCTCTTCTCTCTCAGCTGACCAGGTTTCCACACTACAACTGGGCTCATGCCTAACTTCATGAAGTGTTGGCCCCAGCCAGGCTCTGACACTCCTCCAGATGGGGGGTGGGAAGCACACACTAAGTCTGAAACTGTGAGAAGTAGCAGCCAAGTCTCAGCCACTCAGTCGTAGTGAGCTCACAGGGGTGAGGAAGGAGGGCCTTCATGTCTGTGATCTTCTATAAGTGCCTCTCTCTGTACTGGGAGACAGGAGATAACACCGAAGCCCACAGCGTCTCCACTTGCCAGTCTTTCAGCCCTGATCCATAAGGCAAAGCCCAGAAATGTTCTTGCCAGGGGGTGTGTCATCCAGCCCAAGGGTCCAGAGAAGCAATAGAAGACGGCCCAGGTTCAAATTCCAAGCCAATGTGTGCCAACTGTGCCTCTCTCTCCTCACCTGTTAAATGTAGCAACATAAATATATCAGGGTTACATGAATGCACAGTCCCTAAAAGACCTCCCAAAATGCCTGAGATGATGTGTTAGTTACCTTCCCCATTGCTGTCTAAAATACACAACAAAGCAACTTAAGGGGTGGGGAGATCTCTCTGGGCTCACAGTTTGAAGGTACACATTACTGTGAAGCAGTCACAGTGCAGGAGAGTGCCGCAGCTGGTCACACTGCGTCCTTAGTCGGCAAATAGATGAACGAGGGCGCTTAGCTGGCTCTCTTTTTATTCAGTCAGTCTGAGAACCCCAGCCCATGAAATGGTGCCACATACATTTGGTGAGTCTCACCACCTCCATTAACTCAATACAGAAGCTATGACTTCACTAACAGGCACAGAGGTTGTCTCCTAGAGATTCTTTTTTTTTTTTTTTTTTTTTGGTTTTTGAGACAGGGTTTTCTGTGTAGCTCTGGCTGTCCTGGAACTCACTCTGTAACAGCTGCTCGAACTCAGAAATCCCCTGCCTCTCCTCCCAAGTGCTGGATTAAAGGCGTGCACCACCACCGCCCGCTTCTCCTAGGGGATTCTAAGTTCAGCAAGTTACAACTGACTACCACACACTAAGTTTTCAGTAACTGTTATCATTTTATAGATCAAAGGACCTGGATAGGCTCAGCTAGGTCAGAGTGCATGGGTTTTAGACTATTTGTTACTATCTCAAGTACACTGAAATTTTATTTACACAGCTCAAAATATATGGCCAGGAGTTTTCTATGGCTTTCAATTGCATAAACCACTTCCTGGGCTGATCATAGGAAGTTAAAGGACCGAACCAGGTGGCAAGGAGCTTGGATCCCAGCTAGCTGTGCTATCCGAAGCAGCAGCATCTCAAAAGCTGGCCACACCTCTCAACTCTCTCCACAGTATATACTCAGCTGCCGCAGGAGAGTCAACGTGCAGTAGCCAGGAAGAGGCTTCTGCTCCACAGCTGCCGGTTCCTACAGGGAGCAGAAGATTGTATCCTCCAGTAAGCTTAGGAGACAAGTGGACAGATGCCTCTGAAGTGGAAACTTAAGGATTCTTTGGAAAGATGTTTGGATGGTGCAAACATGTAAAGGAATGTTTGGTTAATGTGGATACAGGTGTGAAAGGATAAGGCAGACTCATAAAGGAACATTTTCCTGAAGTAGACACAGGAGAGAGGATGTTCTGTTAAAGCAAGCACGTGAAAGGACATGGATGAAGGATTCTTTGTTAACGACACACATGTATTGGTCTGCCTTACATTGTGTAGCTGAGCTGTATTTGTCAGGACTCCATAGAGAGAAATGCACCAAAAAGCTTCTGGTGGGTGCTGCATGCAGTTTCTTGCCAATTCTGAGGACTCAGGCTGATTGGATGCACGTGCTAAGGCAAGACCTGCGCTGAGGCAAGACACGTACATGCTGAGGCAAGTCACATGGAGGACACACGTTGGGAGAGTATAAGTAGGACTCCAAGGAATGACAGAGACAGAGCTTAACTTGCTGGTATAGCTATCTGTGCAATGCTTTATGGGTCTCAGAATCTTTGTTGATCTTCTCTTTGCTGAGAGAGACACAGCCAAGAACTCCTGGTATTCTTGCTGCTCCCTCCTGCTGACTGAGCAAGGCTGTAGGCCTGGCTGTCTCTGCTAGGTGGAGTCACTGCTGTTGCTAAGCCGATTCTACCGAACTGGACTGCTCGGTGTATCCACGGAGTGTTTGTGAGTGGATAGAGCTGCCTCTGCCTGCTACCTGTGAACTGAGCTGCCAATTTCCAGACAACACAGATGGGAGTTGCTCCAAAGAACCATTTCTAAACAGCTCCACTCCCACCCCACCACCCCCACCCCACCCATGTATCCTTTCTTTTCCACTACTTCTGGTGGGTGATGGGCTACAAGAGAAGTTAAAGCATTTAAGAACCATCATTAAAAATAAGGTTTGAAAAAAATTACAAGTTACAGCGGTCGGTCCTCCAGGCTGTGTTGGGACTCACCACACTGCAGGGACCCAGGTCCTGGTGATGGCAGTCAAAAGGTAAATTAGGGCCACTGAGTCTAGTGGCTCAGTGATTCCAGGCTTGTGATTCCAGCTACTTGAGAAGCTGAGGCCGAGAGTTCAAAGCCTGTCTGGGCTACAGAGTGAGGCAGCCCATCTTAATCCTGAAAAAGAAGTCTGAGAGTGTAACTCAGTGGTCAAGTGCTTCCCTAGCGTGTGCACACCTAGGTCCAGTCCCGGTAGAGAGGAGGTTGGAGCCAGCTGTGGGCTGCCTTAAGCTAACCCAAGCAGCCGCTGCTCTCTGTCTCTGGGTACCACGGTCATAAGGCAGAAGAGTATCACAGCCCTACCTGCCCACTCAGCAAAACCATGCTTCCTTCTCACCAGACATTTGGTCAGCAAGAGCCAGAGACTTTTTTTTTTTTTTAAATCAGAAGCCATGGGGAAAAATAGCTCTTGCTTTGAGGAACTTAAACATCTTAGAGTGTGGGTGGGGGTGTGTGTGAATGAACAAATAGTCACAGGTGGCTTCTGAGGCTCATGTCCTTACCTGGCATATGAGTCACTGTAGGTCTCTCACACGTCCCCTGAAGAGCACTTCATATCACCAACTGGACCCCTGGCACCTGCCATAGCAGCTTCCGCTCAGTCACACGTCCCCATCACTACCACCCAGCTCCAAGGCCACATGGCCTACAAAAGGATCTACCATGGGAGCCAAAGCTTGTCCTCTGAGGTCTTCAAGGCATCATTTCAAAATGAAGGCCTGTGCAATTAAGCCAAGGTACCCAAAAAGAAAAAGAAGGGAAAAAAAGAGCTTTCAAATAAAGACTTGGATCTCTCATGAGTCTGGTTTCTCAGGGAATCACACACCTCACTGGAACACTGATGCCGAACACGATGGGCTTTTGGATCATATGTTTTCTTCACCAGGAGGGACAAGCTATCAATAGACACCTGGGACACGATTCAGTCTGTTGTAACTGCAATCCTGACGCCGTAAGGAGCTTGCAGGGAACTTGCCTCCATAGATCCATTTCTACAGAAATGATTTGCTGTAACTCTTACACAGCGCTTACACAACAAGTAAAGGCAGTTCTGTAGACCATAGCATCAGTCTACAGTGATGAACACCAACACCAGGGACCTCATGATGGCACAGACACTGGGAGACACCCTGGAGACAGCTCGAAGCTGAGAACCAGGAAGGCCTAAGAGGGAGGCTGGAGAAGTAAACCCATAATCTTATCAGGATTTTGCTGTGGGGAAATCTGGTGTGAAACAGGCCATTTAAGCTCTGTGATGTGCTCACTTCCTTTGTTAGGAAGTAAAATGACAATCAGTCTCCCTCTCCCTGGTGTTCACCCCGACCCCCCACCCTCCCACACTCACACAAAGGTCCAAACACCACAAGACCACTTCTCAGCCACTCGCTCAGTGTGTAGCTACCTAACCCCATGTTTGCATACCTGAGTCCTTGCCCATGCCCTGCAGGTCAAGGCAGCTCCACAGCCTGGGTGCTTGCTTGAAATCATTTGCAAGATCATGGAAGGGAAAAAAAAAAAAAAAAAAACCTGACTTCTGCATAATGTTATGAAATGGTCCTTGGATCTGTCATTTATTCTTAATTGTAATTGAAGTAAATTACTAATCAACTTCAAAAAAACTAAAAAGAGAAAAAGATGGGGGTGGGGCTGGGAAGAAAGGAGAACGTCACCATGTCTTTGCCCTCATGAGTCAAAGACATGGTGGTACACTCCTGTAATCCAGCACCTGATAGGTAGAGGTGAGACTTCCAGAGTTCAAAGCCTGCCTCAAAAAACCAAATAAGGAAAACAACAGAAGTACCCTGGATCTTGCTGCTAATTAAGATATACAGCTTATTCCACCTAGGCCTTGTCTACCTAGTATCCAAGTGCCAAAACCACACAGTCCAAATCACTCTAGAGCCCAGTGCTGGTCCTTGGCAATGATACACCTTGTGTCTCCTGGGCTCTCTAGTGTCTGTGATCGCAAAACCTGTGCAGGGCGTTTGCATATCTTGCTGCCCTTTCTTTCTAAATTAACCTGCATTTACGCTGAGGAGGCCAGTGCAGGCTCTGCGGGAATGCCAGCACCAGTCTCTGCATGTACAGACCCTCAGTGACCCCCCAGGAAACCATCCATCTGTAGTGTCCAGACAGCTCTCAGTCAGCTGCCACCTGTCTCGCCCTCTCCAGGAAGCCTCTACACCCCTGCGTCTCGCTTGGTTTTCTACCTACTCCCTAGTTCTCCACCAACACCATTCTTCCCCAGGCTGGCTGCAGAGCCTCACTCAGCTTCCATAACCTCTCCTCATCCCCGCTGCCTACAAAACAAACACAAATTAGCCAAAGGACAAAGGAGTTTCAGGTACAGAAAGGTCAGGGCTTTAGAAATTACGAGGCCTGGGAAAATCACAAGGTGGCTGAAGGGTCGGAACTCTCAAGCAGTGGTTTCCAGAGCTGACCTCATTTACATTTCAGTAGAGACCTGGGTCAACTGCTTCCATTCTTTCTTAAATATTGTTAGCAATTTTAAGTACAGGTGCAGGTTCCAGACAGACTCTGTTCTTGGCTTTTGTCTACTCTTGGGAAGCCTAAGCTCAACCCCTGACATCCATCCTCCTGCCCCTCAAAGGGTCCTTTCTCCCTCAGTCATTCTCTTGGCTGCCCTCATTTTCCACCATGTCTCTCAAGAAGTGCCTCCTGTCTGAGATCCTGGGAAACTGCTCTTACTAGTATGACCATCTGAATGAGCTGCTCCCATAGGCTCAAACATTTGAACACTTGGTCCCCAGTTGATGATGCTGTTCAGGGAGGCCTAAGAGGTGTGGCCTTGATGGAAGAGGAGGTAGGCTTTGATCTTTTTTTATTCCAGAGCTGAGGCCTTGCACTTGCTAGGCAAGCGCTCTACCACTGAGCTAAATCTCCAACCCGGAGGTAGGCTTTGAAAGTTTGAAGACTCCATTCTGGGTTCTCTCTGCTGTTTGCTGTCAGTTTACGATGTTCCTGAACATGAGCAGGCCTCAGCTTCCTGTTTCCTGAGGCCTTGCTGTTGCTCCCCCATCATGGACTCTGGCCCTGGAACTGTAAGTCCAAATAAATTCATTGTTCTGTAAGTTGCTTTAGTCATGGTGTTTTATCACAGCCACAGGAAGTAACTAAATCACGGCTGCTTCCCCTCAGAGACTCCTCCTGGGGGCTCCCCACTTAAGAATCTTCCCAGTGCTTTTCCTCTGGGTGTCTGTCTATTCTTACACAAAGTATCATTGGACTTACATTGGCCCCACTAGAAAAAAAATGGCATGATGACCTAAAACTCATTCTTCTTTGCATCACCTCTTGCAGGCAGCCTGGTCTCAGAATGGGAGCACCAATAACATCCAGTTCACTGTGTTAGAGAAAGTGGTGGGGCCCAGAATCACACAAACCAGGCATTTGGTAGCACAGGCCTAAAACCCCAGCTTTGGGGAGGCAGTGCAGAGTCAGAAGTTCAAGATCTCCTTGGTTACATAGAGTTCAATGCCAGCCTGGATGCATGCAGCTCTGTCTTAAAATAAAAATAAAAGCCCCAGCCTATCTGTACATATGGGGATTCTACATACATACATACCTTAATCTGGCTTCTCTTGCCAAAGGCAGTGGGACCCATGGACATTTAAAGATGAGTGCTAATCAGTACCTTCAAAAAATCCACATGGTGAACACCAAGGAATGAATACCTCTCAGTGGGAATATGCTTAGCATCTTTTGTTTGTTTTGTTTTTGTTGTTGTTTTTGTGATTCAGGGTCTCTCTCTCTATAGCTCTGGCTGTCCTGGAACTCACTATGTAGACCAGGCTAGCCTCAAAGTCACGGAGATCTGCCTGCCTATACACCTGTTCACCACCAAGCTTGACCTATGCTTGGGGACTTTGAGGGACACTGTGCAGCAGCAGCTGACTCCACCAGTGAACAAGAGCAGAGAATGGTTATGCAAATGAGCTTCTAAAGTTGCTGACCTGAGTTAAACAGGAGACCAGAGGGAGTTGCCTCTCACAGAGGGAAGGCCATCCTGCTGCGGAGACAGGGCAAGCCCTCAGTGGTAGCACCTCACCAACGACCTAAATGTAGTCCATGCATGTCGTGTCCGTAGGCTGTCAGGTGCCATGGGAAAAGGCCCTCTGGAGCCTGCCCCATGTGGTTACGTACGTCTCAACTTTAATATTGCATCTCCAGATGAGCCTTCCTCTGGGGTACCATGTGTGACTGAGATGCACGTTCCTGTGTCTTCCACTGGCTGAGTGTTCTTTGGAAGCCTGGCACTTCCGATACCCTCAAAAACACCACTTCTCCTAGTGTCCCCACAACAGCTCCACATAGTTCATCTTCTGTGAGATCATGATTCCACCAATTTCTAGCTTTGCAACCCAGTGCAAGTAAGTGGCCTCTCTGTGCCTGTTTCTCCCTCTTCCCGTGGAGATGCTGCTTGCACCCCATACATGGATGTGGGGTGGTACATACTTTGAGTTAGTCTATGGGAACTATCACAGAAGGAGCGTAGTCATGGCCAGGATGGAGCAGCTGCCTGCACCCATGATTACAACCCACTTGTACCACAGTTGTGAGGTAAAGATTGGGTGTAGGTTTATAAAACTTGTCCCTTTTATTCTGCAGCCCACAAACCTCCAATTTCAACACCTACCAAAGACTAGGTTGGCATGTGATGATTCTGGTCAACAGGAATAATGATGGTTGCACCCTTCTAAGCCTGGCCCTGCAAAACTATTCTTTTCACCTCTACGTCTGCACTTGGAGGCTTTGGCCATCATCGACATGTAGCATGAAAGATGCTTAGGACCTGAGTTCTGACTGCCGAACCCTGCCCTAGTCTCGTTGTATGCAGCCAGACCAGATACCCACCAGTCCAGGCAGATGGAGGTGAAGTCACTGTAACTTGAATTGGGAGGTTATTAACTTATGTCCCTTTCTCCACAAACTCCATTTACACTACCCTTGTCCATTGAGATTCTTCCATATGTGCCCCCTTCTAATAAGTCTTTCGCCTCATCACATATGATTCAGGCACTGAATGCGTGGAAGACACACCAGTGAACATGGACAAGATTTCAGGCTCTGGCCAGACCATGGCCAATAGTTGTGACTGCACAACACAGTGGCCTGAAGTAGGGGAAGGGCCGGTACTGAATTGTGGAATGTGAGTGATGTAATTGGTGGTACCTGTCCACTAGCTCCCCAGCCTTTACCTTCCTGTAAGAAGAAGTACTTCCCTTCCCCTCTCTGGGAAATCTACCGCCACAGTCACCAAATTGAGCAGCAGTCCACAATGGTGGAGGGACACACAATGTTGGTCACAGTGACTGGTTCAAGTATAGTTACTACCTGACCCAAAGAAGGAGTGCAAGTGTTGCTGACGCTGTCAGCAGAAAACATGGTCTCTTGTTTAGGTGAGATTACTGGTTGAAGACAAAGATGCTTCAGGAATCCTGGTAGCTGTGAGAGGGGCTTGCTAAAGAAGTCAGGACAAAGCAGAGCTGAAGAGAGCTTTTCCCGTGGCTTGTTGGGACTCTTGAATCCATTACAGTCGGTTCATATTTTCCAGTTACCCTCCTAATCCATAAACCTCCTCCTAACTTAAGGTGATTGGAGCTAGTTTTCACCAGCTTATAAGGGCAAGTTACCAGTTTACCAGCTTTGCCCAGATAGCCCTGATTCCCTGGGACCTCTGACTTAGGCTCAGTGCCCTAAACACACACACACACACACACACACACACACACACACACACACACGGAGAACAGTCTTGACAATCCCATCTTCACAGACTCTTAACATTCTCTAAATGATCTGGGTTGTATCAGGCCTTCTTTCTGCATGGCCACAGCGGTGATAGTCTCTACGGAAGCTTGCTGCCACGCTAGGGTAGCAAGACCTTCCTAAAACACACACAAGGCAGCCACTCACCTTCCCTATAATTTTCAGTGAACTTCTGTCATATTAAAGGTTTCTTGTAGTAAGTAGTGAACTGGGGCAGATGGGAACGTTTTGGGAAATGTTGCACATTCCCTACAATGTTTCCTTAGAATAGAATTTAACTAGTAATATTTGTACACTTCTGTTAAAGCAACATAGTTGCAATCCCAGGTAGTTACAAACTTGAACTAGGATGTAAGTTATTTTCTATTGTTAACTATTCAGGATCTTCTTGCTGTATAGTGTATACCCCAAACTAAGCAGGATGCTTTGTAAGACCTTAATAATCCGCTTGGTTCATCTCAACCACTGTAAGGCATTACAAGGCTTTGACTAGGGCTTGACTAAAATTTCTACCTGGTTAAAGCAACTCCTTTTCACAGAGGAGACTTTTTTTTTTTCTGAAGTTGCTTAGTTCCGAGATGCCATTCTCTTCCTTTCTGGTGAAAACTAGCCTACTCAGTCCATCCTTTTCTGCCCCTGATTCCCTTCCAGGCTTAAAGACCATTGGTCATCCTTCCAGGGAGACAGTGCTTTTGGAAGTAGAAGACTGTGCTAGCTTCCTCTCTTGAACTCTGAGCTTTTTCTCTCTCTCTTGCCCTGTGCACTCCAGACCTCCCAAAATAAAAACCAGGACTTCCGACTCCATGAGGAGTCTTTAAAAATAGTTTTTAACAGCTTTATAGGGTGTGTGTGTTGGGGGGGTGTCATGGTAGTTTGTGTGCAGACTCTCTCTTGGAACTCTGGGTTCTGTCCACAGAACATTTATGGAGGTTTTGCAGCCTGTGCTGTAGTGAGTGTCCATGTATTGTATATGACCCACACGGTGATTTTGTGCACCTTTCCCCCGACAAAACCATATTCCGTTCCCTTTTCTTGCCTTACGTATTACTGTAGATCCCTAGACGGCCATGCTTCACTTCTGTAGGTGGCAAAGGAGAAGGCAGCCGCCAGCGCAGTGGAGAGGGCAAAGCGAATCTGTTAAGAAAGTGCGGGACAGAACAAAGAGCACACATCCTTTGCCAACAGTCTTTGGAAACAGGCTCCGTTTGCTCATGCGCAGGAAGAAGGCAGACCCAGGATAGTGTGGGCAGGAACAGGCAGAATGACCCCCGGGGATCACGGGTTTGTTGGAGTTTCCAGCACCTTTCATCCTTTGTCCTCACTTCTGATTCACATGCATATTACCCTGACCAACTCCACACTAAATTCTCTTTCCCCCCTACTCTCTGGAAGGTGGTGGGAACTTCTAAATATTTATGAGGCGTCCCGGCCTCTGATGCTCTTGTGGCGCTAATGAATGCGTGCCTGCGCACCGGGACCCGAAGCCAGGCAAAGGGACCGCCACACAGCTCCTGGCCTCGCCGTTCCCAGGCCCGGAAGAAAGCGGGGAGGATGAAGGGAGGAGAAGCTGTTGCCAGGAGAGAAACAAACGGTAGGGCCACACAAAAGAAAGAACAGAGTTCCATCTTTGCCCGCTGGAGCGCTCTGGAGTGGGTAGGAATGTGCGTGAGGCAGGGGAGTAACTCCCGATTCCCAAGTCGGAAATGAAGAGTTTCCTAGGAGACAAAGAACCTACCCGCATTTTCTTTTAAGCTCCACTTTCTCCAGTTAGAGCTTGGACCTCTCGCAGAAGGTGTTAGGGTCCTTTATGCGCTCTTTTCACTAGGGAGCTAAATTCCATCTCAGTAAACTCTCCCTACATATGTTTGCATGAAAGTATTTCTAATTCTAACGTGGAATGTAAATCACCTGTAGTTCTGTGTGGTATCTTCATAGAAAGAATGATGTGTTCACACATTGGAAATGAACCAGGGACATCGGAATGGCCAGAACATCAAACAGCAGAAAGAATCTGCTGCTGCACTTCTAATCGGCTGCCTAGCCCCCATTGGCTCCCTTCTCCAGACACTCGGAGCTGAGGGCTCCTCAGTGTCACTCACAGGCAGCCAGTACATTGAAGTCACCCATACAATGCTGCTTATTTTCCTTTGTAGATCTCAATATACAAAAAGATTAAGGTTTTGTTACTTTAAAACACTCATTCTGATGCAAGAAATAAATAACCTTGGCTCCCCTCATCTATCTTCCTTAGATGTTAAAAAAATAAAAATAAAAAATTAGGAAATCCTACCTCAAACCTGGCCATGGCCCAAACTTTTGCTCTTGCCAAAGGGAGGCAAAGCAGAAACTGAGCCATTAACTTCCCTCTGAATACACGAGGTGCCCTGCACAACTCTGTGACACCCTGTTAAAGAGAGACACCCAGTTGAAGAGAGTTAAGACTTCATGTGGGAAGACTGAGAACATGTCTCCAGTATCCCACCCTGCCCTGTCACCCAAATCTGACCACTTGATTCCTGATTCTTCCCCATAGGAGAAAGACTGCGTTTCTTCTGCTTCAGCACAAGGGCATTTTATAGAAAACTGGAAGTTAGTAGAAATGTATAGTAAATGTTTTAAATGAGCATTGCATAGCTTTGATCAAAAGAATGCACATGTAGATTTCGTCGCCATTTTGTGTGGAAGTAGGATTGGGTTTGTAAGCACGACTACCTTGTGATTGTCTAGCATTTGTGGTTTCTACTCCCGTGATCCTTCCATTTGCTGGAATCTTCAAAGGACTCCACGGAGCTCTCGGTTGATTGAAAGCGTGCTTTTAGAACCAGTGAGCAGACCACATACAAATTCGTCTCAAGTTTTTTTTTTTTTTTGGTTGGCATTTTGATGGGCTTGCCTGCTTGCTTGCTTAATTGCTTGTTCTGAGACACTGTCTTCTCCTTAAGGAACCTTTGACTGACTTGGAACTTGTAACCATCCTCCTGCCTCTGTCTTGCCAGTGCTAAAATCCTGGGTGTGCACCCTGACTTGGTTTCCTATAATTTATGAGCCTTTAAGAATGTCTATTACCGGGCGGTGGTGGCGCACGCCTTTAATCCCAGCACTTGGGAGGCAGAAACAGGCAGATTTCTGAGTTCGAGGCCAGCCTGGTCTACAGAGTGAGTTCCAGGACAGCCAGAGCTACACAGAGAAACCCTGTCTTGAAAAACCAAAAAAAAGAAAAGAAAAGAAAAAGAAATGTGTCTATTCTCCTGAACTGATGTCACCAATTAACTTCACCTTTAAGATAGTATATTAAAATAACCTATACAGGGGGGACTGTATTTTAAAGCGTAAGATTCACAGATGGAGGAAAGGCCCTGGTTCTACTATCTTCTAGAACATATATCTAGAACATACTAGAATGTGCTAGAATGACCTAGTGTAACCTTAGGGGTCTGGAAGAATGTCAAAGAGTGAAGTCATCTGACAGGGCAGAGGGAGCTGCGGATGAACATGGAGGGGTAGAGTTTGAACAGGCAAATTAAACGATCGCAGAAACTGTTGCTACCTATAAAATTTCAGTGCTTATTTTAATCACATTGCTCACGTGAGGAGGAAGGGGGTGCGGAGATTCCTATGAACAAAATGAGGCTTTTTGAACTGAAAGATTCCTGCAGGCAATTTGATGACAAATGCCAACATACAGGATCCTGTGTGCCTTTGGGCTATAGTCTCACGTCTAGGAATTTTGTATAAAGTATCATGAATGAACACAGGCAATAATTTTATTCTACATGGAGTAAGTTACACGGGGAAGATTTGGACTTTGTTATCTTATTTAAGTATATTAATTAAGTATCATTAAGTATTTTTCAGCATTTATTTACCTCATTGTGTTTGGTTTATCTGTTATTTCTGTAATAAACATGAATTCTGTTAGAAGAAATCAGTAATAAAGTTAGCTTGAAAGAAAAGTCTGTCTCTGTCTTTGGGATCCCTGTGGGGCCGGTCGTCCTTGGGATCCCTGTGGGGGCCGGTCGTCTTTGGGATCCCTGTGGGGTCGGTTGTCTTTGGATCCCTGTGGGGGCTGGTTGTCTTTTGACAGTGGGCACAGATCCCACGGCCGGCACACTGTAAGCAAGTACACTGTCCCTGAGCTCTGTTCAGCCAGATTCTGGAAAATTTCAGGGAAGTAACCTTGCTCCGAAGTTATGAATAAACTCGAATATATATTTCTAAAAATATTATTCAAACAATCTCCCATTTGCTTTTTAAGGTGCAATCAAATATTGCAGAAAGTCCTGTTTCAGTTAGCCATGCCATTCTCTGAACTGAGCATGTTCCTCAAAGTGTGTCTGCTGCAACTGCTTCACCATGGAGTGTCTCAAAAACAGAAAGGCATCATCAGACACAGCCTGTCTCAAACCAGAACGCGCTCCCCAGTTTATATTTAAACAAGAGCAAATGGGCTGTTTAACTTGGTATGGCAGTGTTAAGGAGCGTACCTCCACACTCTCTCCTCATGGAGGCTTCCATACTCCCAAATACTGCCTCCTCATGGAGGCCCTTCCCACCCCCACGCTCTCTCTTTCTTCATGGAGACTCTTCCATACCCCCACGCTCTCCTTTCTTCACGGATGCCTCAACAGTCCTCTCTTAAGGCATGATTTTTACTCCTCAAACGTTTAGAAACATTTGACCCTGGAGATGTCCGGCCAGATCATTTCAAAGCTTAAGAGTACGCTTTGTAGGACGTCCTCCATGGGACCGACAGCCCGGCACCCAGCCGGCTCCCAAGGCATCTGGAGTGGCTACTACACACTCTCTGGCCTGAAGCTGCTGCTGCCGACTGGAAGCATTTCCCAGCTGAGCCTAACCCACACTGAATCTGAGTTTGCTGGCTAACTGCCACGTGCCAAACCACCCTGACTTGTCTTCCTGTTCTCTTATGATGTCTCACACATGTACAAACTTGTTCAAAGGAGTCGCTTCGTAGGTAGGGGGAGAAACGCTCCAAGAAGTTACACCCAGGATGACATAACCACTTTTTCCTTTTTTGTCCATTCAGACAGCTAGTGCACTTGGTGTGTGGGAACAAATAACCATTTTCTTTTTATTTTGTTGTTTGTTTGCTTGTTTGCCTGCTTGCTTTTTTATTTTTTATTAAGACAAGTTCTCTTATAACCAGTCTGGCTCAGAACTCTCTGTTAGCTGAGCCTGGTCTTGAACTCTTGATCCTTCTGTTTCTTTACCTCCCAGGCACTACATAGGCCTACAACGCCATGCCCAACTAATATCTTTTTAAATTTTTTGATGAGTCAGTCAATTGCATGATGAGCCAATCAATTGCAACTAATTGCATGGTTTATTCATATCTTTTAATTAATCTTCAAGTTGTCTGTAGAATTGAATCATAAACATGAATTTTTACAGTATAAAGAATCCCCATTGCATAATGTTTTAAGTCTTCTTTTTTTCTTCCTTACCAATAGTCAGGCATGTGGCTAAAGGCATCTAACACTGTTTTCTAAATACTTCCTGGTAGAAGCCCTGTGGCTCTCAGCTTAGCTAGTAGTGGCTAAGGGGAGGGGGTCGGGGGGGGGGGAGATTCACCTCACAAATAACTTTCTTGAACTCTAAAACCTGGCCCAGTCAATGTAGTCAATGTTTCTTTTACTTCATTATATGTTGAACCTTTTTTTTTTTTTTTTTTTTTGGTTTTTCGAGACAGGGTTTCTCTGTATAGCCCTAGCTGTCCTGGAACTCACTCTGTAGACCAGGCTGGTCTCGAACTCAGAAATCCAACTGCCTCTGCCTCCCAAGTGCTGGGATTAAAGGTGTGTGCCACCACTGCCCGGTTGTTCATGCTCTCTTAAAGAGTTGTTACAATGTAACTTTGTTGAGCTTCTCTCAGCTGGTTTTGGTTGGTTGGTTTGGGGGTTTGTTTGTTTGTTTGTTCTTCCACTAATTTTTCCAGTAACAATAATAACATGGTTTTTCTGGATTGTTAAAACCAACTCATAAAAGGAAGAAAAATGAGGAATCAGAGTTTCATGACCCTTAATTTTAAGCAGAATTCACCTATAAAATGAGTCTTCCTAAACTATGAATGGAATGTGTTTGCATAACTGTAATTCCGCCAAAGGCTTCTAAACTGTGAACTAATTACGGGATCTAATTTTGGAGCCTCCTGAAGTGAGTCTCTGAATCAGTTATCTTCTGCCTTTCTCTTTGGTCCCACCTTTCTTCTCCCGGCCGCCCCGCCTCCCACCACACATTTTATTAGGAATTAAAATCCATGAGAGACAAAGTACAAGCTATTTATATTTTTATCAAGTTTCAAGATAATGGGAAATATTTTATCGCAGTTAGTACCGCAAAAGAATCAGGTGACTCTGAAAACAGGATTTTGACATGATAGAAAAGTGGTGGTGGAAGTAACTTCCAATAATGTCAAAACACAATCCTGCACAAGGTGGTTACTGTGTTGCTCTTGATTTCTCCTTTTAAATCAAAACTCACCTCTTGGTGCTCTTCTCCATGGTTACACAGGAGTACAGCATGGTGATGGAGGGCAGTATGTACCAACCACAAGGCAGGAGTTCAAGTCCTGCTCCTCCTTGTGTTGACTGACAGCAGGCTTAATTCCTCCAGCCTCAGTTTCCCTGTCTAAATGCAGAACTAACCATGTTTGTTTAGACTGATTCAAGAGCTTTACTACAAAATCCAAAGGAGACAGTGTGCTAATTACCTAGAGAGGGTCCCAATGGATACCATGATTATACCAAGAACGCAGTGTGAGAGTCGAGACACTTCATTTAACTCCAGTGAGACCCTGCCTCTTTATATGTGAAAGTGGGATTAAGGAAAGCCAGGTGCAGAGACAAAAGCAATCAATCACTGCAGCCTAACCTCGAGCATAGATAGTTTAGTTACTATGTATGTATTTATTTTTATTAAGTAACATGAGCTCAGCTAGAAATAATTTAAGAAAAAATTAAGCATATTATATATATATATTATATATAAATATTTTTTTTTCTTTCTTATAATCCTGGATAAAGCAAAGAAGCCGCTAAGCTGTAAAAACCCCTACGGGGTCTCACCAGACAGCTCAGAGAGTAAGGGTGCTTGCAGCCAAGCCTGAAGGCCCAAGTTCAATCCCTAGGACCAACATGGTGAAAGGCAAGAACTAATTCTTACAGTTTGTTCCCTGACTACCACATGCATGCTTCCTAAACATGGTAAATAAGTAAATAAATAAACATTTTTAAAAAATCAAAACAAAACACTTCTCTCTTCTTACTACATGTCATTTTTTGCCCTCTCAATCAAACTTGCCATTACATGCCTGCTGGAATCCTACAACTACTAGAAAACAAGTAAACAAAATCCTATACTATACCTAGCCCCCTTTTTATCCCCAGCCTGAGGCAAAGCAACTTTAAAGTCCTGGGAAAAAGCCTTAGTAGCTTCAGTTAGAGCCAATGAAGAAGAAAAGAGAGTCCCAGCAGGCAAAGCACCATAGAGTGAACCATCTGTAGCCCCACCCCCTTCTCCCTTGTCCTATATGGTCTTGGTGCCCAGGGGTAGTAAATTACCAAATATACTTGAAGAACTCCTACCAACAGAAGGGAAACTGAGGGAAGGCGGCACGTGAGTGAAGTGCTTACACAGCAAACTGTTGCAGGCAACAAGCTCATAGGCATGCAGAAGCAGTCGCTGACACCACTGTCTCTATTTTGTTAAGAAGCAGCACCATTTCATAGATTTTCCCCATAGCTTACACTGTATTTACTGCCTGTATTTACACTGTATTTACACGGGAGATTCATTTGGCGTGAGCCCTGACATTTTTTCAATCAGAAGAAATAGCTTATGAGGTGCTTGTACCAAGTCTTGTAGCTGTGTTCTGTGGGACTGCGTAAGGGTATCCTGGTTCTTGGCTGGGCATGGGCCTAGAACCCCGAGACTCAAGGGAGAAACGGCAGGAGTTCAGCCAAGTCCCCAGAACCCAGGGTCCTCACAAACAGTCTAGTCTCCATGGACCTACATTGTTCAGTCACGTAGGCCATTACAGCCCCTCCCAAAGTGCACAGGTAGAGGATGTGACTATAGGCCTCAGGCCCTAGAGATTTACATACTAATGAAGGTCAGAGGGCGGAGCCAATTAAGCATTCCTCCCCAGAACCTCCCCCTTTCTCCCTCCCTACTTAACTCAGGTCTGCCCTGAGTTTGGGGGGTACATCCAGATCCATCCACCATCTGCCATGACAATAAACCTTTTGGAACCAAGGACTTCCTCGTGTCATTGGGGCCTGCCGGGCCTTCCAGTCTCTGGAATCTTAGACATTCTCCTGGATGTGGGACCCGCCGAGTGGAAGCCTCCAGGCAGCCTCCACTGCGCAGGTCCCGGGATGCTGCCACATGGGCTCAGGGACCTCCGCTGCAGCCCCGTTTCCCCACAGTGTTCCACAGTACCACTTGTCTAAGCCACAGCGGAAGAGCATGATCCTTTTCAGAGTATCTCATTCTTAGACGGTTCTCCTGTAACTGTTCTCTACTGTGGGTTGTGTTCCTGTCTGCATGGAGTTGTAGGGCCATACACTAGGTGCCCCTGGTGCACACCTCTCATCCCAGCACTCGGGAGGCTGAGGCAGGCAGATCTCTGGGAGTTCAAAGCCAGCCTGGTTGGAAGAGCAAGTTCCAAGACAGCCAAAGCTACACAGAAAAACCCTATCTCAAACAAAGCCTCCCCAACCCCTATAAAAGGGTACACATCCTGAACCCCAGGGATTTCAACTCATCATGGTGCCTCCAGCTGTTCTAGTAGGTTCCTGTGGATAGCCGCTCTACAGAGAGAATGTGTCTCCAACTGCCTCTCCCAACCCTTCCGGGTACCTCAAGTCCATAAAGATGTCCCGAGGCCCACAACTGAGGTCCATTGCCTGAGGGTTTGTGTGGCAAGGACCCCTCTCTCTCAGGAGTTCCTTAGTGTATGAATGCGGGGCTCTCAGCTCTCTGACGCGCTCACTGATACATCTGGGCATAGCTTGCTTCTCTTCACAGTTTGTTTCCTGTAAACATTTTGTCTCTCCAAAAGATTAAGACCTGAGTGGTTGCCACATTTCTTTGCAGGAAAGGTGACCCCGACCGCTTCTATCTGACATTTTACCGTAAAACTGGGGCTCATGGGAGACCTGGACACTGGTTTTCTGCTCCCATTTTGTTCGGAGCCTGATGGGGAACCGGGTAACAGGGAACCTGGAATATATGTGCCTTGGCCTTTGTCTCTCTGGACCTGGGGTGTGTGACTGCGATAGGAGAGAGCACCTCTCGCCCAAGGTTACAGTCGGAGAGCTACCGGATAAACGTTGAAAATAATATCCTGGGGTGAGGGCCAAGGTCACGGCCAATGAGTGCATCTACACTGGTCATAAATTAAAGTAACCTGGAAAATGAGGAGCTGGGGTACAGTGCCAGAACGAGGCACTGAGCTACAGAGATGGCCAAGATGAAGATGGAATCGGTGCCATAGTTGAAGGTCATCTCAGAGTCTTCACTGCGGGGCCACAGCAGAGCTGTACTCTCGAAGGCAGGAGAGCCAGGCCTTTCCGGCAGCAGCCCTGAGCTTGCAAACTTATTTGTTAGACCATTGCACATGCTCCCTGACAGCCCCCAAAGTTGACTCTGCTTTTAAAACATTTAAAACTCATCACGTAAGAAAATCTCCAGTTATTCTAACTCACAACAAGCCCTGCTAGCTGTGGAGCTAATTCCAGGCTGATGGGTATTACCTTTATCCAAAGAAAAATAAACCCTTACCTCTATGACGCCCTATTTCCTTCTTTTCCCTCTTCTTCCTCTTGGGATGGTCGTGTCCCGTCCCCCCCCCCCCAAATGTTATAAGACTCCAAAGGAAATTTGAGCTCTTGGCAATTATTTACATCAAAGCCTGGCAGAAGGGCTGGACTCTCTGTTAGAGGTGTGATCGATATAAAAACCCACCATGGGCTGGTAAGATGGCCTCAACCTTCCAAATGCTTTAACCCTTTAATATAATTGCCACGTGGTAGAAGGAAGAACCAAGTCCGTAGCATCTACAAAGACATTTATATTCACATTGTGACATGTGTACACCTACATTTATGCAAGCATACACACATGCACACACATACACACACACACACACAGAGAGAGAGAGAGAGAGAGAGAGAGAGAGAGAGAGAGAGAGAGAGAGAGAAACACTAAAACTTCAAACTCCCTGAAAAGTAAGGCATTTCAAAGCCTACTTCCACGATGCTACAGATCTGTTACTAAAAACTTGGTGCACACACAGGTGAAGGCACACTGGCTATCTGCTAAAGATCAAACTGTTCAATTCTTGGAAGAATTTTCTGACCAAAAAAAAAAAAAAAAAAATTGAACACATTCAGTTCTCTCCAGTTTGTTCCTCGTAACTTTAATCTGTTAGTGACTATTGGTAATTACTCCGCCTATAGTATCTGGATTTGGAAGGTAGGGAGTTCAGGAAAATGTCTGTCTCTGTTCTGTCCTGTCTTCTCCACCCACTGCCAGAGGGAAAGAGAGAAAAGGAGGAAGAGCCCGGGGCCTCACTGCCCTGAACTCTGTAACTAGATAGAGACTCACCTTGGTGACAGGACAAGGATAACATCCAGGTGGCCCAACATTCATCCAAGAATTGGTTGTGATTTTCTTCCCGTGTTTTCTAATTTAAGATTTTTAGAGAGCAAGAAAATTTAAAATATTTTAATAAAAAGCTTGTTTGCTTTATTCAGTTCATTGGCCAGTGAGTAAAAATTGATCACTTTTGTAAAAGCCTTTTATTTTCTGGTAAGAAAACTCAAGAATTCCTCAAGATTGTGTTCCCTGTTTTGTATCCAAAGATTTAAGCATGCAGTCTCTTCTCTCTCTCTCTCTCCTCTCTCTCTCTCTCTCTCTCTCTCTCTCTCTCTCCCTTTCTCTCTCTCTCTTCCTCTCCCTTCTCTCTCTCTCTCTCTCTCTCTCTTCCCTTTCTCTCCTTCCTCCCCTCCCCCTCTCCTTTACTCTCCCCACCATCTCTCTTTCTCTTTCTCACTCTGGATATGGTCTTACTATGCAGCATTGGCTGGCCTGAAACTTGCTAATAAACCAGCTGGCTCACACTCACAGAGATCCCCGTGCCTATGTTTCTTGGCTTGAGGAGGAAGCTGTGGGATAAGAGGAGATTGAGAAGACAAACAACAGCTACTGAAATGAGGTCTGGAAAATGGTCCAGTGATCCCCAGAGGCATCAGCATGGCTGGGTCCAGTGTGTTTCTGGGGCTGAATATCTTCTTCTTCCCATTGAGGGCTCACTCTGGCATCCACTGTGGGAGGAAGGCTTACTATCCCAGTTGTGGCCAAGAGCTCAGGGTAATTGTCTTCTGGCTAGAAGGGCTGTCATTTGGAAATGGCGAAGCACTAGCAACAGTGTGTCTGGTGACCAGAGGCCCACACCCTGTTCCTTTCTCTGCCACTGACTCCTTCTGCTACTTTGGGGAAGTCATTGCCTCTCCTTGACTGGCATTCTGCTTTGTTTCCTGAGAACTTTCCCCACAGAACTGTAGATTCTCTCTGATCCGTCTTCAAGCTACAAGATTCTATAATAATCACAAGGGCCAATATCACCAAGAAATGTTAAGATTAGTATTTGAGCAACTAAATCTCATACGTGAATTATAAAGCCCTCCCTATGGCACCTTAAGTGTTCCTTCAGTATCGTTTTATCTCACTTTCAGGAACATCCTGAGTGTGTGTGTCTTCACGCCATACCAATAAATCCTGAACAGTGGGGAGAAATCTCTAACTCTATAAACAGAGCAGCAATTAGGAGAACTGATTTTTATCTGAACAGGAGAGCAGTTATATATTGAACACCTACAGTACCAGGCAATGGTTACACCGTGTATTAGTCAGGGTTCTCTAGACTTACAGAACTTGTGGAATGTCTACAATTAAGGGAACTTATTGGAATGACTTAACAGTCTGCAGTCCAGTTAACCAACAATGGGCAGCTGTGAAGGGGAAGTCCAAGAATCTAGTAGTTGCTCAGTCCCACGAGGCTGGTTGTTTCAGCTGGCCTTTTTTATAAGCTGGAATCCTGAAGAAGTAGGCTCCAACAGATGTGCTGGCCAGTAAGCACAAGCAGGTGAAGAAGAATGAATCCTTCCTTCTTCCATTATCCTTATGTATGCCTCTAACTGAAGGTATGGCCCAGATTAAAGGCGTGTATCATCAAACCTAGATTTAAGCTTTTCTTTACTTGGAACTTGTTCTATCCCAGGTTGGCCTTGAACTCAGAGACCTGCTTGCCTCTGTCTCCTGGTGTGTACCATCTTCATGTCCACTGTGCTTCAAAATCCAAATCAAAAGTCTATGTCTTCCAGCCTCAAGATCTGGATCACAGGTGTGCCCTCCATTTCTGGATTGTATTCGTCCCAGATAGAGTTAAGTGACAACTGGGAATAGCCAATCCCGTATCTTGACATCCATTTCCTCTCTTACGTTTGTTCAGTTCTGTGAACTGCTATCATGTTCCTTAGCCATGCCTTGCCCATGTCCCCTGAGAGTTTGTACATTGGGGTCCCCTGTGTGATAAAAGGACCTTAAAGAGGTGAAAGTGGCCACACCATCTGGGGGTGCTGCCCTTGAAAGGACTTACAGAGTTGTGTGGAACTCCAAGTCAGTGCTTGAGAGGATTGTAAACAGAGCACCCGGCCTGTCACAACATGAGATCTCTTATTCTTACAAATGCCCTTGCTATGATGCCATCTTCCACGGCACCATCAGCAGAGACAGGCAGAGAGGGTGCTGTACTGTACAAATATATAACTTCTAGAATGTGGACTAAATAAACCTTTTCTTTCTTTCTTTTTTATTTTTTTTAAAATCACTACTGGGCACACCATTGTAGTCATGGAAAATACACGACACTATCTTACAGAAGAAGGAAGTAAGCCCCAGAAAGAGGAGGTAAATCTGCGTATGTCACGAAGCTCCGACTCAACACTGCATCTCTGGCTCTGTACTAATATTCCTGGGCACTGTTCTGCATTCCCATACTCACTGGGAACATTAGAAACATGGTCACATTAATGACAACTCTTCCTTAAAGGTAAGACTTAGTGCTCTGCTTGGGACTCATACAACCTTGCTGTGTAACCAGCCTGGCCTTGAACTCACAATCCTCCTGCCTCCATCTAGGCTGATAGGTGTGTGTCATTGTGCCGCCTTATGGCAACTTGTGAATAACCTCTCTGATTGGAACAGAGTTTATACATAATCAGTTCCCACTAAACATCTGGTTTGTGAGAACCAGCACCTGCTTTCTGGAAGACCCCATCTCCTTATAGTTATGCTCTGCATAGTTCTCTGAGGCATGGAAAATCTTTTCTTAATTATCTTAAATCATGTGTATGTATGTGTTTGTATGCCACATATGTGAGGGTGTTCACAGAGGCCAGAGGCACTGGATCCCCTGGAGCAAGAGGTCCAGCAGTTGTGAGCCATCTGATGTGAGCTGCCAGATGTGGGTATTGGGAATTGAACTTGGGTCCTCTGGAAAATCAATATGTGATCTTAACCACCAAGCCATCTCTCCAGCTCTGTGGGGAACATTTCTGACATGTGTTGTCCTGTCAGCAGCCACGAGGCATATGTGGGTATCGAGCACTTGAAATGTGGTCAGGCAGCTAAGGAACCACATTTTAGATTTCATTTAATGTTTATCCATGAAAGCAGCTGAATGTGACTTGAGGCTGTCATCTCAGACAGCGTGGCCTGAACGTGTATGACATACTTGAGAAACGGGAAGAATATGGTTTGTATGTAAAAACAAAACAAAACAAAAAAAAACACATTCTGAGATTAACTGCCTTGGCCAGGCATGGTGGCACATGGATTTAATCCCAGTACTCGGTGAGGAGGGGGCAGAAGCTGGTAGATCTCTGTGAGTTTGAGGCCAACTGGGTCAATAAATGGAATTCCAGGACAGTCAGGCTGAGAAATCCTTTCTGGAGAAAGATGGGGGTGGGGGGACAGGGGGGAAGAGAGAGAGGAGGGGGAGGGAAAGGGAGGGAGGGAGAAGAAGAGGGAGGAAAGTAGGGAGGGAGAGAGGGAGGGAGAGGGAAAGAGAGAGACAGAGACAGGCAGAGAGACAGACAGAGACAGAGAGACAGAGAGAGAGACACCTCAAACCCAAAATGACCCAAGCTCACACTTTCTCTATTAACTTCTCCATCACACTAAAGAAGAAAGGATGGAGACTTTTAGCCCAAGGAAGCCTCTGATCATAAACAATGGGAATATCAACTGATCAACCACTCTTACCCATTGAAAATGACTTCACATGGAAAATTTGATCATCCCTCAGAAGAGGGGATTCACTGTTGACCAAAGCTCGTCCAGGAAGAATCGTCCCTCAGCCAAATAGAATTTCCAGACCAATGATCGATGGTGTCATTTCCCCCTGGTCCTGTAAAGGTCATATAAGGATGTAAGATGGTGGTCCACTGTTGGGCGCCAGGGTAGAGAGGTAGTCTGTGTGGGGTGGTGCAGTTGCTCCAAAACAGGATTGTTCCTGATGGTGCCTCCCACCTGTGTGGTCCTAGGTTAATTCAAGTCCACTAATACTCACTAGTAGCTTCACTAGCTGAGGTATGAAGTGATTTTTAATTGGTGGCTAGATTATAAATTTCATTCATACAGAAGCACTGTGGCATTTCAGCCAGTTCTCAAATCTCTGTCTCCCAGGGATCGCCATTTTGAATTCTCTGACTCTCAAGGCTCTTGGCGGCACCTGGGAACAGCTGCTTCCTTTAGGGTGAAGGTTTTTAGGAGTCAGTGCTCAGATACAGGAGGCCTGCCCATCTGGCCCAAATCCACTCTTCCAAATGCTCATGGAAGCTTTCAGAGATGACTGGACAGCAGTCACAGGCAGTCTACTGTAAAATATGCACAGTAACACTGTCTTAATTAGATGTACATGTCTCTGAAGACATAAATAAACGCTTCCTTTTTGATATGTCTGATTTAATAACCTAATAACAGGGGAATGCTGCTGAAATATAATTCAGGGGGTGAAGGAGAAATTAATACACTCAAATATTTAAAACCCAACAGCAATTAACAATCCATTTAAAACCAATTTCTGAATTTTAATGTCATTTATCCTTATCCAACCAGGACTAAGCCTTGGGTCGTTGTTATTGGTTACCACACCTAACAGGATGCTCTGCCCCTTGCTGGGGCAGCCCTTTCAACCCCATTATACAGTGGCGGCTGACTGTGGTGCCATGACATAGTGGCAGCTCCTTGGAACTCTTCTGAGTTGCCACAGGCGTGTCATCTCTCCCTCACCTGTTCAATATTTTACATCTCTTGTAGTGAAAACTCTGATTTTAATGTTTAATGACACACATTAAGATAACTTGCAAACCCAAAATGCCTGTTTTCTGTAGCATTCCGGGGATCTGGAGACTATGTGGTTAACCCTCTGTCAGAAATGGTCAACTGAACCCTGGCTTTCTTCCTGTTCGTGTAGAGGAGACAGGAATGGGGAGAGGGTGTCTCCTAGCACGTACCTTAAAATCTGCCTAAAACAAGACTCCTGCCTGCCCAGTTCTTTTTTGTTATGATAAACTTTTTAAATTTTAATTATTCACGGAATTGTAATTTAATAGGAGGACTGATTGCACAAATATACGATGTGTATATTAATGAACAGGTCTTGGTCAATTCAGTTTAGTTTTTCCATTCTGTCTTGTGTCGTAAGAGTCCAGGGCTCCTGTTTTGAAGTTTAGTGTTGTTCCATCAGTGGTCAATGCCTGGAGAACTATAAAACCCTGTACCCACCGATGCTTCAATCTAGAGCTTGTTCTTTAGCCCAAGAGTGAAGAATGGCGTCCTCAGGCGAGGGGTGCAGACTCAGCATCTAGGTATTCTCTCCATTTGTACCTGTGTTTAACGGGGGAGCAGTGGGCAGAGTAGAAGCTAGCAGAGGTTAGTGGAGCACTCTGATGGAAGATGCTGGGTTCTGGGTGTCTGCCAGGGGATGCTGGAAGGGCATTGGGCTGAAGACCAAGTGATACAACCCAAGATTGGATGTAGGTAGCCATAACAACTCTTTGAGAGAGGCCAGGACAGCCACGCTCCGGCAAGAAAGGAGGGAGTGAGATAAGTCATTATGTTCTGTGCATCAGGGTACTCTGAACACCGTATTGTCTGTCTGAAGAACAGCTCCTCTTTACTTTCGTTGAGCCACAAAAGTTATGCCAAAAATCACAGCCAAGTTCTTTAATGTCTACAGCGACCAAGGAAGTATGGACATTGCTGGGCAGCTCCAGAATGTCAGAGAAAGCAATGGCGACAGAGATCAACTTAGGTGAGCAGGAGTCGATCAAGGAACAAGGAGCATAGCAGTGTGCTGGGGCATCTTCTGGAAGCAGAGAGTTGTCAACAGGTGAGGGTCTCTAAAACCACCATGCTGTGCTTCCCTGATAGAAAGCGGCAGGGAGGGAATACTGAGGGAAGGGCGCAGAAGTCACATGTCCTTCCTGTCACATCCAAGTGAGTGCTGTCTGTCTGTCTGTCTGTTTATCTATCTTTCTATATTTCTATCTTTCTATAAATATACTGGATCTCACCCTGTAGCCCAAGATGGCTTGGGGTTCACCATGCAGGCCAGACCGTCCTCAAACTTAGGACAATCTTCCTGCCTCTGCCCTCCCCCATTCTGTTTTGTTTTGTTTGTTTTTTGAGACAGAGTTTCTCTGTATAGCCTTGGCTGTCCTGGAACTCACTCTGTAGATCAGGCTGGCCTTGAACTCAGAAATCCACCTGCCTCTGCCCCCCAAGTGCTGGGATTAAAGACATGCGCCACCACTGCCTGGCACCCTCTCCCATTCTGATGTTACATTTATGAGCTGTTATAATCCAGCTGCTAATTTTATTTTAAGTGAATTCCCTTTAGCTGCACAGGTGACTGCTTATTTCTAGGAGAAGTCTGTGGCTGTCTCTTGGGCTATCTGTACCTCTCAGTGGGACTGAGACAGAAGAACATCTAGATCCATCAGGTCCTAGCCCTCCTAGATCCTACCTCACCCAGGAAATTGAAGGCCGGAGGCTCCCTTTCAATAGGTTTGTGGTAGGCAAGGAAGAGGAAGAAGAAACCACCTACTACCACAGCATAGATGTGGCTGTAGAGGCCAGTGTGGGATGTGTGGCCAGCTGCTTAGAACCAGTGATAACAACTCACAGCAGCTTCGGGCAGGAGCAGGCAACTTGACCAGTCAACGGGATTGGTAAGGTAAGTCAGTAGATTATAATAAGCAGGTAAAGTGGGGAATCCAAGGTTTTTTGTTTTTGTTTTTGTTTTTTTTCTTGCTAAGTGTTTTTTTAAAAAACAAACAAGCAAGCAAACAAACAAACAAACAAACAAAACCCAAAAACCAACCAACAAACAAACAGCAACAACAAAACCCAAAATCCAAGCACTCTTAAGTGATGACAGGATACAAACCAACCATTTTAAGTAGCACAGAGAAGTAATGAGAGGTTAAGACGCCCACCTCAGAGACTATTGGGACAGAATCTGTCACCAGACTCTACCATGTTCCACAACTCCTCGTGACACACTGCTCCAGGGACATCAGTCTGTCCTTCTGGGTGTGTTTCAGGAAGAAAGAATTTGGTTATCCCAGCCCAAGTAAAGGTACTGGTCACCCAGGATACAGGCATGGTCACCCAGGGAACTGGAGAAGTCATACAAGCCAGGGTCTAAGAGAGTGGTCCTCAGGAAGTCTGTTAGCAGAGGAGGCCAAAGGATTTGGCGTTTTCAAGGCTGGACAGTGAATAGGAGGGTGTGGGGCAGGCAGAAGCAGGTTTGGAGATGGGATAATCAGGGAGGGGCTTCCCAATATGGTTTTTTTTTTTTTTTTTTTTTCCAGTCTAAGGACATCTTTGTACTCTTTTAATTTTTTTAGTTCTCTATATGTGTTTGCATGTGCATGTTCTGGTGCACACATGCCATAGCCCACAGACAGAGGTCAGGGGCACCGTTGAGAGTCAGTCTTTACTTTCTACCTTCTTGGAGACTGCCTGCTGTTCAGCACTATATGATATGCCAGACTATCTCGTCTGTGAAGTTCCAGGATTTGTCTATTGCCACCTCCCATCTTACCGTAGAAGCTTTGAGATTACAGATGTGTGTCAAAACATCTGGCTTTATGTCGGTCCTTGGGATTTGAACTTAGGTCTCCCCTTTACTCACTGAGTCGTCTTCCTAGCCCTACTTCTTCTTTTAAAAACGTCTTAAAAGTTATCTAGACCCCTGGATTTGAATCTCCCAATATCAACCTTATTAGAAACTAAACAGATGTGTTCTACACAGGAGCCTGCATCCCACTGTCAGAACAGTGATGTTCCTTGTCTTCTCATGGGAAAAATAGCATTTCCTACTCTTGATAGAACAAAGAGACTAAAGTTATCTCCCCAACATTATGAGTGATATGGGTCTTGGAGGCCCTTAGGATAGATTTAGTCAGGAGTCTCAGTCACACTGGGGACCTGTTGCCGCAGTCAGGTAAAACTCCTACATCATTAACTCCCAGAGTCTTAAACTGCTCTGCACTGGGGGATGCTACTGGTGTCATAGCAACTCTACATTTTCCCTAAAACGGAAGCAAGACTGGTATCTTCCTAATGCTGTCCAAAGGGTTAGAGACAAGTCAGGCAAGAGCTCTTTAAACTACACGCAGAATCTCTTACAGAATCTGGCTCCATCAGGACTCCAGCTCAGTTCCAGCTACGGCAGCACCAGTGAAACTGCGAAAGCTTTTCTCTCAGGAGCAGCTGATGATCCCTTGGAAGTAAGCACGGTCTGGTATTTAGCAAAGACTGCTATCAAAACATCTTTTAAATGATATGCACAATGGCTATTGCTGAGATAACCTGATCAATAAAAATGTGAAACTGAGCTCATCTGTGAGTTTTATTTATATGTAACAAATCTAAATTTGTATTATTTATTTATTTATTTAGGCTTTTTTTGAGACAGGGTTTATCTTTGTGTAGCTCTGGCTGTCCTAGAACTCACTCTCCAGACCAAGCTGACTAAATCTAAGTTCTTAATGCTTAAAAATGATTTAAAGCCGGGCGGTGGTGGCGCACGCCTTTAATCCCAGCACTTGGGAGGCAGAAGCAGGCGGATTTCTGAGTTCGAGGCCAGCCTGGTCTACAGAGTGAGTTCCAGGACAGCCAGGGCTACACAGAGAAACCCTGTCTCGAAAAAACCAAAACCAAAAAAAAAAAAAAAAAAAAAAGATTTAAAATATACCAAGGTCTCTGACAACTGAGTTGCTTTCTTGGCATTGGCTCAGTTGGGTCAAGAACCAACTGGGGAAGCAGGCTTTTCAGGGTGGGGTACATACATAACTGCAGGCACCTACTCCAGCTGCAGTAGCCCTGGACGTCTAGACCAGCTTCCTCCCAAGGACATCCGTTTCTAAAGAACAGTCCTACCTGCCTACCAGGAAGAGGGTGGAGTCTAGAGGCCTAGCCCCTGGGTTTTATTGCAGAGGAAGCTCATAGCCTTACAACTGTGAGATGTAGAACTGAAGTCTCCTTTGTGTAAACCACCTCTTTCAATCCCTTAGTCAATCCTTGGGAAAATTGACTTGCAAAGGGAAAGGATTTCCTCTATCTCTTGTGGTTTGGACCCCTGGGACCATGGGCTTGAGGATAAAAAGGGAAAGCAACTGAACTGAGCGGAGGCTTCCTTCTCTCAGTGTGCATTTTCTCCTTGGCTATGAGTCCCTTTGGGTGGGTAGGAAATCTACTCATTTCTAGTTTTGTACGAGAGAAAGAGGAAAGACAACTGCTCAAGTAACTGTTGCTTACATGTTTGAAAAGATAGCAACGCTGGGCGGTGGTGGCGCACGCCTTTAATCCCAGCACTTGGGAGGCAGAGGCAGGCAGATTTCTGAGTTCGAGGCCAGCCTGGTCTACCAAGTGAGTTCCAGGACAGCCAGGGCTGTACAGAGAAACCCTGTCTCGAAAAACCAAAAAAAAAAAAAAAAAAGAAAAGAAAAGATAGCAACATTCTCCCTAGTCTTATAGAGCAAGCTGGCTGTCCTCTCATGCTTGCCTGTCAATCATTGGAGCACAAGATGATGACTGATAAGGGATAAGCCACTCTTTTTTTTTTTTTTTTTTGGTTTTTTGAGACAGGGTTTCTCTGTGTAGCCCTGGCTATCCTGGAACTCACTCTGTAGACCAGGCTGGCCTTGAACTCAGAAATCCGCCTGCCTCTGCCTCCCAAGTGCTGGGATTAAAGGCGTGCACCACCACCGCCCGGCTGGATAAGCCACTCTTAAAGGCCGAAGTAACTGAAAAGACCCAAAGGGATGAAGTTACCAATATGATAATTAAATTCTGAGCTGCTGAGCTCCGTGGGGCCTTCTTCAAGACTGTCACAGTACACCGTGGGTGTGCATGGGGTCCAGTGAGATCTTGTATCATATTATGGCATTACCACTTCCTTGGAAGGTTCACCCTGCAGTCAGGGCTAGAAGTTCTTGGGTCAGAGAAGGGATGTCATTTTCTCCAGGTCACACATCGAATTAGGGAGTTGGGGGGTGGGGTGGGTCAGAACTTAGCGAAGCCCTTGGTCCAGCCAGTGTCCTCTCTGTGAATGAACTGGTTTCCATTCTGTTGGGGATCAGATCTGTAACTTCAGATCTCAAATGTATTTGGTCACAACTAGTAGCAGTGGCAATGGCTGTAGTCCCAGCTACTGAAGAGACAGAGACAGGAGGATTGTTTGAGCCTAGGAGTCTGAGGCTAGCCTAGGTAGCATATCTAAATCCCATCTCTTGAGCTCAGTTGTAGAATAGTCTTTTGATGACATGGGCTTTGTCTGCACTGGTCCCTCTTAAGCAATCCTGACAATGGACCCAAATAGCCACACTGCTCTCAGTAACCCCTTGAGCTTCAGATTTCGAGGGCCTCTTCCCTTCCAACACTTCCTCTTCTCCTTCCAGATTATATTCAAGACCTTGTCTTCATGAAGTACTGATTCTATTTCAACTTCTACATTTAAGGAGACCATATCATCATTCTCCCTTATCTATAGAGGCACATATGATCCACCCTCATCTATCCCCATCCCTACCACCACATAGGCAACTCAACCAAGAACAGTCAAAAGATCTCTATGTACACTGCAGTTTTCCTACATCTGTGCCTTTGAGTAAGTTTAACTTAGAAATTAGTCACAGTAAAAGATTAAGAACAAAATTAATACTAAGGTAAAATAGTCATAACAGTATATAGTAAGAAAAGTGTGTGCCATGGGCCATTATTAAGTGCAACAAGAATTACTGGTACAAACACTTTACTGTAACAGTGACTCTGATAACTGAGCAGGCTACTGAGTTGCCAATGGTGGTAGAGGATATATGGCACGGTTATCCTGGAATAAGGTATAAGTGGAGGCCAGGGCAGGATAGAATGGGGTGTTTCAACATGCTGCTTAGCTCAACAAGTATTTTAATACTTACGAGCCATTAATTCAAGTCTCTATTTTATCTGTTCACACAGTCACTGGAAAAGGAAATGGAATAGAGAAGGAAGGGAGTGTGTGTGTGTGTGTGTGTGTGTGTGTGTGTGTAACTTACAAACAGAAATGACATTTATTTGACCTGTAGAATAATACAGGGATTCTTGGCTCTTTCAGGCCGCTGCTACTCAATATGGAGGACTGACTTTAATCTCCTCTGACTGAGGCTATGTTATGTTAGAGGGAGTTCATGAATCACAAGAATAGAACCAACTCTCAGCTGGTGACAGTTAGCAAGAACCTTCATGGGTTGACTCCTCAAGGGTCCTAAAGATCCTAAACTCCTAAAGGGTAACTCTAGTTCATGATGAAGATCCTTCAATTGCCTGGTCAGCTTGCGACTCTCATACGTACTGTGTTTGCAGGTCCAGTTTCTAATAACTTGTTCTCCATTTGAAAACCATTGATATTTGGGACTCGATGGGTCTTTATTAGGGAAAGGATCATTGTATGAATTAACTTTATCTCTGCTAGTCACCCTGCTATCCAATAGAGCACTGGTTCTCAACCTGTGTGTCATGACCCTTTTAGGGGTTGAATGACCTTCTCGCAGTGGTCGCCTAAGAACCCTTATTAGATTACATTATGCATATTAGATTACATTATGATTCATAATAGGAGCAAAACTAGCTCTGAAATAACAATAAAAATAATTTTATAGTTGGGGGGGGGTCACAACATGAGGAACTGTATTAAAGAACCACAACATTATGAAAGCTGAGAACCACTACAGGCGCACGCGCACACACACATACATACACACACAAACACACACACACACACACACACACAAGTCCAGTTTCCAATATTGGCCTAGAGAAGCAGCCAGTTGACACACATGCATGATGACTTGAGTTCAGTTCCCGGAGCCACATAAAAAAGCCAAGATGTGGCACATGGTTGTGTTTCCTGCACTTGGGATGATCCCTTGGGTTTAATGGCCAGACAGCACAGCCTAATCTGTGAGCCCCAGGCAGTGAGAAGCTCTGTTCACAAAAGGAAAGCTCCTGGGAAAGGCAATCCAAGGACAACCCTGTCCCTTCCTTCAACACCTCTATAATCTCCTGTATCCATAGCAGTCACTTAACTCCTTTCCTAATGGAAACGAGCTTCTTGTGTCTATCTGGGGATCTCACCAGCCTTCTTTGGCTCAGCGCAAGCACCTTTTCATCTGATAAACCTTCCAGAATTGCCCCCAGGGCAGAACTGGTCTCCACTCTTCCGAGTGCAGAACCTGGATGATGAGGTTATTGGTGGTGTGCTAATTCCTAGCCTCTCCTTGTCACACTGTGAACATCATCACACTGTGAACTCCAGGAGGTCAATGATTATGACTTCCAATCTGTATTCTCCAGTTCTCTGCGCTCAGCATGTCTGATCCATGGGAATTGAGAAAAGAGGAACGAATGGACCATATGCTTATACTTGCTGCTGGCTCTCCCTGAGGGAGACTCCTGCAAGATGCATGTACCTTTATCCTCGCCACTGGCAAGATTTCATCCCTGTGTCCTTACTTGTCGTTGATAAAGGACAAGTCCTGCCTGGCTTCTGTTTTCAGTCACAGTTTAGTAGTGTCAAGGTCACAACGGAAACTTCCCAAGCGCATCCTGTTCGTTAGCGTTCATTGTCCACTCGACACAACCTTGTGTTGTCTGGGAAGAGTCTTATGGAGAGATCTAGATCAGGTTGGCCTATGGACATGCTTGAGGGGCACTGTCTTGATTATTAATTAAGGTGGGAAGACCTACCCTGAATGTGAGTGGCACCAGCACCAATGATGCTAGACTCTGACCTATAGGAGATGAACATAGCATTAGCAGGACGGGCAGCGTGAGTGCGTTTATTTCTCTCCAGTCTTGACTATAGATGTGCGTGACTAGCTGCTTAAGTTCCTACCTTGACATCTTCAAAATGATGGACCATATGGTGGGATTGCAAGTCAGATAAAGCCCTTTCCTCTACAATGCTACCTTTGTCTGGATGTTTTATCACTGCAGCCAGGATAGCCACTTTATTTATGTTTTGTCTGCCTCAAGGAGTGGAGACCTTGTTCTATAGGTGAGGGATACTGAGGCCCCAAGGGTTTATTCAATAGCCTTGAGATAATAGCCTAAGGCAGTTTGACTGCAAATCCCGTTCCCTGCTCTGCTTATGGGCTCCAGACTTTTTTTTTTTTCAAGACAGGACCTTGCTACACAAGCCCTGGCTGTCCTGGAACTGACTCACTGTGTAGACCAGACTGGCCTCAAACTCTCAGAGATCTGCTTGCCTCTGTCTCCCAGAGTGCTGGGATTAAAGGTGTGTGCCACTATGCTTGGCTGGAAGGTTATTTTTTTTAATTTGGACTATACTTAGCCTGTTGGTACATGAAGTCTGAGTGGCCTCTTTGTCCAGACAACGGGTGGTTGATACCTGTTTGTGTGACTTCCTATCACTGTAACCGACATCAGAATCTCCCAAAATACAGGGGAAATCAGCGAGATGTTGAATTTGCATAGCCAAGGACTGGAGGATGGTTTGTATAATCAAATTACGTGGTGTTGTAAAAGGGAGCGGTACTTAAATAGCTTACAAAATTACTTTGAAGAGACACATTAAAATGGAAAGAACCCATCGCATTCGAGATCTGTGTGGAAAGTTAAATGCTAATTGATTATGACAGCTCTGTCTTTATCACCAGCATCATCCGCCCTCTCTGCTTTGTCAGGATCCCAGGCTCACACACACATTGCCCCACCTTCTGCCCGTCCTCTAACAATTGTACTAAGATGAGCAGATGGAGTTTTATACAGGACACCCCTCCCCATCCCATAGAAGATCACAAGAAGCAGCCTTTAAAAAAACAAAAAACGAAAATTAGAATTTGCTGAAATTCTGATTTCTTTCAGCAGCTTTACAGATTTTATAACTTTTTTTTAAATTGGCGATGCAAGGTCTTTGGGCCCAGCATCTGTTTGTGGCATCTGGGGAAAAAAGTTAAATTCCCTTTTCTATGCCACTGAACCAAACTGAAGAGGCAGGCAGAGACAAGCATGCTGAAGAACGGAGGACGGCAGAGTGTCTTCTCTGTCCACGCTGACCTCTGTCCCATTCTCTGTGTCCTGTGGGCAGAACGGGAGGAAAGAAGAGAAATAGGGGTTCGAGGAGCCTCTGCTCTGCACGGGTTGCCAGCTTTGAGATGAAGCTCTGACGAATGCTGAGTCAGCAGGAGTAAGTGCCCACAGGGAAGGGCCTGGGAGCTATTGGTTGTGAGCATGGGCCACAGGGAACTATTACATACATTCTTTAAAAAAGACTCTACACATTATTCACAGATTTTCATACTTAAAAGAGTTGTGCCTTGCCAGGCAGTGGTGACACATGCCTTTAATCCCAGCACTTGGGAGGCAGAGGCAGGCAGATTTCTGAGTTCGAGGCCAGCCTGGTCTACAGAGTGAGTTCCAGGACAGCCAGGGCTATACAGAGAAACCCGGTCTCGTAAAACCAAAACGAAAAAAGAGTTGTGCCAAGTCAGCCAGTGCTTATGTATCACGGGGCTTCATTACAATAATGGTCCAGAAGACCAACTTCTTAAGACTTGAGCTGTTTAATTCAGCGTCTTCAGCTCCATAGCTGTTTATAAGATTAATAGACTCAGACGCATAATTGACTCAGAGAGAGAGACAGAGACAGAGACAGAGAGAGAGAGAGTGCGCAAACGCATCTTATCTGAATACTCTCAGAAGCAGCATTCTGAAAGTGAGATAGTGTTGTCCTCACTGACAGGGTCAGGTGACAGGGAGAATTGCTAGCCTTGTGGGAGAAGGCTTTGAAGGGCTGAGAGATATTTCCGAGACCTGCGGGGACTTTGGTAGACATTCTAAAATAGCCTTAGCTGTACAGCCTGTGGGGTGGGGATCTGCTCTGCTGCCCTTAGCAAAGCCATCTTGGAGGAGGCAAGGCCGAACAGAGTCCCAGCCGTATCCATGAAGGAGAGGCAAGGGAATCATAGGAGAAGAATGAACAGGGTGGGGGGAGGGCCTGACAGCCTTGGTCAGTGGGGTTCGGAGGATACCAGTGTTAGGCTCTGCTTTTTCTATCTGAGGTCATAGGTCACAGAACCTATGATCAGATTTCGCAAGACTCCCAGAGGGATCCAAACAAGTAAGAGTGGCAGAGCAAACCTTAGGGTGTCACCCTGAAGGTTATCAGAGATGAAACCCTGGGATAAGCAGATGCAAAGGAAAACATGGTGATACTATTGCAAGGGGGGATGCTGGGACTTCAAGGCAGGGCTAGGTGACTGTGGCAGAGCTTCATAGGGTGCCTTTGGACAATGGAGACCTGGGACCTAGGAGAGGGGGGAAGGGATGCCCTTAAAGGATGAAGATCCATTCGACATGGTCCCTGCATACCCAGAGAGTCATTTGTGTAGAGCCATCCTCAGTAGACTTATGACTGAGCGTGGGAATGGGTCTACCTGAAAGACAAAAGCAAAACAGAATGCTAACGGTCTATCTCACAGTCCTTCTGTCTACAGCTTTCCTCAGAGCTTGTTTGAATGTTTGAGAGAGACCAGACTTACTGAAGGTCGGGAAAGCTCACCACACAGGATGGTGGCAAAGCAAAACTAATAAGTGGAAATGCAGAGTGCCGAGTTTCTCTCTCTTGGGCAGTGAGTGGCTGTATGCAGGGCACTTCAAGGACTCTGCTCCTCAGTTTGAGGAAGCTCGAAGTTCCTCATCATCAGATTTGGGATCCTTCCCTTTTGCCTTAAATAACTGCCTTCAGCCGGACAGCCACACGTCTGTTGCCTCTCCAGTGCTTGGAGAGGATGGAAAAGGATTAAGCCTTATCTCTGCTTCTGTTTTCCTTTAAACTGACCACCATGTGACCTTGGTGTGGACGTGGGTCAAATCTGTTTTAACGTGGCCTCGTGGTGCAAGGGCTCGGAGCTGACCTTCACGGGCATTCTGGAGGTCAGTCCTCTCCTCAGTTGATCTTTGTGAGACTCAGCACAGTTTTGTATGTACATATGCATATGTGCAGATGGGTTTGTGTGCAAGAACAGGTGTGTGTGTGTGTGTGTGTGTAGGACAGAGGTCAACCTCAGGAGTTATCCACATTTTTCTTTTCTTTTCTTTTCTTTTTTTTTTTTTTTTTTTAGACAGAGTTCCATTGAGACCTCTTCGAGTTTACCAGTAGGCAAGAAACCCTAGGGGTCCTCTGTTCTCTGCTTCCCCAACCCTGGGATTACCCTGGGTGCCACCATGCCATGCTTTCTTACTTGGGTTGTAGGGATTGACCTCCTCCTCATGTTTGCCCAGTTGCAAATCGAGCTATTCCCCTACATTTTAGCATACTTTTTAAAGGGGACTTTATTCATTATTAGTGTATGTGTGGTGGTGGTGGTGGGGAGAGATACGTGCGAGGTCAGTGGACATCATACAGGAGTCTGTCCCCTCTTTCCACTGTGGGTTCTGGGGTGTGAACTCGGTTCAGCAACTAAGCTGTCTCACCAGCCCTCATTTGTGTTCATTTTGTGTCATGCATGAAAAGGCCAGGGTCTCATAGTTATGTATGTTCTGAAACCTCCCCTCCTCACAGCTCAGACTTTACAATTAACCCTTAACATCCTTCTCAGCACGACAGCAGCAGAGGTTGCCCTGCACCCATTTATTGACGTCTAAGAACTACTGGTTTTTGCAGAGGAGTAATCTAAGTCCTGTCAAACTGGGTGTCTGATAGGTGCTAATTTGACGTGGCAATGGGATAAAAGTAGGTCCCAGGCTGTCCTCCACCTCACAGGATCGGAATGCTGTACACTTAGCATGGGAGTCAAACATTTCCCTGGCAATAGATTGCTTTCCACTCACAGGTTGACTAAGTAAATAGAAAAGTAATTAACAGTGTGCTGGGGTAGATGTATCAGGAGGAATTTCATCAAGGACCCAGTGAATCAAGAAGCCTGTTGTGTCCACTGTGGGATGAATCTTTCATGCCGTCTTTAGGATGAGCACTCCACTTCTGCCTGTCTCCAAGAAGAGAAATTTCTGAATCTTTAATTATATTTTCACTTTGATCAAGGAGAAAAGAAAAATCAGAGAGTACTAAAAATTGGTCCAAAAATAAAGATTTCTTCTCAGTTTCTGATGCTGTGACGCCGGCCTTGAGTCCCGTGCTTGCTTCCCCTTCCTTTTGGCTGTGTGGGTTTTGTTTTTATTTTCCTCCTCCGCTATTAAATGCCTTCATGTTTGAAATGTGATCTGAATGCTTCGTTGTTATGCCCCCTCCATCTTTGGAAAAATAAATGGTATTAAGTAATTTATAATGGTAAGAGGAAGTGGGATTTCCAGGAAGGAAATTTACCCTCAGCTGGAAAAAAGAAAACAAACAAACACACACACACACACACACACACACACACACACAGCAACAACAAAAAAACCAAAACCAAAACAAACAAACAAAAAAACCAGATTAAGGCATTATGTTTAACTGTCTGAAAGGATTAAATTCCATTTGAAACATCCAGAACAGTATAATGTGATACTAGCATATTAATTAGCAATAGAAGTAGTGTTTTGACTCATACAAAAAAATAAATAAAACAATTCCCTTAAGAGGGAAAAGAAGATGGGGATGGGGTGGGGGTCTGACAGGGAGGGAGCCATAGGATTTTACTTTGAGAGAGTTAGAATTGCTTTATCTACAAGAAGGTTTTGCAAAGTGACCCAGGCTGCAGGACCGCTTTGGAATTCTCTTGCTAAGTACTTGACCAAGAACCAGTTCCCTCATCTTCAAATGCTTGTCTGGACCCAGGAACATTACACCTGCTTCAGCCAGGCTGGCTACGCTTCTCAGAAGGAATGCCGGGTGAGGGCGGGGCAGGCTTTCATCAGCTTTCAAGGGTCATCTGAGTGCCCACCTGTGCCCTGGCGCCACAAGAAAGTGGGTTTGTCAAGCGCCAAGGTGTTTTCTACTTGTGGAAAGAATTCCAGCCTTCCATAGCTCACATAGTTGGACCTTTGAACTTGGGATATTTTCTTACATCTGACATAGCTCTGCTCCCTGGGAGGGGGAAGGGAGAGGACCCTAGTCTTTCAAGTGGTTTTTATGAATCTTAGTGTATAAATATGCACAAGAGGTCATCACCACTCCAAGATGGTACTTGAAAGGTTCAAGTGTCTCTCAGTAAGATTTTTCGACTTGTTCAGTGACAGCAAATCAAAGTTCCCAAGCCAGAACTCTGCTTTTGATTGTTCCTTCAAAATTTTTAAGAAAAAAAAAAAAAGAGAGATTTCTAGGAGACTTGATTCGTATTCATTCTTTCATTCACTTGCCCTATAGACACACAATGAGGTATTGGTTTGGCCGGAACCATGTTTGTTGCTGAATATCCCATTAGGCATTGTGGCCAGTGCTATGAAGGTTGAGTCGTGAAATTCCTAGATTTTAGATCTGGATCTGACCCAGAGAGGCTGGGTGACCTTTCTTGTGCCAAATTATATCATGTAATCAAAGGTGCAAATCAGGTCTGACGCTCTCCACCAGGCTGTGTTCAGTGAGCCTAGGTCTCTGGAAGGCTTGAGGGCCCAGAGTGTGGGATCACCCTGGGGCCATAATCTCATCGGGTACACTTAACTGTGACTTTACCACTGTATCTTGTGGTCTTGATGATGTTTTGGGGAGCAATAGCTTTACATTCCCTGTGATACTGGTATGTGTTCTCTGTCTGTGATCGCTTAGATTCTCTGTGTGCACACATGTGCAGGTGTCTATGCATTTGTGTGAGTGTGCATGTGGATGCCAGAGGCTAATGTTGGGAGTCTTGCTCAATCACCCTGCACCTTGTTTTTTTTTAAGACTGTAGGAGGAGCTAAGGTGGGAGGAGTAAGGGGAGGAAGAGAAAAAGGAAGAGGAGGAGCTAGGGAGGGCAGAAATGTAGGAAGATGGAGAACCACAGGTATGGAGAGCAGTCTCAGGTAACAACTTATATTTAGGTTAGCTAATTGGGAAACAACTCTCTTTGTATGGGCATATTGTTATTGAGCATTGCCAAACATATAAAACCTTTGATTAATCTTTAAGCATTAGAGTCTCATTTTATTACTGGGCCCGCATGGATGGCAGGATGGTCTGGGCAATGCCCAGCCTTGTGGAGACAGCGTGTAAGACTGGCAGAGCCATCTCCCACGCTGACGTCTCGTGAGTGGCAGGGCCGGTGTTTCTGGCTGACCATTTCTAGCTGTGGGGCGCACATGGCCTCTGGCCGAGAAACATGGCAGCTGAGCTAGGTGAAGCCGCTGCAGCTTAGATAGTCGGCTTGACTGGTGGCCGTTTTTTAAAAATAATTACTTCAACAAAAGTCAGGGTCTCTCACTGTCTGATTGACTAGCTTGGCTGCCTAGGGAGCCCCAGAGATCCTCCTGGCTATCATTTTAGTAGCTGAGATCATAGGTGTATGACACTATGATTGGCTCTTTACACAGTGGCTAAGTTAAAAACCAGGTCCACACACCTGATTGGCAAGAACTTTACTGTCCAAGCCATCTTCTCAGCCACTCCAAAGTTTCTTTTTATCCAGAATCTTTGGCTCAGAATCCATGCAGGTATTGTAGAGAGAGAACTTCCCAGTGAAGGTGCGTTAAATGAAGTGATTATCTCACCAAAGACGTACAATTGTCCACATTCTCCAAATAAGACAGTTTCTCCCCTACTACTGTTCTCTGGAGTTTTCAGCCAACATTTTCTGAGTTCCTGTGGTGAACACAGGAACCGCCCACAGTCTAGAGGCAGCTCAGTCCCAGGATCTACCTCCCTTCTTGTCTCCAAGAGTCCATTTGTCCGTGTGCTCTGAGGCACCCACTCAGAATATAATATCCCATGACAGGATGTCTTTTCATGTGCACACCAAAATAGCACTGGTCTCCACGTGCTGAGTTCCTTTCTCAAGCCACTGACAAGGTGCCATCTAGGCACATGTTGAGAGGGACCGCTGTGGATCCAGGTTGACTTTATTTATGTATAAGCTTTGAATCCGCTTTCCTCTCCTCATCCCTGTTTGAACTGCGTGCCTGATGGGAGCAAGATACTGACTGCACACTTTGGTGTTTCCACTCTGAACTTGCTTTCTTTCTGCTAACAAAGTTGTTAAGAAACTAGACCCAAACTTAGGAAGGGGTTTTGACTGCATTTTAGAACATAGTATTTATTCTGACTTAACAGATTCTCTTCTTTTTTATTTTTAAAGATTTATTTATTTTTATGTATATGAATACACTGTCACTGATACACCAGAAGAGGACATTGGATCCAATTACAGATGGTTGTGAGCTACCATGTGGTTGTTGGGAATTGAACTTGTGACCTCTGGAAGAGCAGCCAGTGCTCTTAACCGCTGAGCCATCTCTTCAGCTCCAGATTCTCTTCTTAAACGTATTTAGAACTCGATACAGCCTTAGAAGTCTAGTTCTTTATGGATCGAAGGACCAAGGTACACAGAGGCTGGTAGCTGCTGCATGGTGCTATTATAATCTTTGAATCCTGTGTTCTTTCTTGGCTCCAATTTAGTGGGTTAGACTGTCTTCTCTTTCTTGAACATTATCTTTTAATTAAAAACACACATGTAAAAGAATGACAGCTGTTGATTCTGCTACCCTGATCGCGTATGTGTAGAGTGTTGTTTGGCACCTGAACAAGCTGTTTTGGACCCTGGCATGCTCACCCTATTTCTTATGTCTTCCGTTGGGCCCTGACAGCTCACATTGGCTAGTTGCCCTCTGAACTCTATAGAATCTAAGTGTTCCTTTACAGTCATTGGCAGGGCTTGAGTAGGTGGGAACCCCTCTCCTGATAAGGTTCTCATTTGACATTTGCTCAGCTTTGCCAGGAAGTTTTCCTTCCAATCAAACTAACTCTACTTTTTTTTTTTTTTTTTTAATCCTCCTGTACCCATTTTCCCCCATGCCTTTAAATAGGTTTGGCCTAAAGACAGGACTTTACCCTCTCTTGTCTCCCACCCCACCTTTATTCTGGTCTTTGACCTTCATCATTTTAATATTTGTTTCTACTTATACGGAGGCTATGTCACCAAATGACCTCACTGGGCTGTCTTCCAGCTGTTTCTTACCCACAGTTCTCTAAGATGTGGCTCTAGGGTTGTCCTCTGGTTTCAAGGGGGCATACCTGTAGTCAGGAATCTGTTGTACCCCCAAACAGGGAGAGTGTGGGAGAGATTACTTGTCCCTGTTATGTTCAGCCCTGCCAGTTGGGAATGATCTCTAGCTTCCCTGGGACGAATTCCGTCCCCTGTGGCGGCGCAGGGTACATCTAATCCCTGCTAGTATTTTAAGACCATGATCCCATCTCTCCATGTCTCTTCCCCCTCTCCTTATGCACTCTTTTAAAGGATAAGTATGAATGTGTGCAATGTGGCCATGTGTCTACCTCATGCACAGACAAGTCGGCATTTTCTTGTCTTTGCTGGACTACTCTATTTTCATCCAGTGGTTTTGTTTAGCAATACCACCATGTCCTGGGTTGTTGGTCAATCAAATCCTTCACCTATTTGCCCACCTCACATGAGGCGCTATGAGCCTGGCTCTCTATTATTCGCTACTTAAGTCATTTATCTATTTTTGAACTCCGGGGAATTCAGATTCCTACTCAGTTTCAGTTTTCCAGTTGATTATTAGAATCTTCTTGAATCTCAGCGTTGCGCTCCTTCAATATTTTATTATGCACAAAGCTAGTACATTAATAATTATGTCAAAAGCATAGATAACAGCGATCAGTGGGGTTGCAGGTTGCCAACCTTAAGTAGCTGTATACATGTATTGGGGCTGCATTAATCAGAAAAAAACAGTGGTGGTTGCTGAGAGACAGCTTTTTCTTGGTGGGACCAGGAAGCTGTTAGTACCAGGAGGGGTAGGGGCAGCAGGTTCAGGGACGGAGAACAGCATGAGCTCAACCATGCAGCCCTGCAAAAAGGAGCATGCGTACACATGCATCTCCCAGCTCTGTCCACTGAGAACAGAGAGGCAACACCCCAGAAGTCCCACCTCCATCCTAGCTCCACAGGTTAGAGTCTAAATCCAGTTCTACACGGCACTTTAGCTAAATGCCTTTCTTGAGCTGGATCACTGGAAATGTAAGTCTCACTTGCAGCGCCTTATATTAGCAAGAAGAAAGGAAGTACTCAGATATTACTTAGGAAGTAGGGCTTGTCAAAGGGACTCAAGCACCAACTTAGAAGGCACCCCACCCCCACCCCAATCCCAGGGCCCAGCTGTGTAAGAGTGAGCAAAGAAAACGAAGAGAAATCCTGTTCAAGCCCAAAGTGTAACATGAATATGCATGAGTGCATAGTGACAAAATAAAATGACCGAATGTATAATTGAGTGAGCGAGTAAAGATGGGGGGGCAGCATCTTCAATGAAAAACCATTCTATTATTTATATAGTTGACCTCCGTCCAACACACAGAGCAAGACTTTGTCACCTCGACCCTGCCCCTTAACTCCCGTCCCTGAGGCCGGTGGACATACTGCCTTCCTCTCTAAGAACAGAGAGTTGAGGGGACTCCTGGTACACACTCCCTCAGCGAGTGATCAAGGCAAATAAATGCTATCAATAATAAATCATGCAGGTGGGCTGTGCCTTTGAGGCAAGGTGACAGGCATGTTATGCTTCCTTCCTTCATGGTCCTTCTTCGCCACACCCATTGGCTGTAGTCTATATTCACTAGAGAAAATGTAAGAGACACAAAACAAAATAAAACAGAGGAACATTTACAAAAAAACATCCTCGAATTGCCTGGGTCATGAGAAACAAGGGTACACCGGGAAGCTGTCACAGAGCTGGGGGGAGACTTATGGGATGTGACAAAATCTAGAGTATTTCTGCAACCATTCTGTGTATCTCAGATTATTCCCTGAAAAATTATTAAGAGATAAGAAAGGAAAGTGTGTGAATGACTAAAATGTGCGCTGAGATAAGAAAGAGACTCCTGTGACAGTCTCCTGACAGCTTGCCAGTTGGTATCAACCCAACAGTCGGCAACAGTGCTCTTGAAGGCAGGGTCTCAGGTAACCTAGGCTAGGCTCAAACTTGCTATGTGGCCAAGATGACCTTGAGATTCCAATCTGCCTGCTCCATCTGCCAGGTGGGTCCCACCACACCCAGTTTGTGCAGTGCTGAGGACTGGGGCTTGAACCAGGGCTTTGGACATGCTAGGCAGCCATCCTACCTACTAAACTCCATCCCGATCCATCATTCAGCTATTTTTCTGAATGATCTGAAGGACTGTAGATAGATCTTCATTCTTGTGGGTCAGATGGTCCAGCCTGGCCTGGGACTGTGTTCTGAAGCCTTGTCTTCAGTACTCATGTCTTCGCTACTGTGCAACATTTTATATTTTCTTCTACTTACCCAGACCACGTCTAGCCATTGACTTCCTATTATTTTGGAGGAAATTCACTACTGAGAAATCCACAACTCTGTATAGCTAAATATATCTATATCCAAGGTCCACACATTGTCTGCTTTGTAATGTTATCTTTTCCTGTATCCCAATCACCAGGTGAATTCCTATGTCCCAGTAGCTGAGACTAAAGACTACTAGGCTATTTTTGAATTTCCTCCCCATCTATAATATCCAGCCAGACTCTGACCTGCGGGGGCCATTGCTTCCTGTTGTCAGTTTCTATTTCCCCTCCACACAGTGGGTGACTCCAATCCCCAGAGCTTCTGCAGACCACACCCCTGCCCTTCTCCCCACCCTGCACCCACAGAATTTCCCCTAGCATTGTAATGTTTTCCTGGAAATCTTCAACTTGCTGAATTCCCTTCAAGTATAACCCAGGCCCCTCTACGTTCCAATCTACCTACCAGAGTATTCTCTTGCCTGATATGCAGACGGAAGTTTACCTAGCTTTGCCAGCTCACTCTTCAGATCTGTCACCTGAGCTTGGCCACTGCCCCTCAGCTTGCTCCTTGCTACATGGCCTTTCCGACTTCTTTCTCCTTTTCTTAGACACCAAAACATGGCACATGGCACATGCCTTCGAACCAACTTCCATTTAGGATACCACATAATTCTTGCTGTTTTAGCAACTGCTTAGAGTTTGTGATGTTTTGAAGAATATGTTTCTTCTGTTTTGGGATTCTTGTTTTCTGCACAGTTTTAGATTATAGGCTTTTGGGGTTTGAATTCTGTGTCTTTATTGTTAAAAGTTATTTACATAGTTTGACAAAGTGATGTTTGGGGACAATGCATATCTAATAAGGAGCATTTTCCCTTTCAGTTGGTGACGAGAACCTTCATGATGGAGCAATGTTAAGAAAGCTTGTGGTACCTGGTGAGGGCTTGATAGTGCTTTTTCTTTAAGTTGTATTTACTCATTTATTTTAATGTATATGAGTGTTTTGCACACGCATCATTTTTATGCCTGGTGCCCACAGAATCCAGAAAAGAGCAGAACTGGAGTTACATAGGATTGTAAGTCACTGCAGGTGTTAGGAACCAAATCTGGCTTTAAAGCTAGCTACCGTAAACACTGGTTCTTTAAGGTGTCCCCTGGACCCACCTTTGGCTTGGCAGGAATTCTGAGGCTCCTGCTTAGTGCTTCATTAACAGGTACAGCCCACGGGTCTGGGAGCTTTCACCCAGTCAATCTGAACTGCTGGATCCCCCACCCCCACCCCCAGTGCAGCTTTGTTGGGAAAATAGAAAATATAATATGCTCACAGTCCTCTTGATCTGTGAGGTTCTATAATGCGGTCAGAAAAGCTTTGACATTTCCAGAGCAGCTCTGCAAACCCCACCTACACTTCAAAAGGCTGCTCTTCTCTTCAGCACTGGCCACGGGGGCGGGCATTCCTTTTCTGCCTTTCTCTCTCTCTGTATGTGATCTATGCGTGCGGTGCTGGTGGAGAGTACGTGTGCTCCTGTGTGCGCATGCGCACAGAGGCCAAAGCGGAACATCAGCCGTCTTCTCTTACCATTCTCTGCCTTCTTGCCTTGAGAGAAGGCCTCTGGCCGTGCCTGAAGTGGCCATTTCTGCTCTGCTGGCTGGCTAGTGAGCTCCAGGACCCACCTGTCTCTTCCCCGCAATGCTAACTAGCCTCTGATGCCTTTTTCTGACTTCTGTGGACCAGGTATACATACGGAGCACACAGGTTACAAGCATGCCTGGCTTTTTACTCAGATGCTGGCATCCGTGTTGATTTCAGGTCCCGGTGTTTGCACAGTTTCTATCCACTGGGCCCTCTATCACTCTCCCTTTCTTTCATGATGATGAGCTCATCACTGCTCTTACCAAACTCTTGTTGCCCCTCAACACACACACACACGCACACGCACATAAGCACACACAGCCTCTTTGGAAACAGAGTCTTGTTTGTAGTCCAGGTGTCTTCACATTCTGGATCCTCCTACATCAGTCTGATGTGTTTGGGGATTGCTTCCTTCTGAATATTCTAATGGTCATTCCATGGGATTTGACCTTGACATGGAAGGGTGGGCTGGAACAAGAAAGGAGCAGTCACTATAGCTTTCTAAAGAGGAGATGATGTCCTGCCTACGTGTACATGTGAGAGTGTGCAACTGTGTGAGTTACACACTGCATGAGGGTATGTCTGTGTGAGTACATATGTGTAGGTGATCTGGGCTGGTTTGTGTGTGCATGCTTGTGTTTGCACCTGCCCATGTTTGCCTGTCAAGGTATGTGTGCACCATGTCATGTATTTGTGGTTATGTGTGTGTGGTATGTGAGTTATGTGTTTGTGTCTGTAGCTATAGGTGTATGTGATATGCATAGCCATGTGTGTATGGTATGTGTGTATATGTGTATGTATGTAGTCTGTGTAGTTATATGTGTGTTGTTTGTGTGTAGAGTGTGATGTGTATGTGTTTGTGATCCATATAGGTATGCGTGGTATAGAGTTAAGTATGTGCGTGTGTTATTCATAGTGCATTTGGCATGTGCATGTGTGTAGAGTTAGGTTTGTATAGTTATATATGTATCTAGTATATATAGTTTTGTGTGTGCATGTGTGTGTGTGTGTGTGTGTGATCTGCGTGTGGCATGTGCATATGTATGTAGTAGAACCAGTGAAAGACAAGCAGCCATGGGTCTTAGGACTGGCACTGCAGGCTCCTGAAGCCCTCTGCCTCCAGTTGAATGGGGAACTACTGCATGTTGTGTGTGTGACTCAGCGGCCTGCCAGTGGTTAGGACTTTGCCACCCACACTCCCGGTCAGTGCTTTATGGCTTTCCCTCCTGTGTCTAGCTGTCACCGCCTCCAGGAAGCTCACGGCTTTGTCATAGAAAACGGTGAGTTTCCAAGTTTAGATGAGATGGATCAGAGCATGAGGTGGCTTTGCTGCTGGCAGGCATGAAGTCCCTTTTCCTGGATCAGGTGCTTGTGAAACAGGTGCATGTGTGAGTGTGTGTGAGGTCACGTCTGTGTTGCAGCATGGAGGTCGGAGAACAACCTCAAGGTGTGTTGGTCCCTTCACCTTCCACCTCTCTTGAGATGGGATTCCTTGCTGTTCACTCTGTCGGCCATGCTGTTGGCCCCAAAGCTTCCAGGAATCCTTCTGTTTCCACTTCCCATGTGGCTGAAGACATGGGTTATAGGTGTGTACTACCTGGCCAACCTGTGGGGATTTGAATTCAGGTCTTCACCCTTGCAAGGCAAGCCGTCTCCAGGCCCAGTATTCGGCTGTGATGAACCCTTAGATGTCATGACTTATTGGCTCTGAATTGATCTGCTGGTGCAATACAAGTCGTGCATCTTTGTCACTGGTTCAAGATAAAGCACTCAATTTATCTCTCTGGCTTGGCAAACGTCATCCATAATAGATGCTATGCTGATTCAGACGGTGACTAATCTCCATGGCACAGTCATGCAGGTCTCTATCAGCTGGCACGATCTGGTTTCTCTGAATGTAATTGGTGACCCCATCCTGCTAGCTGATTTTGCAGCCAGGGGCTCTTCAGGTTGGACTCACCAACAATTTAGCTCTCCATCTGGAGGATGGTGCAGCTAATTGTCTCAGGGACAGGAGTTGGGGCGGGGCTGGGCAGGCCAGCGGGGCTAACTGTACTCTGCCTGGGCACTGGCCTTTACTTTTGGCCCTGCTGACCCTCTGGGGAAGTATACTCTTAAGTAGCCATGGGATTGTGGAGAAACCGTGGAAATGAGGCCATCGGCCAGCATGGTCTCACTTCCTCCAGACATTTATAGCCAAGCAGACAAGAAAAGGCTTCATGTTTAGCCAAAATGCACTAGAAGCTTCAAGTGGCCATTGACTCTTGCTGCTGAGACATGGCTATGAAGTATGTAAACCAGTTCTTACACACACAGGCATGAGCACGTGCTGCCCAGCTCTATCCCACCTCGCACCTGTGGCACTGAGGTGTGTGGCCACAAGGCAGAATGCCTTCAGGTCCATAAGGTTTTCAGAATGTCAAGTTTGCACACGCTGCTCCAAAGCTTAGGGTTCGGTCCAGAGGTAGGCTGTGTGAGTCCGGGTGTTCTTTGGGGAAATGAAACTTAGCCTCTCAAAATTCAAAGAGGAAATGAATGTGGCCGGCTACATTCCTTCCTTTTCAGCCTCAAGCCTAGCAGGGCCACTCTCCCCGGGGGGCTATTTGGATCCTTCCGTGCTGACAGGGAGATGACATCTCTGTCTAGCAAGTCTTTCCACAAGCCACAGCCGTCGCAGACCACAGAGAAGCAATACTTAGAAGGAGCAAGGGTCTGCTCTTCCTCAGACTCCCAGCCTGAACAGCACCCGATGAAGAAAGCGTCGCTGCTCTGGGGAGAAAACTTTTTGACAAAATGTTCGCTGGGCATGTTGATCCCAGAACCCACACAGAAGCCACACGGCGTCTGTCCCCTGTCATCTCAGCACTGGGGAGGTGGAGGCAGAAGGATCACTGGCTAGCCAGTCTAGTCAGTTCAGACAGCTCTAGGTTCAGTGAGATATCCTGTCTCAAAAACTAAAGTGGAGAACGAATGGGGACACTGTGCCAACCTGTGACTTCCATGTGCGTGGGCATACGTGTGCACACCTCCACATATATACGCACACGAACACATAATTTTTTTTTAAAAAAATTTTTCTTTTATGTGTTTGTGGTATGTGGGGATTTGAACTCAGGTCTCATAATTGCAGACTATGACCTCTCACCCACTCACTGAGCCAACCCTCCCCCAGCCCCACCCTCCTCCTAGTCCGGGCGTTTCCCTTTTGACTTTCTGATGGCAAAACATCTTCAAGACACTTCCTCAAAAGTGGCATCCCCAGACCCACAGTGCTGACAGGGAGGAATTCCAGGTAGTGGCATTTGGTATTTTTTTCTTTCTATGTTGGTCCTGTCTGTGGACAGGATGACTGGCTGCTTCCTCTATTGATTAATTATAATGCTATTTACAGCATCTGTGCTGTAACCAGAAAAGTAAGCTCCAGTCACGTGGATTTCTTGCCCCACCGAAGGCCTGAAGGGAAATGTTTCCTTCAGCCTTTCTGTAAGGGACAGAACAAGTTTTTACCCAGAAAAAAACAAAATAGCACCTTCTGTTATTATGTGTTGTTGCTGGTATCTCACACACACCCTAGCATTCTTTATGTCACTGTGAGAGGTGCACGCGCAGACAGACAGACAGACACCGCTCAGACCAGTCCATGGTGCAGTTTGGAACAGGGGTGTGCAGGCAGTGGGAGGAAGTTGGGTGCTCTGTGAGTTCTGGGTCCTCGCTGGCTCGGAGTTCTCTGATTACTGCATGTTTCTGATTGCGGGATGGAGATTATACCCTTAGTTTGTCCTGGACCTTCCTCCTCCCCATCTGCAGAGCCCGGGGGGCTTCCGGAGAAAAGCAAAGGCTGGAATCCAGCAGGGAGGATGTTCAGGGAGGGCCAGGAATGCCAGCTGGCTTATCAGATGTTTTCTTTTCTTTTTTTTTTTTTTAAAGTTCTGCAAAACTCTTTGGCAAGTGACCTAACTGCACTTGGCCTCCACTCTAAAGATAACAGAGAAAAGCAAAGAGAAGCCAGGCGTGATACACACCTGTCAGTGCAGCATGGTGATTTCTGGGGAAGGAGGATGGCCGGTTCTGGGCCAGCTAAGGCTACAGCCATGAGTTTGAGGCCATCCTGGGCTCTATAATAACAGCCAGTTTAAATTAACAAAACAAAACCTAAACAGACAAAAAAAAATGATGAAGGGCAACAGATGTTGAAATTCAGTTGCTCATCAACGGGATTTTTCTTGCTTTCTGGGGCTGGGCCACAGCAGTGAGTCTCAAAAGAATCGATTCCATTGCACTTATGATTTGATTTGCCAAAACTCTTCCCACAGAGGTATTTTTCAGGAAAGCTAAGTGCTAGGTTCCCGTGGTGCCGCAAGCTTGGTTTCTGCTGGACGCCCCTGTGGAGCAGGTGTCCACAGACAATAGCTAGGGGCCCTCCAGGTGTGCCTGAAAGGGCTTGAGGGGCCTTGAATGACCAGGCTCCTGCTGGTACCAAGGCCTGATGATGATGTGTGTGAATCGTGCATGGCAGTATCTGATCCTTGGAGGCACTAACACACACGTTAGTAACATTGTTACTAACACTCAGTGGGGCATGGGAAAGGCACCTGGATAGAAATTCCCTTCACTGACCCTGCTAATGAAGGAGACTCTCCTTGACCACTCAAACCTGAGACTCCATTCTTGCTAAGCACCTGATAAAACAGAGACCACGTGGGTTGTGACCCCACAGGGGTCACACCCATATCAGTTAGCCTGTACATCAGATATTCACATTACAATTTATAAGAGCAGCAAAGTTACAGTTATGAAGTAGCCAAACAAAATAATTTTATGGTTGGGGGCCCTGGTCACCACCACATGAGGAACTGTATTATCAGGTCACAGCATTAGGAAGGTTGAGAACCTCTACACTAGTGGCTGGCACGGGAAATATTCCCAACTGAAAATACCTTTGCTTGTCTTAGTAGCTCAACTCACCAGTCTGTTCATTACCAGGGTCCCAACAAGAAGACAAACAGACCCATTTGGGGGTTTTGCAGGAAGAGGATATGGGTAGAGATAGGGAGGAAAGAGCCTGGCCCCAGATGAGTTGATGGGGGAGGCAGGATAAAGAATTACAATATACCCGAAGAATCTTAAACCACCCAGAACCCATCTGGCATATTTCTCTTTAAACTATAATATACACTTTAAATAATATTCACAATGTCTTCTTATTCAACCTCTGATATGAGAACATGTGCCCTCCACCCCTTGAAGAGACACCCTTGACATCCTCTTCCTAGCTAGGGACGTTCTCTCAGCCTCTGGGACTACCTAGAAACACTCAGCAGCCATTTTGTGCTAGTGACTTGCAAAGTTGACTTGGAATCTCTTTCAAGATGGGGTGACTAACTATTGAGCTTCAGAAATGAGATTTTGATCCAGGGAGACAAGTTATTTCCATAGTCAGCTTGAACGTAGGGCATGTAGACACTAGAGACAGAGGAGCAGAGAGCCCAGTCAGCAGAGAGGGGAGACCATACAGGAATTTACAGAGGGAAACTGGAGGGTGAGGCCGGGTGATGCGCACCGTGGAGAAAAGCAATTCCAAGCAATTTACTTCCTGATGGGATCCAGCTCCATGCAGCCTGTCCATCAGTTTGAATTTCATGTACCAAAAGCATGTCAACAGTGACTTCAGCCAGAGTCTGACTCCTATGGCACTGTTCTTATTGTATTTTGGGGGCCACATTGTACACTGGAGCATGACCAATAGCACGCCTCTCCCAGCCCTCCAGATACCAGGAGGAGCCTGCCTTGTGGTGATACCCAAAACATCTGTTTGCATTGTTAGTGCTTACTGGGGCAGGAGATTGCTTCTGTGGAAACAGTTTTTATGGGGTCAGTTCAGAGAGAGGGTGATGACTTGAAAGAATGATCACAGTCTTGGATTTTGCCTTCATTCCTACCCACGATGTTTGTCTGTGTATACTTTTGATATTTATAAAAAAAAAAAAGAACCCAGACATGACAACTATTCCTTAGGAAGGAGATAAGGGTGGGCATGCATGCAAACCTGCAGCTAGGATGTAGCAGAGAGCACAAGATGAGCCAAGAAGGGCGTGTGGACCAACCACTCGATGGTCGAGAGAGTGAAGGTTGCTTCTGACTGCTCAGTGGGAAGAGGGCTGATAGAGAATCTGATCTGGAGGCTGGACGACCTTGAGGACAGCAGCCCTTGGGTGATATGAGGTGGGGGAAGAGCATTCCAAGGAACAAAGACTGGGGGGTGAGGGGGGGGGCTGGGTACAGAAGCACAATGGACCTGTGTCAAAAACTGCCAACTGTTTCATTCAGCCATCCTGGGCGGAAGGTCTTACAGAGAACAATGCACTGCCATTGATCCAAAGCAAGGGGACTGTGGGCCTCAAGCGACAGAATTCCTGCATAAGGACAGTCGAAAACTGGAAGCATTTGTCCTTCAGTTCACCAGCGTCGCTCCATGTGACTTTAGGATGGCTGCTTCATGCTTCCCTCAGACCTTTTCCCAGCACCTCCTACTTTTGCAGCATAACATTCAGAAGAATCTTAAAGCCATGGTCACATCAGCTCTGGGGTCAAACGCTAACATGAAACTGATTCTCTACAGTAATAGTGGAATGATCTTTGCTCTGCTAGCTCATTTTTTTTTGTTACTATAATGAAATGCCTGAGTCTATGTACTTTATGAAGGTTTATGAACAGGTTTACTTAGGTTCAAAGTATGAAGCCCAAAGCTCAGGGGTTGCCTTGGTGATGGCCTTGCTGGAAAAGCCCTCAGGTGATATAGGGCCATCAAGTAGCAAGTGAAAGGTCACAGGCGTGCCTGGTATCTGTCTTCCTTTAAAGATCCCAGTATCCATAAAGACCCTGGTATCCAGCTGTGCTGGGTTTTCTGTTTGCTTTTCCTGGTTTTATGTTTTGTTTTGCTTTTTGTTTGTGTTTGCTTTTGTTTTGTCATCTTGACACAAGCTGGGGTCAAAATACCTCCAAACGATTATCCTATAGACAAGTCTGTGATGCAGGTGTGTGTGTGTGTGTGTGTGTGTTTGATGATTGATGTGGAAAAACCTTCCCCTTATGGGTGGTGCCATTCCCAAGCAGATGGTCTTGGATAGTATAAAACAGTAAGCAGAGAAAGCCATGGACAGCAAACCAGTAAGCAGCACTCCGACATGGCCTGTTTCAAGTTGTTCTTCCAGGTTCCTGCCTTGGCTTCTCTTCATGGTGGGCTATAAGCTGAAGTAAACCCTTACCTCCCCAAGGTGCTCTTGGTCACAGTGGGTATTGTACCAAAAGACACCTAATTAAAACACCAGTCATGGGGGCTGCACCCTAAAGTTCCCATCTACCCTCAATTACCTCCTAAAGGGCCACTGCTGGACACTAGACCTGAAGTTTCCACCCATCTAACCTGTCCAGTAAGGACTAAATGCCCACACATGAGTCCCTGAGGACATACATACTCAATCCATACCCAACCATGACATTTGCTAAGCCTGTTCCAGAGTATCCTATAGGGATGGAAGGGTCTTCTTTTCATTTTGACTTGTGTCTTGCACGTCCCAGCCACAAGCGATCACTGGGTGAAGTTAGTTCAGAAATGTCAAGCAGCAGGAATGATAGATGGAGACCACTTACAGTCTTGTTCATCATGGCTTGCTCAGCTTACTTTTTAGTATGAACCAGACCCACCTACCTAGGGGAGGCACCTCCACAGTGGACTGAGCCCTTCCACATCAATCAATAATCAAGAAAAGGCCCCACAAACTTATTCACAGGCTAATCTGAGAGAAGCATTTTCTCAATTGAGGTTCCCTATTCCCCAGGGATTCTAGCTTGCATCAAGTTGATGAAACCAACAAACAACAAATAGCTGGCACATTTGGGTTATCGTCCCTTAAACATACAGCAAGACCCTCTTGTCTGGTAAGTTGTCATAATTCACAGGCTTAGGGTTTGATGATGTGGACATCCTGGGGAAGGGTATTATTCTGCCCATCACATTTTGCAAACACACACACACACACACACACACACACACACACACCACACCACTCATTTTAGACAAAGAAATTTGGGATATGTTGAATTAAATAAAGTTAACTGGATTTCTTTATTGCAAAACTGTTTAAAATTTTGCTTTTATTCTGAGGCAGGGTTTATTGTGTGACTTTTCTATAGTACAACCAATTTAAGCTTATCCCCAACTAGCTTACAAATAAATGAGACTCAGACTATGGTTATTTTATTTGGCTTTGACAATTACTGGGGTAACCCCTAATCTATTCTTCTCACTGCTGTCCTGGCTACCTCCCAACGGTGCACCCCAGATACTTGCTGTTTCTCCTGGCCATGTGCTCATAGTCCATCTCCCCTCATGGCGGCTTCCTCTTCTTGTTCTTCTTCCTCCTGTGGTCTCTTCTCTCTCCATGTCTCTCTCTCTTGTCTACCCCAAGTCACTCAGAACCCACCTACCTCTAACCCCTCCAGTCATTGGCTGCAGCCAATTTTATTTAACCAATAGTTTTAAATCAAGGAGCAAGGTTTGCACAACAAAAGCTTGTGAGAATCCACTCGTAGGCCTAGTCCTTCAGGTACAGAATTTAGCATCACAATACATAGCAACAGACCAAACCGCAACAGTTTTCCTGCTGAGGTATGATTAAAAGTTGACTTACCCTACACAGGGCACCAGCAGCAGACCAAAGTAACAGTTCTAGCCAAGTCTAGCTTTGTGAACCAGCGTGCATGTTGGAACTACTCACAGGAGCACGAGTGACATAATAGCAGCTGTATCTCTGAAAAATCCCACCCCAGCCTGGGTGACAACTCACCGAATCTATATCCTTGAACTCCTTACGTGACTTGCAAGCAGTTGGGCATATTGGAAAGTTCTCACCCTCAGCCATTGTTATTGCTCATACAACCTTGGAGGTTGAATCTCTGTGAATTTTCTAAGTCTGGGTGCTCCCTAGAATTTCTTTCCTGATCCTTGTAAATTTTAGTTACTTCCTGAGTCTTACAAGCTTCCCTTCTCCCTCTACACACTATACAACACTATACAACAGGTTCTCTTGTAGCCAAGCCTGGCCTTTGACTTCTGATCCTCTTATCTCCCCACCTGAGTGCTGGGATTGTAGGCATGAGTCTCCACATTGACTCTTTTTGGATGTGTTTGTTTATAATACAAAGTCCAAATCTGAAAATTTGGTATTTGTTACTCTTGTTTCACCAAATCCCTTCTATCCCATCCTTTTTCTATTCCTGTGAAGGATAAAAATGGATCCCAGTCTCAGGAAGATGAGAGAGTCTGGAGGTGTTTCTTTACAGTCTGAAGAGACCTGTGACTCTAAGCTCCAGTACATTCCATGTGGACTGACACATGATAGTGTGCAGTGAATTGAACACAGGGATAAAAAGTTTTCATTTCAGGTCTGAAATCTCTGGTGAGAAATGAGATATCCTCTTCTACTCTCAGGCAGAGACTCTTCACCATTAGCCCATCTGTTCCCTGAACCAGGGCATGCTGCAGGGCCATCCAGGCAACATCTTTTCTGCCCACTTTGACTAACTCCACTTCCCGGACCCAGCCCACTTTGTGCCTTTACCTCTCAGACTCTTGACTAGAAGAACAAACAGCTGTCTCCTAAAAATACTCAGAGAGAGATTCCCTCAGCCGTGTATATACTGCCAAGGAGGTGGGGCTATAGGCCATCGGGGTGGGCCCAGGAAGTCATGAGTCACCTGGCAAGAATTGTCTGAGTATTTTAGGCCCAGGGTGGGGTAGCAGGGGGGTGGAGTGGGCAATGCTTGTATTCATGGTTGGGTTAATTTATGGTTTTTATCCAAGTTAATGGTAGTTCCGAGAGGCGGCTCCACGGAGCTTGGCCACCAGACTGTGTCTTTAACTACCCCATTAAGCTTCTCTGCAGATGGGGTACCATTCCCACCCTGTTTGCGGGTTTTTAATGTCAGTCTGTGAACTCCTGTCTTCCTACTGCCCTATCATTCCTCCTTCTTTGTCCAGTCCCTCCCTGGTGAGGAGGGTGTCAGGCATGTCTGCTTTGCCACATGCCCTGCCCAGCTCTTATCAGCTCTATTAAAAGCTTCAGTGCAGGATTCAGATTGGGGACTATTCCATTAAAACATCACATTAACGAGTCCTCAGAGAAAATCTCTCTCAAAGCTTTTGAGCTCATAACTACTTGGCTGTCTTATGAGCTTCTACAGCTCCTAACATGTTAACAATCAGAAAAGAAAAATGTTCCTAGTGACGGTCGGCAGCAGCTGGTCCTGGGAGACCTGAAGCTTCTCCCTGCACATTTAGGGAGTGGGCTGGCTTGTCAGCTCCCATGGACTGGCGGCCACAAGTCCAAATGTCTCTTCTATCCTTGTGCAGACCCAGCAAATGCTATCTATGTAAAGAGTTGGGAGGCCAGCAGAGATGCTCACAGGCCTGGAGGTGGTCAGAGCCCTGGCTGCAGTCTAGACACCCTCAGACTCACGAGCAGAGTGCCAGCCTGGGAGTTTAGGTCAGAGGTCACAGCTTACAAGGCTCCTGGGATAAGATCATCACTGGAAAGTGAGCACTATAGGATTCTTTTTAAGCCAGAGCTGACCCTCTGTGGACATATTGTTCTTCAGTGTCTGTAGGAAAGACAACAGCATGGACGGACCACCGCTGCTGGGGACCGAATTCTCTTTCTGCCCCACCTCTCCAGCTCTTGGACTACTGCCTCCTGACATCAGTCCTTATTTTTAGGGCTGTTTTGACATGGCACTGCTGGGACCCAAGCCCTGAGCTGTGCAGCCAAGGGGCCCTTGAGCTGATCCACAGGGTCTTTCCCTGTCACTGAGGGCCTGCCAGAGTGCAGGTGACTGACCAACAGTCTACACAGGGAAGGCTTCCCTGATCCTCTGAGCCCCAAGGAAGGTTTAGGGCCTGCCATGTTCTCTCCCATATGCTGCTCTTCCATGAAGACAGCCACACTGACATATTAACAAGACTCCTCAGGGGCTCCGGAGATGGATCAGCGTGCAAACTGCTCTCCTGGCAAGCACAAGGGCCCGAGTTTGATCCCTAAAATGCACATGAAAAGCAAAGAAAGAAAGAAAGAAAGAAAGAAAAAAGGAATGAATGAATGAATAAATAAATATGGGCCATTTTTAATTTTAGTTAAGTGCTGGGAAGGCAGAGACTGGTTGATCACTGGGGTTTACTGGTCACCGGAAGAGTTCCTGGCCAGTGATAGACTGTCTCAAAAACTCACAGTGCATAGCAGAAGTTGACCTCTGGCTTTGACACACATGAATATAGACACATACACACACATTGACACACAGACACACGCATACAGACACACACGCTCACACACACACACATAGGTACTAAGACACACACACACACACACACACACACACACACACACACACCCTAGAGTCTTCATTCCGTTCTCTGTCTTCCCTCCTGCGTGCTGACTGCAGGAGTAGACTAAGGGGTGAGTTAAGTTGTCAAGCTCCATGCCTTTGAAGCGGAGTGTTGGTTAGGTACCGGCTACAGTGATACACAGTGATACCAGGGAAGGATGACAGCTGGGTTGTGTGGCTCCTGTTAGCAGTCAAAGGCAGGAAGGAGAAGAGGTAATTCTTTTTCTAAGAACAGCAGTGAAGAAGCACCAGGACAGCATGCTCAGAACCACACCCAATACCTCCCCTCCCCCACCTCCTCATTCTCACCTCCCCACTCCCCACCCCTCACCCCATCCTGCTGATCCACAAAGGATCTTGGTTGCACCAGCCTCAGGGTATGCCTCAGGATTGCCTGTCGCCTTTTCTGGTTCATCTTTCAAGTGAGACGTGGAGATTGTAGAGCAGTTCAAGGAGAGAGTTTGACTCTTCTGGCCTGGTCACTTTCCACTGTGTCACTTTCCACTGTGGTCCCTGAGCTGAGATCTGCCTCGGGGTTGAAGCTGCCCTAGCACAAACCTTCCCGAGCACCCGCAGCGGTTTCCCAGACGACCCACATGAGTGACACACTGACACAGCTGAAGACAGATGTGGAAAGTGTAGCTGACCCGTGGCACTGCCCACCCAAATGTATTGCAAGTTGGTTAAGTATGGGAATCCCTTAAGAAGCTTAGGAATGTCTACAAAGACAGAGGAGGAGGCCAGTGGAAGGGGAGCACTACTGGGATGGGGGAGGAAATCTCGTGGGGTGGAAGACGTGGGGACAGGTAAGCCAATCACACTGCTGCTAAACATGGGCCAGGATGCTGGTGAGACCAGGGAAACCCTTTTCTCCATCCTCGCTAAACATATCAGGTAGAGTTGCGGGGCTGAATGTGCACTGAATGTTCTGTTTCACACTCAAGCTCCGGGGAGTCAGCCTCCTCTGCGGCTCAGTTGCTTCTGAATCTGCTTTGGAAGAGCCTAGAGAGGAGAAGACACAGCTGGGCCCTGGATGGGGCTGGGCTGGTGTCAGGCCAGGAGGCTGTGAAAGGTGTGTTCTTTAAAGAATACAGAATTTCTGCTGTATGACAAACCAGCATATTTCAATATGTGCCTGGGTGTCAACCACAGGCATACCAGGGGTCACTTATCTCTGCCTAATATCCTCCTACGCAGGCATGCCCAGTACCACTCACTCTGCTCTTTGTGTAGTAATGAGTTGTTCTAAACACAGCTGCTTTAAGGGTGTGCTAGAAGTGTCAGTACTTACAGCATCTGTGAGGAATCCTTACAAAGCAAACTTTGGAAGGAGGCAGCTGAGCATATTTGTCGATGAATCGTCACGATATCCGTTGTCTGAGTTTGGGGTTTTGGTACAGTTTGAGATACTGATTCCAAGCCACACGAGGTGTGACATCCCCCACCTATGAACACCTTTCTCGTGAGCACTCTTGACTCTCTCACCCCACCCCCACCCCCAGGGAACCACCTTCCATCCGAGGCTAGAACCTCAGGATTTTATCTTAATCCTAGAAGGCCCACTGGGGCAATGGGGTCAGACAATGGTGACAGGGACATGTCTGTCTGTCCTCAGGCAATGGAGTGCACACTTCAGCCTTCTCATCCCTTACCTATTTGCTGGGAATAATGAAGGGGAGGGGTGTGTGTGCATCCTATATATACACAGTGGTCAAGACAGCTCAGATCCGGTAGGAGGGATGTTTGTTCTCTCAGGTCCAGGTGAGGATAGACAGGGTTTAGTTTTGTGTCAGCCTTCCTGATAGAAGCTGCCTGGACCACTGTGTGGGGGTGTTTTCAGGGTACCCCAGCTAATCAGTCACATGATGGTAGGTGTTGAGAGGGTACCCAAGACTCCATATACCTGTGCTAACCATCCAGACCCAGACTTATATTTTTTGTCTGTATCTCATACCAGCCCCCACTGTGACTTTTCTGTTCAAAGCTGGGGTCTTTGGTGGCCCTGCCTAGATCCAAAGTGACTGAGTGTTGAAGTTTGGTCTGTTGCTATGTGTGGTGATGCTAAACACTGGCCCCCAAGGCCTGGTGGCCCAAGGGACCATAGAATCTTCATGTACACAAAATAATGCTATGTAATTTGCTCCTTAATTTAAAACTATTGATTGAATAACAGTGCCTACCGTCTGTAGCTGGGCATAAGAGAGGTGGGCAGAGTTTCAGTTCCTGGGCTTGGAGTCTGAGGCAGGACCAAGAGGGGAAAGAGAGAGAAAGAAGATGGAGAGAGGAGAAGATGCCATGGGATAGGTGAATGACAAAAACATGGCCAGTAAGGCTGGCTGATTGGAGTAAGAACAGCCCAGGTGGAACGTAGTAAGTTATATCTCGGGGTTATTGGCAGGGAAGTAGATAGAATAGCATAGAGGGTAGATACCTGCCCAGAATTAGTGCTGATTATGGCTTATTATTAATATAAAAGCTGTGTGTCTTTTATCTGAGAACTGAATGAACAAAGGCCGGGTGGAAACCCCAGTTTGAGATTAAAGCACCTTCATCTTGTGCTGTTCAGGCCCAAGGAACATCTGGTAGATCTATTCTTCTGTACACTTGACTGACTTCTACCTTGAAGAGGTGAGTGCTGCCTGAAGGAACTGCTTCCTGCAGCTGAGATCAGCAAGACCACGAAGGCTGCGCAGGCTCCAGAAACCTCAGGGACAAGAATAGGATGGGTCCCGGGAGAGCTGGGAAGGAGATTTGGAACAGTAGTCTTATCAGGAAGGGGGTTTTTGAAGATGTAAATCCAGTTAAGGTGAGTTCATTGGAGTGGTCCCTAATAATGCTGTCTTCGAAAGAAAAAAGGCAGGGAGGTTCAGGAGAACAGCAGTGATAACAGAGGCAGAGTTGAAGTGATACTGACAGAGGCCAGGCAATACCCAGGGCCTCCAGCAAGGAGTGAGCCAGTCCCTGCTGACAACTCATCAGTCACCATCCAGAACAGTGGATTAGGTCTGATTCTGTTCTGTCAAGGCTCAGCTTGTGATGCTTCATGATGGTGGCCCCAGGAAACTGATACAGCCAGTTTCTCAACACCAACCCATCAGTGATCTATATATCCAGAGGTATGGCTATTGTATATAGGATGTCTTGAGAATCTGAACAGCCATGGAATAAACCATAGGCAAAAGAAACAAAGAGCCATTTTTATAGGGAAGTTCCCGATTGGGGTTGTCTGTAAAGCATCACTGAGAAAGTAGGCTGGCAGTGGAAATGACCAACACAGATGTCTTAGTTTGGTTTCAGTTCCTGGGACAAAATACTGACCAAAGGCAATTTGGAGAGGGAAGAGTTTATTTCAGTTTATTGTTTACAGTCCATCAATGTGGGGAAGTCAGGGCAGGAACTCACGGCAGGAACCTGGAGCAGAAACTGAAGCACAGGCTATGGAAGAATGCTGCTTACTGGCCTGCTCCCCTTGGCTTCTTCAGCCTTATACCATCTGTCCAGGAGTGACACCACCAGTAATGGCCTGGACTCTCCCACATTAATGATCAATAACCAAAAATGTCTACTGGCCAGTCTAACAGATGCATTTCTCAATTAAAGTCTTCTTCCCAGATGACTCCAGCTTACATTATATTGATAAAGACCTAACCAACACAGACGGTCAGGGAAATGTCAGCAGGGGCCAAAGAAAAGAAAGGACGGTGTGAAGCCTGAAAATCAGCAGATCTAAGGCTCTCTGAAGGGCCGGGCATGGGGCATACACCTGTGGTCAGAGCTTGAGAGGTGAAGGTATTAGGAATTCAAGGACAGACTCAGCTCCAACACACGTTCCAAAGTAAGCCTGGGCTATGTAAGACCCTGTATTCAAACAAGTGGGCAAATAAACAAACACACTAGACACGGGAGAGGGAGAAAAGTCTGAAATAAAAGGCAGATTCAAGCCAGGAAGGTGACGATGGGAGATAAAAGCTTGACCGCTGTACGCAACAGCTCCCAACAGAGACCAAGTAGTTGAGTGGTCCGTGGTTTCCAGAGGCAGCATCTGTGTAACCAGGAAGGCTGGTAGGCTGTCAAGGACTCTCAGCATCTCCCCTGCAGCAGGTGAGTATGGGAAAGGTCTCTGTCTAGAAGAATCATGGGAACTGACTCTTTGAGAAGTCCCTCCATTGCTAGGATTACTCAAAAGACAAGAATTGTAGATTTTGAGACCCAGTAATCTGTGTTGTAGGTGACAGCATCTTTGGCCATAATGGACATGTGGTGCCAGTGAGCTGTGTTGTTTTGACCTGGGGTGGTTGAGTTCTCAGGCTTCAGAATGGAGCCAAAGGAAGAGCCGGGTTGCTCATATGACAAGAGCAGTGCTTGTAGTTCACTAGGATTGTTCTAACAAGGACAGTTTCTCAGGGACAAGCAGTAAGCAGGGGACAAAATCCAGGAGAGTGAGTCGTGTTGTTGATGATAACTTTAAAATAAGATGAATAGGTCGAGGAATAATAGAAATCTCTAAAGCAAAGTATGAGACAAACAGGTCCACGTGTCCACAGTGGGTGTCTGTTCCACGAGGCCAACAATGTCAAATTCCTCTCTGAAACAAGACAGGAGTCAGTGGGTGTGGTTATTGAAACACCAAGTCAGCTAAAGTCAACATATACTTTATGGTAACTGAGTTTGCTGAGAAACAAAGGGTGTGCCATCATGATGAGAATCACATCTTAGGGTCATGAAGCCATGGCATGCAGAACACAGCAAGATAGGCCAAGCATTATTGTGCTGAAGTTACTCAACATAGTACTAATGCTATAGCAATAAAGATTTATTGCCAAACTAACAAAACATCTCCCAAACAAAAAGACGCATATATCTATCTCTACCTCTACCTCTGCATCTGCATCTGCCTTGTGAGAACTAGAAAGATGGCTTGCTAGTTAAGAGCCTCAACTCACTGCTCTTGCAAAGGACCCCGCGTCAGTCCCTGCACCCACATAGGGTAGCTCACAAACACCTGTGACTCTAGTTCCTGGGGATCTAACACTCTGTGGTCGCTGCATGCATGTGTACACACACGGTGCACATAAACACATACGTATACAAGACCATGTTTCTGTCACCTCAGGATGTTGACAGTGGGGAACAATGACAGAAACAAGGGCCTGTTCCTACAGGAGAATCACAAGTTCGAGTCCAGCCTGGCAACTCAGTGAGACTGAAGGTGAGGAAGCATGGTAGGGCTACAGCTCGGAGACCGAGTGGCTGCTGCACTGCATGCATAGGGCCCTAAAAATGCAACACCTGATAATACAGAATGGCCAATTTCTCATAAAATACCAGGCCTACAGCATGCTACATTATGACTGAAAACAGTAGAACATGTACAATAATGTCAGACAGATTATACCATGCTAGAATGAACATATTTTTGAAACTGCATATATATATAGGTAAAGCTGAGACAAAGCTAGGTCAAGGCATTTTATTTTATATATGTAGAAGAATTTTTATACAACTATATTTTATCATTTTATTAATAAATAAATTTAAATACATACGACAAATAATAGTAATTTCTCCATGTCACTTGCAAAGGATCAATATTCACTTTCTATTTAGTTATTGGGATGTATGAAATCCAGTTCTTGGATAGAATAATATAAGCTATCTGTATTGTAAATTTCTTTTACTACATTTGTTATTTATTTCCTGAGGGGTGTGTGTGTGTGTGTGTGTGTATGTGTGTGTGTGTATGTGTGTATATATATGTGTGTGTATGTGTGTGTATGTGTGTATGTGTGTATGTGTATATGTGTATGTGTGTGTGTATGTGTGTGTATGTGTGTGTGTATGTGTACGTATGTGTGTATGTGTGTGTGGGGATGTATGTATGTGTATGTGTGTATGTGTATGTGTGTGTGTGTATGTGTGTATATGTGTGTGTATGTGTGTATGTGTGTGTGTATGTGTGTGTGTGTATGTGTGTGTATGTGTATGTGTGTGTGTGTGTGTGTATGTGTATGTATGTGTGTGTGTGTATGTGTGTGTATGTATGTGTGTGTGTATGTATGTGTGTGTATGTGTGTGTATGTGCATATTACTGTCAAAGGAAAACATGTAGAAGTTGGTCATCTCCTTTGACTGTTGTGGATCCTGGGAATCAAACCCAGGTTGTCAGGCTTGGCGGCAATCACCTTACCTTATGAGCCATCTAGAGGGTCTTATGTCATTTCTTACCGTCATTGTTAGGACATTTTCTGACTTTAATTTAAAAGTGGTGGATGAGTATATTTGTCTCTTCAAGGAAACTCTCACTGTCTTAACAGTTATACTTGCTCCCTAGTGTCTAGCTCTTTAACGTTATCGTAAGAACTATCCTTTTTAATCTTCTAAATCATTCTCACTTATGCCCACATCCCCAAACAGTGCAAAAGCCACTAGACTTTACCTGAAGAGAGAGCTACTCAAGAGATAATTGAGTTGCTCAGAGTGTTTTGCATGGTGGATCCAGCCACGATTGAAATGGTCAGTTGTTCACCCAATTTGCACCTTTGTGGAATCCTCTTTTATAAATGACAAGACTCCCTCCAAAGCGAAGGGACTGGCCCCCAGGTGCGCATGGGAAGAGCAGCTATTTCTGTCCTTAGGTTCTAGTTTACACATCCAGAGCCTGGAAGCTTTGTTCTCAGAATTCATGCTGTCATCAAGAGGACTCAACATAAATACTGGCCCATGGCTTCGCTGTGACTACAAGCAGCTGCAATTGCCTGCCAAGCGCCGGTCTCCTCCTGGGTGTGGAATGACTGCTTCCTCTCTTTTATTCTCCTGGGGTAGGCTCCACCCTACCGAATAACTCAGTGTTCCTATACTTCCCACCTCCTGTACCTGCCTTCACGGCTGTGGGCTAGTTGTCTGCTTTTATCCATGCCATGATAATCTTCAGTTGGCTTCTATGAAGTCACTGGCTACGTGCATGATGTCCCCTGTTGGAACATAAGCTCTCCGTGGTTGTCCATGAGCTCCATGGATCATAGTGTTGATGTGGTATCTAGCCTGTAGCCCCTTAGGAGATCTTAAGGGTGTCCTATAGAAAGACTTTAGGGAAGTAGTTCTCAACCTGTGGGTTGTGATCCCCTGGGGTCACACATCAGAAATCCTGCTTATGAGATATTTACATTATGATTCATAACAGTAGCATAATTACAATTATGAAGCAGCAATGAAATAATTTTATGGGTGGGGGTCACCACAATATGAGGAACTGTATTAAAGGGTCGCAGCGTTAGGAAGGCTGAGAATCGCTGATGTGGAGGATCTACAAGTCTGTTCAAATGGCAACCTCTGAGGCTGGGGCGCCCCAGAAATCTTGGGAGAGGTTTCCCATCTACGGGTAGCACAAGCTCTTCCTTAGACAGCACATACAAATGTCTATCAGGTGCAATAAGAAGGAGTGTGGCGTGTATGAGGTGTGGTCCGGGCTCAGATCCAGCTATGGAGGTTTTTAGAACTGGCTGTGAACTCTCTCTGTGTGGGGCAGTGGGTGTGGCTGGTCTTCTCTCCTTTGTGATTGGATGATCTTGACGAAGGTCACATCCAGATCCCAGGATGTTCAGCTTGTCTGGAAGTCTGTGGTCCAAGCACGAGGTATACGGAAAGGTCCACTGGTAAAGAAGCAGGGGGCCGTAAAACTGGAAGTCCACCTTACTAGGAGTGAGGCAGCTCTGCGTGAAAAGAGAACTCCAGAGAAGGTTAACTGGCTTGAGAGAGGGCCCATGGCCTACCTGTTTCCAGTGACCATAAGCCTCATTTTCCCTGAGCTAGTGCTAGTTTGTATTCCGTGGCCTCTATTTTGTGGCCTGAGGGCCAGCTGTGCCTTTGTCCCTCTGGAGCCTGCAGACCTCTCCTGGGGCAGCGGTGTGCCCAGATCCAGTGTCTGGGGGTTGGGGGTGGGGCAGGGTGGAAGTCACCTGACTGACCAGCTTGAAGCGGAGCAGAAGGCACTTTTGACTCACTGGATGTGTTTGAAGGACATGACCTTCCTGTGGGTCTTTCTTTTGGGAAAGGAAGTCTTTGGAAGTTTGTAGCAACTGAATAAATCTTGTCCCTTTGATAAGCGGGGCTCCCCGTTTGGCTGGCTCTGGAGAAAGCGCCACACTTCCTCCCATTGTTTCGGCTGATTGAGTTCCAGAGTGTGTCACTTGATAACTCGTTCCTGGGGAGCTGTGGCGGAAGTGAAGGCCCAGGCGGGAGAGCTGGAGCACCTCAGCCTGCAGGCCCACACGTCTGAGTCCCAGCACAGGCCCGCTGCCTGGTTATTCTTGGAAGTTATTTTGATCCGCTGGCCTTGCTCTGGTTCAGGTTTCCGAGCCCAGCCCCAGGGTTGGAGAAGCTGAGGAAGAGGCAGTCCATTGTAATAATAGACTTCTGCTCGCTCAGGAGGAGGTGCTCTGAGGGTTTGGAGGCCCATGCGCGCTCCGTGACGCCCCCAACGTGACCTGTGCCACCCTATGGCATGTGCCTCATCCCAGTATCAGCCACACAGGATGTGGTCAGGCTGTAGCCAAGCTGCCATGATTGTGGGAGGGTCTCCATTGGCCAGAAAGCCTGGCAGCTCCAGGGAGGCCCACAGGGGAGGGGGCGGGAGCTCTGGAGCTATGAAGGATGCTTCCTCACACAGATGAGGGCGAAGCAGCTGCCAATCCCGGAAGTTGCAGTTCCCGGGTGGGAACAGCTGCTCTCTGTACTTCTAGGTATCCACCCAAGCCTCACTTTTACCTTTAAGTCTGAATAATTTTTGGTGTTATTGTTAGAGTCGTCGTGTTTACAAGGTGGGCATAAATGGCCATAGCTTGGTGGCTCCAATAGCAGAAATATACTGCTTTGCCATGGGTGTTCTGGAAGTTGGAGGTCTGAGGTCATGACTGTCAGGGTGGCTTCTTGCCTAGTCTGAGTCGGGGAATCTGCCACCGTGGATCAGCGACCAGCTCCTGGTGGTGACCGGCATCCTGCTGTTCCCCAACATATAGAAACACAACATGGTCTCTGCTTTCATTTCATCTACATCTTCCTTCTCTTAAAGGGACACAGTCACAATGGGTGGTCATTGTACTCCAGTAGGACCCACTCCAGCTTAGCTGACTATAGATACAACACACCCCTTAATGAGCAGGTCTGTCTCAACAAGCCCACATTCCAAGATACAAGTCCGGTGGAGACCAATACTTTTTACATGTGGATCCTGGGTGTACGGGGGTGGGAGTTGAAACTGTGACAACTGGAGACTATCTGGACTACAATAATTTGGAAAATTGTGACAAACAAAAATCAAAGGAGTAAACTGTTCTTGTTTCTGCCGCGCGGTGAAGGACTCAGGGCACACACTTGCAAATGTATCTTTAGATGGCACAGACTATATATAATTCCGTTACCTGCTTCGCCTGATCTTTGCTTTTCAAAGATGCTTTCTTATCAATACATCATCCGTGTTCCTAACAATGGCTTTGTTCAAAGAAAAATGGATCCAGGACCATTCCATGAAACTGGTCTATTTCTATAATGTGGAGACTAATTCTGGGCTAGATACACTGCAGGACACTCTACCCCTGAAATCTGTCAGTCTTGTGACATTACTTCCCTTGTTCTTGGTCTCTTGTTGCCTGTGAACGGAGGCTTGCAGCTAAGCAGCAACTGCTTCAAAGTTAGCCTTTCTTGAATAGCTAGCATTGCTGGCACACCTGAGTCAGGTGCCAGGACATTTCCTTCAGCTGTGTCAAGTTCTCCTTACGCCTTGAGGTTTCTACCTAGCCTGGATGTGGGAGCTCATGTTGGAGACATGCCATGCTGAGGTTTTTCTGCTGTGAAAGTTTCCGATTGCTGAGGGGGAACTTGCCCTTCCTGGTGGCAGCTGGTGTGGGAGAGGAAGTAAGTAGGGTCAGCTGAGACGTGCCTGGGATTGCACGGTCTCAAGACACTCAGTTCTAAGAAGTCCTACGCTTGCATTTCCGACACTCTTGGCCGGACGGTGTGATGTGATGGGCACATGCGTTTTACCACACTTATGCCTCCAAGCTCGGGTTCTTGAGTCTCAGACTCCCAGACGCTGGGTCAGCTGCACTCGCTGCCTTCCAGGGAAGAGTAGGGCTATCACCTCCAGTGTGTGTGTGTGTGTACTTGTGCTTGAGTGTGTGTGTACTCATTCGGTTCTCTAGTGTATATATGTGTATATACATGCGTGTGCATGTCTATGTGCATGTGTTTGTGTGTACTTGTTCTTGATACGTACGTGTGTGTGCATGTGTATGTGTGTGCGTGCACACGTGTTATACACATAAGAGGCCAGAGGCTCACATCAGGTGTCTTTCTCAATCCCTCTCCACTTTAATTTTTGGGTCAAGGTCTCTCACTGAAGCTGGAGCCCTCTGATTTCGCTAGGCAATGGTCTCCAGAGCTCCTCTCGTCTCTGTCCTGCTGGGGTTTCAGAAGCTTGCTGTTGTTCTTGGTTTCCCTAGAGGTGCCGGGAATCCCAACTCAGGTCCCTGTGCTTATGTGACACAATAGTGACAGAGCGGTTTCCCTAGATGCACTAGATTTTTAAAAAACACATGTGTATTCTTATATAATTCATCCATCAAGCTCCAGAACGCTGCCCCCACAATCTCCCCTCCCCATGCTGCTCCCGGGCTAATCACTGCCCAGCCACAGTTCCCAGATAGACCGGGGGCTTTTGTCTTTGCTTTCTTTCTTCTCTCCTCCCTCCTTCCCCTCTCTTCCTTCATTTCTTCATTTCATTTCTTTGGACAGAGTCTCAGTACAGAAGTCAGGTTGTCCTCAAACCTCTGCTTCTTCCACCTGGGCCTCCCATGTGTTAGAACCCTGGTCTCGTGGATCTCATGTCTCCACATAGATTATTCTGTCTCTCCCAGACCTGAGTGTGGTTGGAATGAGCTGCACTCTCTCCCCTGCTCAGCACAGTTTTGGGGTTCATCTAGGGCGAGCCCCACAGTTCTTGGTGGGATGAAGCTAGTTGAGCTGCTTGGCCCTGTCATCCCCATAGGTTTCTTCAGGCACAGTAGGTGGGTGAGACTGTTTTATGATGTGTCTGCAGTGACCCCTGAGATGGTTCTGACCATCATCAGGGTATGAGGAGGGCAGCACAGATGCTCTGTCAAGTGAACTGGCCTTATAGGTTGGTGGGAAGAGACAGAGATCTGAGTGACTATGGTTAATGGGGAAAGCTTTGCACCAACACCAGTCTCAGTAGAAGTTCCTTGGAGGCAGCTCAGGCAGTTTGCAAGCTATCAGTATAGAACCAGGAAGAACTTCACAGCAGCTCCCAGCCCAGATCTACGTTGCCTGCCACCTGCGCTCCTGTGCCTGCCCTGGTGGAGACCGAGAATCAAAGAAATCCCATGCTGTTTCATCATGGTGGCATTTGTCCTTTTCTGGGCCTTCCCAGACACGTCCCTTCTTTTATGGCCACTCATCTTGATGGGATGGATGGTCTGTTTTCTGTGGACCTGTAAGATAGCCAGGAATTTTACTGGGCATCTTTGGTATATACCAAAGAGAAAGAAAGAAGAAGAGAGTACATGGAGTACAAATGGCCAGAGAAATCAGTGGCTGAGGAATGGCGGAGGAAGGGCCTTGGCCCTGCTTGTCAGCGTCTCCCCACCTCCTCCAGGGTGTGTGAGAAACCGTCTCCCACCCTCCCATGGTAGCCCCAAGTGCAGTATCGGAGCACACTCGGTCAGGAACATGACTAATGAATGGAACTGTGTTATGAGCACAGGAAGGGAGTCTTCTTTGGAACCCTCTGCGCCAGGTCTGTGTCACACGGTCTGTGACTGTGCCTGAAAGTTGCCTTCGGCTGCTTGCTAGTCTCACGTCTTGCTTCTTTAGTGTGATGGGCCGCCATGGGACCAGTCCCAAATTTGAAGCCCAAAGCCACAGTCCCAGCCTTTTAAGTGTTTGTGTATGCGCGCGCGTGTGTGTGTGTGTGTGTGTGTGGAGAGAGAGAGAGAGAGAGAGAGAGAGAGGAGAGAGAGAGCAGAGGATATGAAACACAAGGAGAAGGAAGCGATGAGTAAGAAAGCCCAGTGTGAGTTCTACTTGAGAGATCGCCAGGGAAGGAGCCTGGGTGTTGGGATATTCGTAGATCAGGCCAGCAAGGATTAGAAGGAGAAAAAAGTCTCATGGAGGAGAAGGTCCAGGAAGACAAAGGCAAGCCCCTGTGTGACTGCCATGACAAGCATCCTTCCAGCAGAGAGGGGCTGTGGGAAAGCCCTGGCGGCCCAGACCCTGTCAGTCCTGGTGAAAGCAGACCTTGGCAGTGCTGCCCCAGAAACTCCAGGAGGGCTGAGGGCTGGCACACAGTGCTCTTCACCCTGGCCACACTTGGGGACTGTGAGTTCCCAGGCCCCGACAAACAACCTTGGGCAGAGTCCCACTTCCTCTCTGAGAAAAACTTTGGCGAATGGAGTAGGGAGGAACCATGCATCTCTAAGGGCTTAACTCCCTCAAGAGTGTCCCAGATTAAGGTCATTCGGCTGTGTTTGCTCCCTTCTTAGGGCCCTCAGAGGGAAGCAGGAAAGAAATGACCATTATTCTCCAGGATCTGGTTAACATGGGCCCAATGACAGAATTCTATTGTTTGGAGGGGACTTGCAGAAGCGATAACCCCAATACTTCATTTTACAAAAGAGAAACAGAGTTTAAGGCCCCTGGCCCAGATCTCCTGGCTGCATGGATGAGTCTCCCAAGCCCACGGGAGGAAAATGACCTAGGGATGGGATCCAGAGAAACTCAGAACCAATAGAGAGCTCTCCTGGGGGGCTTATTAGTTAAGAGCACATGTTCTTGTAGAGGATTGAGCCACCTATATGGTGGCTCAGAATCATCTATAGTTCTAGTTCCAGAGGGTCCAGTGCCCTCTTCTGACCTCTGTAGGCACCAGGCACATACATGTGCACAGACAGACATACATGTAAGCAAAATACCCATACATATGAAATAAAATAACTATAAAAATAAAATAAAATACATAAAGAGTGCTCTCATGGTCTGAATCCCATGAAACAAGGGCTGCTAAGGTCAGTTTTGGGGTGGTAGTGAGAGATGAAGACATCGTGACACTTGACACCAAGAAAAAATAAATGACAGAGACAAGGGATATGCTAATGACCTTATCCTGACCCATCCTGAGTTGTCACATGATTATCACATATCGTGTGTTGTGTGTGTGTGTGTGTGTGTGTGTGTGTGTGAAGAGACAAAAAGATACAGAGAAGAGATGCAGGATGCTTCGAGCAGAGTGGGAGGGTCTGGCATCCTTTGTCACCTTCTGACTGAGGCCTATGGTAAACTAACTGCAATTCATAGCCCAGCCACTTCTTGTGACAGAGATTGTCCTGTGCAGGCTCCCAGTATGTCAGGGAATTAAGGGACTTTGAGAGTCTGTTGACTAACTTCCTCTCCAGCATGGGAACTTCTGAGGCCCGTGACTTCTAGAAGCTTCTGAAGAGAGAGAAGCCTGTGACACCTGGGCTGCCATCAGCTTGGGGGCTGGGCATAATTGTCACCCTGAATCTCGAATGTTTATCAAACCTGTGGTTCCTGGTGGGATGTTGTTCTGAGAAGCGTGCAGAGCTGGGTCCTATATCCATGGACTTTTCTGGAAGTGCTGAGGCCCTGTGCCTGGTGGTCGGTCAGGGCCTGGGAGCTGCCAGGGTAGGCTTCACTGGTATTGTGGTTCACCAGGCACATGACCTTGCAGATGGTTTCATTTCTGTGAATATCCCCTCAGCTATAAAACAAAAGCAAGGCCCTGCCTCCGGGGTGTGAACAACACTCACAAGTGTCCCAAACTGCCCGGAGCCTCTTGTTTGACCCACTGTTACCTTACCCAGTCTTTTATTCCTGTACCCTGAGTCTCTTCTTGAGCCACTTCATGGATCTCCATTCAGCCTTGAGGCAGCCACATGGACAGCCAGAATGTTCTATCTGAGGAGGAGAAAATAGGAGGGTGTAGACCAGAGCCTGGTGCTGGCCAGGTAAAGCAGTGATGCTTGGCACTGGGTAAGAAGGCTGGATCTGCTAGCCATCATGGACCAGTCAGAGTGGACCAGCCAGTGTGGATCAGTCAGAGTGGACCAGTCAGAGTGGACCAGCCAGCTGGACCATTCAGAGTGGACCAGCCAGCGTGGATCAGCCAGAGTGGACCAGTCAGCGTGGACCAGCCAGCGTGGACCAGCCAGAGTGGACCAGCCAGCGTGGACAGTCAGAGTGGACCAGCCAGCGTGAACCAGCCAGAGTGGACCAGCCAGTGTGGACCAGCCAGCGTGGACCCGCCAGCTCTCCCACCTTTTTCCTACCTGGTGGCCACAATCCCTAGAAAAAGTATATCTGGTGAAGAAGGCACTGGCAGGCCTGGCTGTGGTGACCTTCTTGCCACATTCTTCCATGCTGTGGACAGACAGCATGCTCAAGGACCTTGAGCACAGCCAGCAGTGTTAGTGAGCAGATGTTCTCAAGGGTATGAACGTGGAGCTGGGGAGATGGCTCGGTGGGTGTGGTACTTGCCGTGGGATTGTAAGAACCCCAGGTCAGGTCAGATAAAAGGTTGACTGTAAAGCGGAGATGTAAAGGTGGCTGCTTGTGACCCAGAGGAGGCCGTACCTCTCTGGAGGTGAACCGTGATGACAGTGTCACCAATAAAACGCTGAGGAGCAAACTGTAAAGTGACAGAGGCTGTGTTTGCTAGGGCTAAAAATAGACATTCTCTGGTGTTCTGTAGTAACACCCGAATCACTTCACGGCTGTGTAATGTGGAAAAAAAAATATTTTTCATGCCTTGGTCTTCTCAGCCATAAACAAACAAGACTTGCCATCCGTGGTCAGCCTCCTAACATTCTGTAGAAAAGATCTCAGCACAGCATCCAGTGAGCCGCTCCAACCCTCCCGTGGCCAGTTTTGATGGCAATGCGTTCTAAGATGGGTCTGAAATTTCAGAGAGAAAATCTGTATTTCTGTTGTTATTTGTGTGTGTTTATATTACATTTTTACCTTTTACATACATATTATTATATTCTGTCATACGTTCTGAACATTGTCTACTGAGAGAAAATGTAAGGCATGATTTAAGTGACTTTCACTGAACACTGCCTTCATAATGCTTTCTTTTTGCATGGGGAAACAGGGGTAGAGAAGGGGCTGGGGGGGGCGGTGTACTGGAACCTTGTTATTGTCCAGTGTGAATGCAGATGAGCTACAGTTTAAAGCCTGGCTTTGACCCAACCCTTACCAAGTGGTTTGCCCATCACCTCATACATGGCTCCCAGACTTTTTTCTCTTGGGTTTTAGCCCTAATTCCAAGGCTGCTTTGGCATGTCTGCACATTCACTTATACCGTGCCTTTAACTATAACCCACAAGCAATCAGCAACCTTCCCCCACCAGAGAGCTTTGCACTTGTTTTACATCCCTGATGTGAATAGGCTCTTGGATTCCGATTTAAGACCAACACTGCGGCATTGCTGTACTGTGCTCAGGATCCCCCATTTGCCTCCTCTTTTCTTGCATATGTGTTAGGTTACCCTCAGGAGCTCTACCACAGCCACAGGAATGGGAAGCCTTCTGAGGCACACAGCCTCCATGAGCTGTGTGTGGTTTCTGCGCTGCAGGGGAGGCCTACTGCAGTCGATGCACTTGAATTTCTCTGTAGATTCCCATAGATATTTTATAGAGAGAAAGTTATCCCAAGTGGGGTTCCATAACCTCATTTGTGAGACTCTGTGGAATATGCTAGGTAGGTGGCCTTGGTAGTATTGGGACACTATTCACAATGTAAGCATGTCTGAAAGCCTCGTTCTGTGTTTCTCCAATGAAGCATTTTAGACCATTTGGTTGTTACGCTAGGAATGGAGGGGGGAACCCCTTTAACAGGATGTAGTGGTTCTCTGTCTGTCTGTCTCCTCTGCTCTCTCTCTGTCTCTCTGTCTCTCTCTCTCTCTCTCTGTGTGTGTGTGTGTGTGTGTATGTTAGGAGGAGAGAGAGAGAGCAAGCACAAAGGTTCACCACATAACAAGAGTGGGGTAAAGCTTGTCGTCCCACAGAATGTTTTCCCGTGGGCTCTCTCTAAACTGAAAACATTCTTTTAATGTGGGGAATTCCTAGGAGGGCTATGAAAACCCTGGTCTTGTGACATAGCACCCCTCTGGAATGGCACCTACTGAAGGGTTATTAAATTTTTACCTTTTCGTCAATAAAGCTCTTTATGGGACATTTTTTTCGGCCTGCATTTTAATGCAATGTCCCCTGCCCCAGATGCACGAGAGAGAGACAGAAAGGCCATTTAAAACTCTAGTCTTAGAATGGCCCTATTATGCTTCTCACTGAATCTGATGCCACGTGGGCTCTGCTCTGTGCGGATACAGTTTTAGCTGTGGGTTGCTTTCACCAACCAGGAGAGAGAGTAGCCTGTAGCATGGGGAGAGACATAGAGACCTCTCACTCAGGGAGACTGAATATCTGCTGAGCAGAGCTCCACGAGCCCTCCTTTTAGCTGATCTGAAAGCTTTGTATTTTGAATATTTCCTAGAATTCCCCTTTCTGACTTTAAGGACTTGATTTCTCTCTCTTTTTTTTTAAGGTTTCAAGTACAAAGGTGACAGTGATGCTGAATATTTGGGAATGCTTGTAGATCCTTCTTTTGTCTTGATGACACTTGCAGCAAAGATGACCGGGTCTTGTAACTGGCCTTGGTACTGACTAGTTTAAGTCATAATTTTCTTCACCTCTGGACTGATAAAAAGTTATCTTCCACAACAGGGACATTGATGGTGCTCTGATGTTCCCCAAAGCTCACTTCACATTGGAGTCTGTTGCTTAGTGGAGACCACAGGAGTGGCCAGGCCAGCTCATGGCATCAATGGAGAAGCTGGCTTGAAGGTCACGTGGCTTTGAAGGTTTGCCAGAACCTTCTAAAGGGCTGGGGGTTGACATTTTGGTAAAACCTGGGCTTGGGACAGTGGCCCACAAACCCCAGGGTACATCCGTCATGTGGAGGATTGACAAGCTCTGTTGGAAGCTGAGACTCAGGAGTCCCAGCCAGGGCCGCAGATTTGCATTCCACCCGAGCTCCCAGGTATTCATGCCATTGCTGGCACCGGGAGCGAGCGCACTTTGATTAGGAACTAGCAGTCTAGAGTCTGTGGGGGCAACTCTGATTGTCAAAGGTGTTAGGACAGGAGAGCCTTCTCTTTGGTTGCTATGGGGATATGGATTGAAATATTTGAGTCTGTTTTCCCCTGAAAGGAACATGTGCATGACTATGGCCTATTGCTGTGCAAGTGACTGTGTCCTGGTTGCAGCAGGTTTCTTACAGAGGAATTGTATAGTTCCACAGAGGTAAGGTAGGGTTCAGACCGGACATCCAGCCAGACCCGGAAGGAGACAGCGAGTTTGGTACACCCATCTCCGTGATGTTTATGTCCCACACAGGGAAGACTGCTGTCCTTTCTGAAGGGCCCAGTGGGCCTGAGGGTGCGCATGTGTGTAACTTCAGAGATTAAACTGCTTCCCTTTGACAGTGTAGTGCACGCCTCCGCATGGCAGAACTGCCAAGTTGTCCTTGCTGGTCCCGTCTTCGAGACTCTGACCGTAGTTTGACAAGTCTCCATCCTTCAGACCAGCACATCCCTTCAGACAGGGATTTCACAGAGTGACAAATGTCTTCTGAGGTGACCTGTGGGCACAGAGAAGATGCACCGGCTTGACAACGGACTTCCTGTGTTGTTTTGGAAGCACCTTTAGTCATTTGTCCAACAAATGCCACATGAAGAGTGAGCATGCTATGTGTAGGTGTGCAAGTGAATAACCAGTGAAGTAAGTATGTCAGCCATGGCCAGAGCTTCTTGCTGCTTTGTAAGAACAGCGAACGGGTGGGCAGAGTGAGAGCATAGTGAAGGGACATTTAGGTGAGACAAGAAAGAGACCAGGGAAAGGGAAAACACACACCTGGCCAGGGCGTTTGAAGTAGAAGCTAGGGACCCTGCTGAAGCTAGGACCTTCTGTGTGTGGTTGTTATGAAAACAGGCAAGATGGGTGTTATTGAGTACATTTTGGACTAGTGACTATCATTTTTAGAGACTACATAATCTGCTGAAAGCCAGGTGTCTGTGTGGAGGACAGAGACTTCACAGCCAGAAACTATGGCTTGCTACAAGCTATGGAGCTCCCAAAACAAGCCTGGCCTAGACATCGGCCCATGTCTCCTGTTGCTTTGCTTAAGTAAGAGGGCTCTCTGGATGGAGTGTTCCAATCCATATAACACAGTAATGAGTTAGAAACAGACCACCTAACCCCTCGCTCAACAGACCAGTGTCTAGTATAATACCACACACACTAAAAGGAAGCCAGTGTCCTCCTTAGGGATCTAATGCCCAGTGACCTCTCTCTCTCTCCTCTCTCTCTCTCTCTCTCTCTCTCTCTCTCTCTCTCTCTCTCTCTCTCTCTCCCTACCTGCCCTGTGTTTGTATGTCTGCTTCACTCTCTCTCCTCTCTCTCTCTGTGTCTGTCTGTCTGTCTTTGCCTGGGAATGAAACCCAATGCCCCACATGCTAGGCCTTTCGCTTTGATTTCCTTGGAAACTATTCAGACCGTAGATGTCGGTCTTGGGGTTGGTCAGAGAAAGCAGGCCATTCTTAATTCTGTACCAGTGAAGCAACACAAGAATGTGGCTCAGTCTGCTTTTGCTTTTTTTTTTTTCATCTCTAGAGAACCAAGCGCTGCCTTTGTCATTAGTTTGGTTCTTTGAAAAACTGTCTCTCTGTGAAGTGGCCTCCATGTCTGGGTAGAAGGCACTGTATTGTCTGAGGGATCCAGTGCACACTGCCCTGTTGGGGCAAAGAGAGTCATTCTTCATATATGGCTTGTCTTCATATTGAAGGTTCAGTGAACATACAACACTTGCATGTGTGGAGGTGTGGAGGTCCCCTCTGGTGTGAGTCACTGTCTACAGTCAGGCCAATCTACACTTCACAGTGACAGACACAAGGGGCTCAGACAGGTTAAGGAATTTGCCCAGGGAAGCACAGCTAATGAGTGACAGAGCTGGGTGTTCAAGGCTGATGCTTCGGTTCCAAGCCAAAGCTGGGGCTCCCAGCCAGTCTTCCTGCTTAAAATCAGGTGCTTTCCACACGTGTGGCAGAGTGAGAGGGTGGAGCCTGGAGGAGTCATTCCAGGCCAGCATCTCTACTTTGGGGTCTTCTTCCATTACATTACCAGTGTCAAGGCTGCAGCTGTGCATGTCACTGGACCTACAATTGTGCCTTCCAAATGCCATCCCTACAAATACCTTTGTCTTCTTTTTCTCCCTGGGTGAGCTCCTGAAAGCAGGTGGTGGTGCCCCGGTGCTGGACTCCGTGTGCCTCGCCCATCCAACGGAATGAGTAATGAGTTCATTTGCAGAATCGGGTCTTTAATTTTGGAAACAGAAAACCTTGAATAATTAGTATTGATGATGAGGCCAGAGGGCAGAGATGGGGGCAGGGAGGAGTACCTTTCCCACTTCTATGCAGAAATTGCACTTTGCTTCAGAAGTGAGACACTTGAGGCTAGGCATTTCTGGGTGGCTCAGCCATTTCTTAGGTGCGCAGACCTCGCTTCTGCTTTATGAAGTTTTCTGGGCTGAGTTTCAGGTGCTCCAGCTTCCTGCCTGGCATGTCTGAGCAGTCATGGTCCAAGGCTGAAGGCCTTATGTTTTGTCTTTGCTTTGAATTTTTTTCTTTCTCTGCTGAATGAAAAAGTACACATTCTTTGTCTTTTCTGGACTCGATAAAATGCCAAAATCACGTCATTGAGCCCTTGTTCTCATGGAACTGTGAGACTAGAGCAACTAGGAGGAAGCAGGGGTCAGGAGGAGACTCGCTAAGGCCAACACTGGTCCTTTCCAAAGGTCATTAGGAGGCACACAGCCATATTCAGGGACGATGAGAAGCCCTGAACCAACTGCTGGGCAGTATTTTGTCAACAGCAGGCCTAGCCCTGAGATGCCCTGAGATGTCCAGTGCCATCCTCACAGTGGAGGAGCGAGGATTCCAGCCAGCTCTTGCAAACCTAACATTTCACACCTTAACCCTGACTCCAGCCCCTCCCCAGACTTTTCATCTGCAGTCAGGTTCGAACTGCAAAAGCCCTGAAGCCCGGATCACAAGTTGGTCAGAAACATTAATTGTGGTTATCGTTTAGCTTATAATGGGCTGCAAAGTTTTCCTGCTGTAACTGGGGTATACATTCAACAGTTGTATTGAATGCTGGAGCGCATTATTTCACACGGCTGCTGGAGAGACACCGCTGGAGTGATGCTTCTCTTCCATGACAGACATCTACTAAGCTCTCAGTACACGCTTCCTTACAGTTCATGACACGGCTGTAAGGGGCAGGCAGACATAGCACGGCAAAGGGTGAATTGCATATGAGAATTATGGTTTTATTGTCTATAAAAATTGAAGGTTTAACTCGGACTCCTGCCTCTATCTGAGCTGGATAAAGAAGCAATTCTCCTCATGTTTTTAAAAAAAAAAAAAAAAAAAAAAAAGCACAGTACACTATTGTAATCTAAGAAACAGGCACTATTTATGTATCGGAAAGCCTTGCTCTCAATAGGGCTAACAGTCTTTTGGCCCAGAAGCTACTATGTTTGCAGCTGTAGAAAGAGAGCTGTAGGAGTCACAAGTAATGAGATGCGAGGGCATTGGGGACAGATGGTTGTGATACCGAGGGAGGCTCCCTCCTGCAGCTGCCTGGTCAGTTCAGCAAGCACGACTCGTAGGTGGGCACCATGTATTTGATGTTGATGAAGGCGTCCTCCCCTCCGTAGCGCTCGAAGGCTTCCAGGGTCTCCTGGATCAGGTCGCCAATGTTCTCCCTCTTCTGCTGGCTGTAGTCGATGCCATCCCCGGAGTTCACTGAATCAGGCAAATAAACAAAGAGGCAGTTATCGCTGTGCAGTGTCCCCAGAGTCCCAACCCGCAGGCCAGGCATTTCCCGAGTGCCTGTTAGGAGACACTGACAGGTTTAACATTCTCACATTATCTTGCTGAAATTTGAGGCTGGTGGCAACTCCACAAAAATACCAAATTGCATAGGATGGTGATGCCATGCAAGAGATTATAGCATCACCAAGCTGAGGCAGGAGGATCACTATGAGTTTGAGGCTAGCCTGGGCTACATAATAAGACCTCCCTCTTCTTTAAAAAGCCAACCAATCAACACACCAGCCCATTAAACAAATGAGGAGAGTAGCAAAGCTCAAACCCAGGGCAGAGCTGGTGAAAATTAATCTATAATAGACAAGAATGAAAGAATCATGGGACAAGCTCCCTTTCCAGGCCGGAGTCCTTGTCCACATCACAGCCCAGTGCACGGCAGAGGGACCGTCTGTGGTTAGACCAGGCAGGTAGCTCCATGCAGCTCGCAATAGGCAGGCCAGAGAAGGACGGGCTCAGATTAGAGCAGCAGTCCATGTCTTTGCAGCTTTGTGTACATGGTGAGTCTTTCTCTTGAGGGTTGGGGACCACAGGGTCCTGCAAACATTGCTGTGGCTGCTCCTGAGTGACATAGGACATTTGACAGTCCATCTTAGGGCTGTAGCTTGCCAGAGAGCTATTGTTGCCAGTCCTGGAGCTTGCAAGTCCAGAGAGGCCCCACTGCAGCCCGTCCTCCTGCAGCCCGTCCTCCTGCAGCCCATCCTCCTGCAGCCCGCATTTGGCCACTGTGCCTGCCTTGCTGATACCATGAAGGATTTGAGTCCTAGGTTGTCTTGGCAGGCCTTACAAACCTTCAAGTCTCTCACTCTGAAAACTCAGACTGTAACTACTCAGATAAAAGGTCCCTGACAGCACCTAGACTGTGAGATATCTGGAGGAACCCCAGTTCTGACAGAGGCGCACCCCCAAACTCCAACATTATCATGGTTTCTGTCTACAGAGTCATTAACACGCTTTTTGCTGCATCCTCAGATTTCCGAGGGCTTTAGTGTCCCTGCCCCCAAAAGGGAGATATTATTGCATTTAGAGAAGTTGCTCACATTGCCTGGTGACATAGGAGGGGGTGACAAGTTGGGCTCCTAGGACACAGAGGGATGAAGAGGTGAGAGCCAGAGGGTACAGCGGACCAGCACATTCTGAAGTGTTCACCTCACGGAGGAATGGCTCACTTTCCTCCTATCTCAGGCACAGCCTTCAAATGTTTACCCCACTTGATGTAAAATCCATGGAAGTTAAATTGGTGCTCCAGACTCCCTAGCCCATTATTTGGGGACATTTCAAAAGGATCAGGTAATGGATCAGACCAGAGCAAAGATAACAATTAGGACCCCACACAGCACAGACAGGCACTACTTTCATCTGATGTTTTCCCAGAAACTTCTTAGAGAACTAGGACTGTCTGAGATAATACAGAAAAAACGGACTGTCATTCTGACCAATTTGTTTGGTAGGAGTGAAGGCAGGTAGAAAATAGAGAAAAGTTGCAAAAGCGGAGTCTTACAACTGTGGCACGTATTCATTTATTCTATAAGGTGAACTTACAAAGGTTTACAAAACTGCAATTAGGAGACTTTTCTCTGCATGGTGGACACCTTGCGTAATGGATTTCAGTCCATTTCAAGTTTGACTCGACAAGTGACTGGTTATTCAAAATGTCAAACCCATGGAGCATATCCACGAACATTGCTCAAAGCTGTGTTTATCGTGTAGAGAGACTATTTATCACCAAGAGAGAAGCATAGCAAAGACTCTTGTCAAAGTTTTGAAGAAAGCATAAATATCAATAAGAAAATAAGCTACAGGCAAATCCATGTTTGAGCAAACAGACTACCATCATCTTCATCATTAAAGACTGGCATGGTGCATTCTAAGAAGACGGTACTGTTAGGAATGGCCACACCGGGGGGAACATGAGGAGTCTGCTAGTGGGAGAGGGTCCTGGAGTTGAAACTGTGAGAGGCTCGGGTTTGGCAGGATGGAGGTGTGAGGGAAAAAATGGTCAGAAACAAAGAAGGGGACCTGAAGTCAGGTACCAATAGAGTCAGGGCAAGCAACAGGGGAGCGGACACTGTGAGCCAAGGTTGTCGGCTGAGTGTCATCCTTAGGAATGAGGTCAATATCCCAGGAGTCCACCTGGAGTGGAAAGTGTCCCAGGAGGTCTTGGGCTAATCTCTGTGTCCTTCTTCTCCCAAATGACATTCCTTGTAAGTACCGGCCTGTGATTTTTCCGATAGTTAGTGATCTTTCACACAGTTAAGGAGAAAGAGGCAGGCTCTGTTTGAACCTGCAACACTCCCTGCCCCACAGGCACCTGGGAAATCAAATTGGTGATGCTGGGCCGTGACAGCTTCGACACAGCTCCTTTTAGACAAAGATCCATGTATTAATCACTGGTAAATAGCGCCTTTTGTTGTGCCCAAAAGGTCAAAGACTGAATGGGTCACAGGACAGGCACATTTTTCCAATGTAGCTGAGGGGGTTTGGGAAGTCTGCACACAATGGGGACGTAACACACCCGAGGCTTCACTCCCTGTCAGAGCGCAGCAGCGACAAGCATCACTTTATTCCATGTTCTTACTTTTTAAAAAATATTTAGCTGTGGGAGTCAGCTCTGTGGCTTTGTTTGTCTCGAACTGTACCAACCCCAACGATAAAAGAATGGAACAGAATAGAAGTCGCTTGTCTGGAAAGGAATTGGAGTCGCACTGTTCTGTGGTGGCTGACTATGTATCATGGGGCAGACAGAGACAGAAAAGCTAAACAAAAATCAAGGGCCTGCGCCTTGTTTTGCATGCTGTAATGACGACAGGCCAGGCTAATGTCAAGCTATGCTGACAGGCAGGTGGGGGGTGTGATCTCCGTTTTGAAACTTGTGCTTGTTCTCTCTGTTTCTTGAGAAGCAGGAGTAGAAGTGATTCGTTTGAGCTCCCTGCTTTAAATGCAGACAACATCACTGGGTAAGTGTTTGTGAGAATAGGACTCTTAAAATAACAACAGCAACGTCAACCAGGTGGTTATTTACAATTGTCAGCTCTGATTAGGACCTGATATTACTATTTAGGAAATGGGGCACCGACTTTATGTTCAGATGGTTAGGAAGGGATGTTGATGATGGAAAAGATATGCTTATTTATAACCAAATGAATGGGGCTTACATGGAGGGTGCAGATTTGTGCCCCATAAGAAGGACATTCAAACAGCTGAATCGGGGAGGGGGCTGTTCTTAGAGATGCTGGCATGCAGGAGGCAGGCAATGGCCTCCTAGAGACAGTTCCCAGTACCAAGTTATTTAAACTCCATTTAGCACGTTGGATGTTGGATCTTCTCTGATTATCTGAGAAACCTGCTTCAGGATTAAACACATTCAAGCTCCTCTCCTGTCTAATCCCTTTGAAACAGCTCCAACCTGTCTGCCACTTCCTGTCTGCTCACTGATGGCATCTTCCTGGTGCAGAGGCTCAGCTCATGCCTGTCACTAGGGCCCATGGCAAAGGGCAGTTACATAAGACACATTTACGTTTCACACAGATATCTGCTACTCAGTGGACGCTGGCCAACAGCAGACAGAGATCATGTAGAATTTTGATAAAACATCTCCACTGGGGTTTCAATTTCTAGACTGTGGAAGCCCATTCTTCTCCTTTATTTAGTTACTACTGTTACGAAAAGGAAGGAGCACAATCAGAGGTGAGAGACTCAAAGCAGAAAGTCAGGCCAGTTTAGCTGGGGCAGGCACTCATTGCCTTTCTTAAGCCAGGTTTGGGATTGCCTTTGAAGCCTTGCTCCTTGGCCTTGGCAGGACCTGCAGCTAAAGTTACAGGGTGTTCTTTGTGCACAGGGGAAGCTCTGCCGGGCTCTGGAGGATGGAGGGACCAGTGAATACATCAGGCCTTGCAGGGAGCTGAGCAGCTGGGGAAGGAACCCTCGTAGGCTACCTTTCACACAGAGCAAATGATCACCACGGGAACACACATGGCTCCTGGAACCCAGCCTTACAGTCTTTCTTTTGCTGCCCACTGGACATGGGCCCTGAGAGAACTCTGGCCCAGTTCTTTTTTGGCTAGGTGCCCAAGGGAATCTTGGGTGAGAGACAGGAAAAGCAAATCAAGAATAGGTGGATGGTCACCTGGCTCAGAGAACATTCCATTCAGATTTGGGTTTTTCTGTTTTGAATGCTGTTTTTGGTAATACTCTTTAATGGTGAATGGAAAGATAGTCTCAGGAACAGTCACAGCCACTGCTACTAGGAAATAAAAAGCCTTACTTAAAGCACGACGAGATATACAGAAAACAAATACATGCTGGCTTCAGGTCCTTCCCTGACACCGCCAAGGATGAACTCTTGTTGGCTCTCTCTGACACTGACTAATAAAAAGGCCCATTTTAAAAAGAAGCATCTTTGTTAATTCTGACCATCATGGCCCCAGGCTGCAGTGTCCTGGCCCAGGCTGCAGTGTCCTGGCCCTCAGGACTCACCAGGACAGGATCACACAGCTGGGGGCAATGTCACCGGTGAGGATGACAAATAGGTGCCTGCCCACCTCCACTGCCCCCCCTCCGGGCCTGCAGTGGCCAAATGGCTTTGGCAATGCCTCAAATGTTTGTAAGGGCCAGGAGAGATGAGGGGTGAGGACGGTAAGAAGATTCACTTGACAACAGAGATCTGCAGAACTGATTTCCACAGTCTGTCCTCTGACCTCCACACGCCCCTGGCGTACCCTTTCCTCTACACATCCAAAAAACGAAAACTGGAAGTTAAAAAATAAGTGTAATCAAAATGCCAAAAGAAAACAAGACCAGAACTCCTGATGAGGGGGGACTCTGATGATGCCTAGACTTTTGTTCCCAGTCTCTCCTTGCCCAATTTGCTAACTCTGGCCTTCTGTAACTCATGGAGCTTAATAAGACAAGAGACTGGGGTTGCCTCCCAAGTACCTGGTAGGCCTTGAAACAACTGAGAACGGAGTGGAGTCAAATGCAGCAAGTGCGCCAGGGATACAGAGTAGTGACGCAGTGCGCCAGGAACAATATGCATGGGCCTTGGCCCTGGGCAGCGCCAGTTGTGGAGGGAACTTGCCCCAGCGGCTGAGCGACAGACAGCTGCAAAGCAGGCTTTGCAATAGAGCACTGCTGAGCAGCGTGGTCTGGTGACACCCTCCATTCCCCTCTCTCTTGCTGGTGTGTGGAAAGCATGCGGTCACAATTAGCCATTTGCACACAGAGTATTGAATGTGACCCGAGGCCAAATCCAGATCGAAGCTTTCCCCAGCGAGCGAGTGTTCAATATGAAACAAAGTGCCACAATGCCTTTGGATATCAAGGCCGTGGGTGCTGGTCTCAGAGGGCAGCCAGGACTCTTGTCTGTTGCAGCTGGGTGCGCTTGCTCAAGTAACATGAAGTGGAATTGAAAATACATCAACAGAAAAAAAATACAATTGTTTCTGGATTAGAAAAGTCATGCATCTGGTTCTCAAGGAAATCAAAAGTCCCTGTGACCTCTCGGGATATGGTGGCATACCTCTGTAATTCCACTCTAGACTTACAGGTAGAGGCAGCAGGATACTGAGTTCAAGGCCAGGCTAGGTATAGTGAAATCCAATAAAATAAAAGGAAAGGAGACTTGTAAGTTCAGTATTTTATTATCTATCTATCTATCTATCTATCTATCTATCATCTATCTATCTATCTCTCATTTATATTTTTATTTCTTATGGCACCAGTTACAGCTAAAGCTGCCTTCCTCCTTCAGAGGCTGTGGTGATAATCACCAGGAGATACAGTGAGCCCAGCACTCAGGCGCTGTCTTAGCAGGTAAGCTGGGAAGACTCCCTTGCAAATGTCACTAATGGTACATTTGTTTTGGACACGAGACAACTGTAGATTTTCTGTTCCAAGCTTCTGAGTGATGCTTTGCTCCAGGCTTCCTGGATTTAGCAGTCAGAATGGCAATTTCCTGTTTGTGATAACTGCTGCTTAAGCAGGTATCAGGTTTAGTGAAAAAAAAAAAAAAAAAACAACCCACATTTTAAAAAATAAATTTATTTAAATGATAACTCCCAATATTAAAAAATGCCAGTAAGAAAATGTAATGTTTATGAGTTTAGGAAATGTAGATTTTGAGTCATTTTTTCTTTCTTTTGAGATAAAAATCTCATGCTGCCTAAGCTATTATTTTTAAAACTATTTTATTAATTTCTGAAAATTTTGCACAATGAATTTTGATCGAATCCAATCCTCCAGCTTTTTCCAGGTCTGCCTCCTCTTTGTATCCTTTTAAAAATTTTGATGTATAGTATCTATATTATATATAAAATAGATTTATATATATTATATACACATATATATTATATTTATATATTATATACAAAGAATATATAAAGAACATATGTAATTTCATATATATAACATATAAAGAATATATATACATTATATGTGCATATATATGTGTATGTGTATATATATATATATACACTATATATATATAGTCTTGCATGTGGGGCCATCTACTAGGGACCACACCTTAAATACTTAAAGAAAACTGACACATATGCTCTCTCTCTCTCTCTCTCTCTCTCTCTCTCTCTCTCTCCACACACACACACACACACACACACACACACACACAAGAACAGGGCTCCATGTCTACCCCCTAGCTCAGCTCCTCATGGGAGGCCTTTCCCATCTGTTAGCCAGTGCTGTCTAGTAGGGGAAGTCCCAATCCATCGTCTGGCAATTCCATTCGAACTCTTGCCTATGTACACACGTATGTATTTTATGAGCATCCACACTGGTCCATCTGTTTTTAAAGGTCTTTGGTGTTATTTGTTGCTCCTGTTTTCCCTCCACTACCCTCCTCATTCCCATCTCACTTAACCTTCCCTGTCTCATTATTCCTTCCTCCCCTCTATACTAGTACAATCTTCCGCTCCTCCCTTGAAGACTCTCTCTACAATGTCCCCTTACTAATCCCCTAACCTCTATGGATATCCCATATGGAGTAGGATTATGTATTAGATATGAAACACGCATATCTAAAGATTCAAGCTAACTCCCACTGATGGGAGAAAACATGACTTTGTCTTTCTGAGTCTGGATTACCTCACTCAGAGTAACTACTGCCAGCACCATTCATTGACCTGATAATTTCTTAATTTCATTTTTCTTAATATCTGAATAATATTCTGTTGTGTACTATATTTTTATTTTCTATTCAGTGGATGACAGATATCTACGCTGTTTCCATTTCCTCATGGATGTGCATAAGCAAATGTTGCCCTAATAGAATTTAGAGAAGTTTTGGAATACACTAGGCTCAGCTGGATCATGTGGAAGATCTACTTCTGGCTTTTTGAGAAACTTCCACTCTCATATACAGTTTGTATTCCTACCAGAAGGGCTGTGTTTACCCTTCCCACATCCTTGCCAGCATTTATAGTTGGGGAGACAATGACATTCTCAATAGCAAAAACATAACAACCAAAAGCAAGCAAACAAACAAACAAACATCAACAAGGAAGCACAATGAAAACTTTAGGACCTTGAAAAAAATGTTGCAACATTACCAGACGATGTAATTATCTCCTATTCTTGTGCATTGGTAGGATTTCTATAGTGAAAATAATTATTCTACCAAAAGCAATCCACAGATTTAACTCAAACCCCATCAAAATGCAACACTTTTTTTTTTTCACATAAATTGAAGAAATACTCTTAGATTTCATCTGGAAACACGTAAGACCTAGGGTAGCCTAAATAATCCTGAGCAACGCAATCAGTGCTAGAGATACCACAGCCCAGATTTCAAGTTATACTACAGAGCTGTCTACAGTGATGACAGAGCACGGTACTGGCATAAAAATGGATACAGTGACCGATGGGACAGAACTGAGGATCCCAATGCAAGTCCACATCAACGTCTACCTCATCTTTGATAAGGGGGCCATCAATACACTAGAGTAAAGAAAGCATCTTTCAACAAGTGGTGCTGGTCAAACTGGATGGCTTGTGTAGAGGAACGAAACTAGATTCTTATCTCTCACCCTGCACAAAAGTCAACTCCAAATGGATGAGGGATCCCAGAGTAAGACCTGATACCGGACTCTAACAGAGAGAACACAGGAATGTGCTTCAACTTCAGGCACGGAAGGACTTCTGAACAGACGTAAGCTTTGACATTAAGAGCAACAACTGATAAGGGGATCTCATGAAAGTAGAAACTTCAGTAGGGTAAGGACAAAGAGCAGTTGTTCAGTTATTCATGGAATATTATTTTTATATCTCTTGTATTCAGTTGCACTACTTCAATGGAATTTTGTATGTATATTCATGAGGTATTGGACTATAATTTATATATTTGTGGGTCTACACTGATTCACTATTTCAATATTATTGCTTGTGAAGGAGCTTATTGTGGTTCTGAATTTTTTAAAATAACTCAAAAGTGTTGCTTGTTTGAAGGCCCATAGAATTCTTGTATAAGTATATCTGACCATTGGTATTTTGCTTGTTTGTTTATTTTCATTTTATCTGTTGAATGCTTTTAATTTTTTTGATTTGCTGAAAATAAAATTAAAAAAAAAAAGGACAAAGAGGCAGCCTGCAGAATGGGGGAAAAACATCTTCCTTGGCTATACATCTACATGTGAACAGTGTCTAGAATATTAAAAGAACTGAGCAAAGTAAACCTCAAGAAAACAAACAACACAATTTAAAAATAGGACATGGAACCAAACAGAGTTCTAAAAGGATGAAATACAAATGGCTGAGAGGTATTTGTAAAATTGTTCAATATCTTTGTTATCAGGGGAATGCCAATAAAACCTACTTTGAGATTTAATCTTATTCCAGTCAGAATGGCTAGGATACACACAGACACAGACACAAACACAGACAGACACACACACACTGACAAATCCAAGGCTGGTTTTGGACTCGAGGCTTAGGGATCCTTTCCACCAGCCTCCTGAGTGCTGGGACCACAGTGGGCACACACTGCCATGCTTGGCTCTTTCTTCGGTGTCAGTGTGGATCTCTTTATATGAATAGCTTCATCTGTTCTAGGATGAGGAGATTCTGTTCTCTGGAGGTTGGATAATGAAGAGAAGATGACTATGAGACCTGAAGGTCTGGGGTGGAAAGACAGGGAAGAGCCCAGGGAACTGGGGCAAAACTCACTTTCCCACATTGAGTAAGAGGAGTTGGCTTTGGGGCAATGGTTGAAGTTAACTGCTTTCAGAAACTCCCAGAAATGTTGCCGTTCATTTTTTGTTTTGTTTAAATTATTATCACTGTTATTATTATTAGCACTGAAAGAACTGGTCTTTACCCCCTTAATCATGGTTATGTGTCACCCTATTGGGAATTCTTGGTGTTTCTGTGCCAGACGTCACACCCAGGCACTGTTTCTTCCACAGATCCCAAGTCCTGAAGGATGACTCTGCAGTGGATATTTCCAAAGTCTTGGTTTGTGGGTGTATTAATTAAAGCTGCAACAGTATTGCAACCACAAACTTTTAATAACCAAGCAGCTGGCATGCTGGAGATGCCCAAGGGCTTACATCCTTCAGGCTGCTCAGATCTTGTTGACATTAATGAAATTCACAAGGTCTCTTTCTTCTGAAGGGGAAGCTTTGGAGCAAACCCTGGGTGCCCAGCTGGGTGTCCGTCCTACCCTTTGTCTCTCCCTGACACTGAAGCTGCATGGCCCACTTGCTGCTTCTCCCTGACATGGGAGCTGGGGACAAAAGCAGGAAACCACTGAGCCACGCCCCCCCAGGGCTCCAGGAGGGCCCTTGTGGACGTCACTCATGGAACTGAAATGTTATGGGTGTTGGCCAACAGCCAGTTTAATACCCACATTTCCATCCCCTAGGCAAGGGATGCCTTAAAACAACTGTCGTTTTTCAACAGCAGCATAGGTTTACTTCTCTAAGTTCTAGTGTGGGGGAGAAGCACTGGACCCAAGGACATAATCTGTGGTAAAATTCCTCAGTAACTGGGGATGTCGGGAGAATCTGGGAGGAGTAGGGGATGGGGAAGCATGACCAGCATATATTGTATGAAAATTTTTTCAATTAAAAATAAAATAAATTCTTCAAAATTTAGCAGCTGTTTACCTTGACCTTAGTCGTGGCCTCTGTGTAAGAAAGGGGTGAACCTTCACCCTCTCACCCTATTCCACCTCTTTATACTATTTCAGTATAGCTGTGGACAGGGGCTGCCTAAGGACGGTTCTCCAGCAGACATCCCCTACCGTCATAGAAGCAGACCTTTCTTCAAAGCAATTCACAAATCCCGGCAACACCAAGTTCAGTGTTTAAGTCAAGTTCTAAGGAAACTTGAAGAGAACAAATGTTTACCAAATTAACTCTAGTCACCCAAGAGAACACTGTCAAAATTCAAATTATTTGTTGACACAACACCGAATGTTATCCGGGTCCATGTAATGTTGTAGGGCTTATTAGTCCTTAGTATAGCATAACTTTTTTACCTGTCTAGTTGAAAATGATTTGGTCAAGACAACAACAACAAAAAAGGCAAATTAGGGTCTTCATTGATTAATGTCTGCTCCGATTTGGATGCCATACTGAGAAAAAAAATAGGTGAATTTACTAGTTTATCCCTGTCTGGAATAAATATACCAATAGGTCTATAGCCAGTGAAAGGGCAGAGTTCAGGTTTTTGAGGTGAGAAAGGGTCTCTTTTGTATTTGGACAGCAGGATGCAGTGAGTAGATGTATCAAGAGAGAAGCAGATCACCAGGCATTCTCTACATCCGTTGCCCACTTGCTGTCTCAGGGTGGAGTCACAACGGCAAGAGCACAGTGTCTCTTAGGCAGTGTAGGGTTTTTGGGACAATAGCTGTGTGAGCTAGATACTACTATCACTATCCTCCAAGGAAAAGAGAAACAATGTCTGGGTAGGTTAGACAATTAAGTGAAGTGACGTAAGCCACAGGTGACAGTGTAGTACTGAAAGGGAGGGACAGAGCAGTACCCTGTTACATGTGAGAAAGAAGACAGGAGGGTTTGCAAGAGGGTCTGGGTGTCATTTGTCACCACAGGAGGTCTATAAGGGTGCAAAGGCATGCCAGCTGGATTGTCCACAGTACCTCCTGTGGTGGGTACCGGCACATTGCCTGTGAGAGGGGTGGTCTTGCTCACTTTTCGTCCTCATGAGCAGGATGACAAGTCAGGGATTTTAAGGACACTTATTTCAGTGCTGTGGGTCCATGGTAAACACGTGGGGAATTGTAGCAATAGTTTCACATTTAAACTTCTCATCCTTATCAGCACTTTTTAGGATTTGTCTTAATTATGGCCTACAGATGAGGGACATCTGGGGCTTTTGGTGTAACAGGAGAGATCAAGGCTGCTCAGCAGAGGCTTCCCTAGAAGATCAGGTGGGAAGCTGAGAAGTAGAAACCTTCTGAGGAGCTGACTGACCTTTCAATAGCTTTCGAAACAAACACAGAAGGCCAAAGGAAAGCCACAGGTGTTGGGGAACTTTCTAAATCAACGTTCTGGGTTTCCAGTCTTCATGAAGATGGCGAGGTTATGGTCTTCCTGTGAGACGCTCAGTGGGATCCCTGTGCAATGTGTAACCCTCTGGTGGAAGAAGCATGCTGAAGAACCACTGAACAATCTCTCCTTTCCAAGGGGAAAGATTCTACTATCCCAGTGACTTTGTTAGCAGCCTTTGCTCCAGAAAGCAGAAAACATTAGATCTGTATGGACCTTGTAATTACTATCTAAGTTTTGCTTGATTAAATTTCTCTTGGAGATACTTGGTCATTTCTAGTCATCTTGAAAAGACTAAAACAAATGTTTATTTTTGTTTGTTTGTTTGTTTGGAAGAACTCACAGAAGACTGCTCAGGAATGATGTAAAGTAGCTGAGATAAATTTAGCTGCTTGTGGACTGACGCTGGGGACTGCCTAGGTGCGCCTCCATGGCAGAGGTTAGTATCACCTTCCGTTTCTACACAACACCACAACAGAACCACCACTTCCTAGTCTTGTGGTTTTGCTTTCTTTTCTGTAACTGAGGCTTTCTAAAAGATGTTATCCTCAGATCCAGTCTGAGTTCTCCATTAATTTGATTTCACATATTCTGGTCCTTTTACCCAGGGCTGGACAAATCGCGTAGTTGGTAAAGGAAATCCTTTCAGGCATGAGGGACAAAGTGTCCCCACCCCCCACTCCCATCCAGAACCCATGCAAAGGAGCCAGCTGTGGTGGCATGCTCTTGCGGGTTTCCCGTGTTGAGGAGACAGAGATGGGTGGATCCCTGAGGCTCATCGGGCAACTGAGCCTGTTTTGTGAGCCTCGGGCCCATGAGAGACCCTGTCTCTAAAAGAGTAAAAAGCAGAAAAGGAGACGGCACCTAAGGAACGAAAAGGAGTGGTTGTCCTTAGGTTTCCATGAGCGTGTGAACACGTGTGCACCCACATGTGCACACACAGACAAAGAAATGTAGAAAAAGCTTTCATCTACATAATGATCTCAGCTCCCAGCCGATCTTGTACAGGTGTAATGATGCCTCGGGAGGGAATCTGCCAGGTGACAGCCTGCCTCCAGGGCACAGAGCCCAGAGCTAAAGACTTGTACGGTGTGATGATCGATTTGTTCTACTTTAAAAAATTAAACAGATGCTCTCCGTGATTGTGCAGGCATGAAGAAGCCATGTTGTGCTGCTCCAGCCTTTCCATGAGTTAGGCTTTGCTTGTTGGGTATGTGGGCTGCATCTCAACTTGCCTGAAGGATCTACTCTTTGAAAGTTCTGAAATGAATTTCTGCGTATGGAATTTGAATAGATTTCCAAGCCATTAGCCAGAAATTTTATAGAGTGGGAATATTTCTCATCAAATGAGCTCAATTAATGCAAAAATTATATATTTAATGAACAAATCAAAGCAATCTACTGTGCTAAACTGAGCTAAGTGTTATAAGCGGGACAGAGCTAACACCCGCTAGCCGTTCCTAAGTGTCTCAGTTAAAAATAACCTTGAACTATCTTTCAAAGCTCTGGCGATCAACTTTTATCAGCTTTCACGTTGGTGAGTTAAATGTGGCAAGGGACATTCACCAAGTGTCTCAAGGCAGAAGCCTGGGACTTGCAGAGCAACAGCCTCACAAGTGTCCAGAGCTCTGCTGAGTCCAATCAAATCTTTTTTAAGAGACACAGACAAAGACACACACGTACACCACACACACACACACACACACACACACACACACACACACACACACACGGGGAGGTAAGAGAGAGAGAGAGGGAGAGAGAGAGAGAGAGAGGGAGAGAGAGAGAGAGAGAGAGAGAGAGAGAGAGAGAGAGAGAGAGAGAAGGACTGCAGAGGAAAATTAGTATGTGACCATTTAATTTGCCACAGCAAAATTGAATCTGCACAAGAATGGACGCCAGAGCTTGTTGGAAACGCCGATAAGTGGAACATGCTGACGTGTGAGACTTTTGAATAAAGAATGTTTGTTTGCCTGAGTTACATTTTTATCTCCTGAAATTCCTGAGTTTAGCATACCCGGTTGCTTTTTTTTTTTTTTTTTTTTTTTTTCCCAGAATCAGAACTCTCTCCAGATGAGTGAGGACAAAGACAGCATGGTAACAAAGCAATGGTTTGGGGGATGCATGTGGACTTGCTGTTGACCTGCATAGCCTGGTACCAATTCACTCTGACGGAAACAGCCTTGATACCATACCCAAAGGATGGAGGCAAGGATAAGTAAGAGTCTGCATGTTGTGTCTTTAGTGTTATAAAAGCCCATTGAAACATGTTGTTCATTATAACTACATGTACACTACTTCTATGTTATGTCAGATTATCCACAATGTAACCCTCCTCTTGGATGGGGAGAGAGAGACTCCAGTGGGCACCATGTAGTCTACATTTTGCCCTAGTGTTTGATAAAAAAGACTCACTTCACAACTTCAGAGGGTTGCAGTGATGTTAAAACATGGTGGTGAGATCCCCGGGTCATGATAGAACTGAGAGCAGTGGGGTCAGTTTGCCCTCAGACATGTGTGATCACGGTCCCTGGCTGTAGGACTTCATTGTCAACAGTTTCTAGCTTAGTTTATATTCAGTAATTTCCTCGCTCCTCCTCCTCCTCCTCCTCCTCCTCCTCCTCCTCCTCTCAGACCCCTGCTCAGCAGTCCTGGTATCTAAGTGATTTTTCTTGTTTTTCCACTGTGGCAGGATTGGCTAGATGAAAGTAGATGATTCTGTCTGTGCCACTACTAACTACTCTTGACTTTCGGAAACTCAGGAACATACTTTGCTATTGTTATCTCCTCTATTGTTGCTTCGGTGTGAGAGTTGCAGTCCTAGCAAATCAATGGCAAAATGTGGGGTTTGTTTCATCATGACCATGATGTGGGGGCCTCAAGCTATTCGGATAATATCTTATGGCATTCCTGTGGGGCTTAATGGTTGCAAGACATTTTCCCTTTCATTATTTTGAGAGATAGCCAAGTGGTAGTTAATATTCATACTGTAAGTCTAATTTTATAGAAGACAATGAGATGGGATGGGAGGGAGGGATCTTGCTTGATGCAGACAGAAAGAGGGAAGGATGTCCAGATGGGAAGGGTATGAGCCTGAGTCTCCATCCCATCTCTAGGATGAGGTCAACCTGAGAAGATACAATCCTACATCATATAGCACCATTAAGGTCTCTGCCTGTATATGGATAGCTACTTTGACCTGGGAGTCAGAACGAACTCTCCCTCCATGCCTAGCTACACTTGCAGAGCAGGCAGATGGCTCTGAGGCTACCGGACTGAATGTTCTGGTAGATGAGCACAGCGGCTGGGCAGTTATTACATCTCATGACCTGTCAAGTCAGATCAAGACAATCACAACCCCCATCAGGATGTATGTGGAGACCTGGACGAGGCTCACCAGACTTCTTGGCCCTTTCCCAGAGTCTCTAAACAGGGAGGATCTACTGTTGTTCAACTGTCCATGGCCTCTACCTGAGCTATTCTGCTCAGTCCCAGCCTTAGAAGGCTTCTTCACTGGGAACCCTGTTCCCACACACCTGTGCCTGAGACTTACTTTTAAATCAAGGGCTTGTTGTACGGCTGTGGCTTCTTAGGTCTCGACCACGTGTCTGTATTCTTACAGAGCCACTCTCCCCTCAGCTCAGAGAGCTAGTGAGTGCCAGAGGTGGAGTCTTGGGAGTCTAGACAGTCTACCATAGGAAACCTTGCATGGCAGCAGCAAGGTAGTGAATATAGCAGCCACATGGCCTGCCTAACATTACAAGGAGAAAAAGTGGGTGGTAGGTCTGCTGTCACCCCAGAGGCCGGGAAGTCTGCCTGTCCATAATTTCTACCTTCTGGGCCTGCCTTGTGCCATCCATTGTCTTCATCCAAGCCTGTGTGGGTATCTTTAGACTGCATTGTCTATGAATGCCTAAACACCATTGTTACTCTGACTGATGTGAAAAGTGTTAATTTGTAAAACGAATATAATCCTAGAAGTGAAGTTGATGCAGCCTGTGTTGGCATGGAATGCTTTGTAATATGTAGGTGCATCAGAGATACAAATGTCTAGGCCTAGCTCCCATGACCTGGGGGAAGCAGGAGTTGAAGTCAAGGAGTCAGAGGGAAGAGACAGCAGAGTAGATGTTGGAAGCTGAACTTAGCTGAGGAGACTAAAGTCTGCTATCTATCTCCTGGCAAGGGAAGTGCAGACAGCTGTAACACAAGTCTCCACATGAATCCATGCCAATGACCTTAGCCTTAGTGTGACCTCTGGTGGGAACAGGCTTCAGCTGGTGTCCTTTTAGAGCATCCATAGGCATAGCTGGCTGTACAATGATTTCTTTGGAGGTCTGGCAATGAAGATGTCCATAACCTTAGTGCTAACAGGTGGTGGGGGTGGGGTGGGGAGGAATGTATATGTTATTGTATGAAGCCAGGCTTTGGAGCAGGGAGAGACACGAGAGTAGATTCCAAAGTTCCAAATAAGTTACAAAGGCATTCAGAATTTCTGATTGATGCAGGGAGATGAGAATCAAAGTCAGATCAATAACTGATATGGCCATTCAATGAAGTAAGGTGAATGTAATTTTTTGGATGGAGCAGCCATTCAGTACAGAATCATCTCTCCTTTCCTTCTCTTTATTTCCTTGTATGGTGTTAGAACCTGTTAGCAAACGCCTGATAAACTGAGACAAAGCAGGCCATTTACAGATCCGTGCCAAACATGCTCCTGCTGGCAGCTCTAATTACTAGCCTATTTGAGAGATCCTGGTACATTTAAGTCGGGGGAGATACACCTGCAGGCTGCATGTGTTACCTCCGACACAGCCACTACCCTAAAACTGAGTCTGTCAAGGAACCAGCCGTTCATCCTTCAGCGGACTACAGAACAGGCCTCAACAAGCTCGACACAAAAGCCAGTGGAGAATAAAACTACTCAAACCCTTAAGTACCTTTAAGCCCTCTTACAATTGTTTTCTGCTAGAGAGAGCTCAATCGGCTCACTTTTTAATCAGTTCTACTGTTCTTTTAAAGAACCTGACAGCTTTAAGATGACAAATTAGACGCTCCATGGCACACTAGACTGTGGCATCTGTGTTTCCTGCAGGGTGGAGATGGAATACAACCGGAACAGGCTTCTACAGGAACTCTTCCTGTCTCAGCGGGTTATGGTTGGAAAGGAAGGTTCCAGAGCATGACTGCTGCTGTTTGGTGGAGGAATACAGGCTGTACGAAGAGGATGAAGACTAAGGAACTGAGGGTCAGCATCCTGCTCAGGAGAGAGAGAGAGAGAGAGAGAGAGAGAGAGAGAGAGAGAGAGAGAGAGAGAGAGAGAGAGAAGAGAGAGCGGAGAGAGAAGAGAGAGAGACAGAGAGAGAGAGAGAGAGAAGAGACGAGAGAGGAGAGAGAGAGAGAAGTAGGGCTTTGGTGAGACGTGTAGATGGACAGTTAGAGATGGAGATAAGAGACAAGGAGAGAAACACCTGTAGGCTTCGTTGAGAGCCTGTTAATTGGACAAGTCAGAACATACACTCAGGCAGTATGTTGAGAGCCTGAATTGACCCTGGAAGAGTATGAGGCATGAGTCTTAGAGGCTTCATTGTGTCTGTGGAGCTGGCAGTGGAGATGGTGATGGCGAAGACACCAGCAATGGTCACTCTCACAGGAACCCGTGTTAGAGCGCTGGCTATGAGCAGGATGTGTGACTGAGCACATAACTGGAGCTGGCTGCCATTTACTGCAGAGGGTTATTACAAGTCAGCACTGGGGTCCTCACAAGTGATTTTATGAAGATGAGCTAACACTGGTTCCAAAGCGTCACAGCTGCCGTACTCCCTTCTGTTCCCTAATAAGGTTGATCTAAGAAGTTTGCACTTCTTATCATTCCAAGCATACCCACTCTGCAGATGGGCAACCGTCAGAGTTGGGGATGAACGAAAGGCTTCATTCGAGGTTCCCATCTTTCTTGCCTCCATTCCCAGGGAGCCCAAGGTTAGCGTGGCATGACAGATCTTTTCAACACACCCTACATCACTGTGCACTACTAGCTGCTACATGTATCTGGGTCCGTGGCATTCTTACTTCTGTGCCCCAGAAGGAATGAAACGGAGAGAAAACAAAACCAAACTAAAAACAAAACTGTTGAAATCGGAATTGCTGGTAGGTTTTTATTTTTGTTTGCTGTAAAAATATGCACATGCCCTACAGTATTTACAGAAGCTCATATTCCTTTATATTGAATTAAATAGTACTGCCTATGCTCAATCATTCTTGACTTATAAACCTGACCTAAACTTTAATTCTTACTGTGTACCAGGCACTGTGCTAAGATCTAAATGCATTTTCCTCGTTAGTATCTCTTCCTTTCTCTCTTAAATGAGACATATCCAAGCATGGGTATGAGTTTCTAACCATTTTTAAAAGGGTTATTTTTAATTTATTTCTAACTTGTGTGTGTGTATGTGTGTCTGTGCTCTTGTGCACATAGGTGAGTATAGGTCCCTGGAGTGTGGGGCACAGTTGTGGGCGCCCCTGGAGCTGGAGTTACAGGCAGTTTTGAGCTGCTTCACATGGGTGCTGGCAATCAAATGTGTAATCTCAGTGATAGAGCCGTCTCTCTAGTCCCATTAATTTTAATTCTATTTTGGGATCACAGGATTCCAGGGACATAAGCTACTTCTCCTGTCTTGCAGATAAGGAGTGTCCCAAAGGGATCAAGTCTGACCATCAAGTACAAAACGTGAATTGCCATATGTAAAACAACTAATTCTTTATGGGTGTTTTTACTCATTTGGTTCTCATGCACACATGTGATGATATATGATGATAAAATCAATTACATGACGATAAGAATATCACTTTAGGGCCAGCAAGGTGGTTGAGAGGGTAAGACGTGCTTGCTGCTAAGCCTAATGACCTGGCATCGATCCCTGTGACCCAGTGGTGGAAGGTGAGAAGTGGACTCTTGCGCCAACTGCCCCAGATGGACATGCATATACATACACAATAAATTTAAAAAGTAATCTAAAAATGATAATTGAATAACTTTTTCTTTCAGAATAGACATCTTATATGACTAAATGATAATCTGAGTCCTAATCTTCACCCCATCAATCACATTTGGCTTCTGAATTATCTATGAAACTAATTCCCTATTAGTAACTATTGTTATAACCCGGAGTCACTGTTAATTTAAATGTCACAATAGGAATAACTATCACGAAATTTATTGCAAAAAAAAGTAAAAAAAAAAAAGTACACTGCTCCTTAAAGACATTTCTTTATTTTCCAGTGGTTTACTTTTGCTTGCATTACCATTTTACACTTGGATAAAGTCAAGGCTGACATGACAGCCTCACTTTCATTGACTGATTCGAATATAAATTTTGTGGGGTTTTGGTAATATTCCTTGCTTTTACACAAAAATTATTTGTTTCTAGGTACCATCAAGACTAAGTCTACAGATTTCCCCCATCCAACCATAATATGCTTTTTAATGGTTTTATAAAAATATTTCCGTAGGGGATACAGGATAATATTATGGTGACATAATTTGTTTTACTGTGTGCAATTTCATATAAACATATATAAAGCAATATTATAGCAGATTAACTTTCTTATATGAGATTAAATTCTCATTAATATATTTTTAATGTTTTATGAAAATATTTTAATACAAGGAAGTACAATTTCTTCATCTATTTTCCCCCAATTGCATTTTTTCTTTTAGATTATTTTCATTAAGATGCGTTTGGTTTCCTGACCCCAATTTTTTTCCTTAGAGAAATAATTGGGTCATTTTCTGTAAGGGTTGTTGGAGGTCTTGGACTAGACGGAGTCTCAGCAAAAAAACGGAAGCTGGGGGTAGCATGAGGATGCAGAGAGCTAGGTGACGTGGGTCCGGGACTGAGACTAAAATGTTGTTAGTCATGTTTTCCATTATGTTTGTGTTAACAATGTATTTTTCTCTAGACTAAAGTCTTGTAAGAGCACAGCACTGTAACCTTATGTCCGTTACAGACCTCATATTCAAGTGAGTGATGTTGAATTAATTCAAGGTCTCTCCTGGTGATGGGACCTGGGTGTTTATCTTGTGAATAACAGGTCTTCTTGACTTTTAATTCTTTATGTGAAAGTTACAAGTTTTTAGTCAAAACTCCCGCTCATCTCATGGGCCAGGACTTAGGGGACCGGATTGCCAGATTACCAGGTCACTGCTTCATGAATCATGGTGTAAAGGCTAATAGCACAGGATCTGTATTGGGAGGCAGAGCTACTGTGGCTGGCTGCCACTGCATCAAAGCAGGTGTGGCAAGCTGAAAGTTACCGCCTTGTAGGTGGCCGCCTTCTGGGCCCTCTGGCAAGCTAATTGTTGTTTGTTTATTATCAGAACCAAAGTGAAGACAAGGACTGGCTTTGGGCCTCTGGATGCTGCAAATCACTGAAGTAGCATTGACACCCACCCTCCACATACTCACTTGCTCCTGCTTGCTTGCACGTGTGCACACATGACTTATGTGTCTGTGTAGAATGCTACAGTGCATGGCAGAAAGGCTCAATGTACTTCCAGCCAGCCTGAAATCAATGGTTCACGACGTCTACGTCATTAAAGTCTCCAAAGAACAAGATGGTCACAGGGTCCCCTAGGAGCTTCTTGCCAGCAAATCATTTCTCATGTTAGAAGATAAAAAGAGGTCATTTTCACCTAGATCACTTAAGCAGTCCCTAGATACACTGGGAAGAGCTAAATATTAGCACTCTGTTTCATTTTTATATAGGGGTAAATTGATACCTGTTTTCAGTCTTTGAAGGAAAAAAGAGAAACCCTGTAAGAACATGAGATCAGAGTCTTTTTTAAAAGTGGCCTTGCTTTTTATATACCGATGACTTATAAGAAATGACCAAAAAAAAAAAGTGTGTGTGTTGTGTGTCCACAGCACGCGCGCACTCGGAATGGAGTATGAGGGTTAATCATGACTAGGTACTGTCAAAGTTGGGAGCACAAGTTGGCCACGGAGGCCACCACTTCCACCCTCTCCTCTGCTGTCTTGACTTACCAGCTGAAGCTGAGTAGCAAGTTGCTGGGTAGCCTTCACTCCCTTATAGAGGATATGGGCTCATAACAAAGCCCTCCAGGGACTAGTGTAGGGTTAGCAGGGACAACTAATGCCATGCTGGTCCCGGAGTGAGGGGTCCCCAGTGAACACTATCATCACTCTAGCTGCTGTTTAGTCTGGTACCTTGTTGGGGTTATTTTGTATAATGATACAGCAGGACTGAATTAATTACAAGGCACACATAGTGTCCACCTAGCTCTATTTCAAAGGTCATCTTAAATCTTTAGAGACTAATAATATGGAAGAGGAAACACTGAGAAAGGCAAGTGAAAGACTATTTACAAAGGAAAACAGAAGTGAAGTTAACGTAAAGAATACAAGCATGGTTCGAGTCTCCCGTAGCTGGACGTATGTACAGTGCTTGGAGCATGTTTAAGAAAAGAAAATATGGAAAAAAATGATACTTCTTAGCTGATTAGGTCCTAATGAATCTTCTAACGTCCATCCAGGACAGTAAATTAAAGAGGGAATCAAAGCATTAGTGAAAGTTTGGCCAATAGCAGCCCCTCCCCCTCAACTTCCCGCCCACACAGGAAGTGGTGGTCACTGACACACAGGAAGTGGTGATCAGGGAGCCCAAGGAAGCCTCTGTTTCTGCTCACTCAGGATAAATGTTCAGTCCTCCACTGTCAGCAACATTTCTCCTGCATCTCCAGCCTTCCCTACCACCCTACCTAGCGTTCTGGTGGGATGGCTTTTACCATTGGCTTCTAACCATGGCTCAGTACTCATGGCTTTTCTTGAGTAAGGTAGCTCATAGTTAATCACACTAACAGAGTCGGGCAGCCCTCTTTTGTTCTCCCTAAGGATGACTGTACAAATTCATATTCACCAAATTCAAGTCATCTTAGCTATCACATCTGACAGACTGACGCTCCTGCTATACTCTTAAATGGTAATTGGGAAACACTCCTTCATAGTTTTTGTGATAACAATTTTTAATCAGGGGGTGGGCTACAGTTAGGGAGATGGGTAAAATGCTGGCTGAGGAGGCATTAAGCCTTAGTTCTGGAGACTCCACATCTATGTAAAAGATGGGTATGGTGGTCTGCACCTGTGACCCCAGCAAGACCTCAGGGCCTTGCTGGACAGCCAATCTAGCTGAGCTCCAGGCTTGGTGACAGACTCTGTCTCAAAACACAAGATAGAGAATGATGGATAGTGAAGACCTCTGGCCTCCAAAAGTACACATCAATGAAAACGCACCTGCACACATGTGTACATACATGCACACATACCCACATACATGCATGTACACACCTCCCCTGCCGGGTTCTCAATTTATTATTTTTTTCCCAGACAATCAAAAATGAATTTTATGTTAAAGTTCCAGAGAAAATGCTTCTGAAATGGATTCGCTGTTGTTGTTTTGGCCGTGTGGAGTCTCTCGTTTTGTAGGTTATAACATGATAACAGCTGAACTCTGCACTGCTCATCTAAGCAGTTTCTTTTGAACTCTGTCTGTGCACTGGCACTAACTCTGCCACTACCCTGACAGGCTTTACCATGTGTAGCTGAGGACATCCAGGCCGAGATTATAATGATCTGGGCCAAAAACACAGAGTTGCTGAGATTCGGAGCCACACCCCAGCGAGGGGGATGTGTCTTGCTCCTGCCTCTCCTGTGTCTGCTGTTGGGGACCTCGGGTGTGAGACACAGAGAGCACAAGAACAGTCACAAACAGCCCTTAGTGAGTCAAACTAACATCTTTTGAGGCTGAAGTCCAATGTGACCCAGCAGGCGAATTAGAGGACCCCACCCCCAGGAATTGAGAATTTTAATTGCATGAGATGAAAATGTAAAGAACAAGAAGTCCTGGCCATCACCACAAACAACCGAGCTTTTTGAAAGATAAACTCTAAATATCAAGATGATGCCGGTGAAACATTACTTGAATCATGCCTTAATTTAATGAGGAGAGCAGATAGAGGCTGGGGGCCCAGCTCTCTTCAACTGTTGCCTTTCTTTTAAAGAAACTGTCATAGAAATAGTTCCCATGATGGTGTCCTTATTTTGAAAGTCTTCAATAACCTCGAGACCATACAGGTAGACCTTCTGCGGCCACTGGGCCATGCACGAGGCACCAGTTTTCAACCTGAACACGCCATAGTTAAAACAAAGAACCCACTTATAGTCCAACACTCCATAGTTAAAACAAAATACCCACTTATAGTCTTGCCCTATTGTTTTGTTTTTTTTTGTTTTTGTTTTTTTGTTTTTGTTTTTTCGAGACAGGGTTTCTCTGTGTAGCCCGGGCTGTCCTGGAACTCACTCTGTAGACCAGGCTGGCCTCGAACTCAGAAATCCGCCTGCCTCTGCCTCCCAAGTGCTGGGATTAAAGGCGTGCGCCACCACCGCCCAGCTATTGCCCTATTGTTTATCTCCATAAAAGAGGGAAAGCTGATTTTCTATACTACTTATATGGATCGGTTATATTACATCCAATTTTTTAAAAAAATAGCATCTATCTACCTATCATCTATCACCTATCTACTACTATCTATCTATCTATCTATCTATCTATCTATCTATCTATCTATCTATCTATCATCTATCTATTTATCACCTATCTACTATCTATCTATCTATCTATCTATCTATCTATCTATCTATCTAAACTATCATCTATCTACTATCTACCATCTATCTATCTTGTATTCTGTATCTTCTGTATCTATCTTTATCTATCTTTTATCTTTCTATATACATGTGTTGTATGGGTTTATGCACAGCACATATATTTCAGGGGCCCACAGAGCCTAGCAGAGGGTGTCTGACTCCCTTTGATCTGGATTTCCCATCTAGGCAGTTGTGAGCTGCCTGTTGTTGGTACTAGGAGCCAAAGTTCGGTCCTCTGGAAGGGAAATACATCTTCACTGCTGAGTCTTCTCTCCAGCCCCTCACATCTATTTTTCTTAACTCACATATTTCTTTTCAAATCTCCAAAGAGAATCTTTGTAAGTGATAGGCTGGGTCCTCACTTTGGAAAGTTTGATAAGACATGTCAGAACTGAGAAGAAATAGATAAGAAACAGATCCCGGGGCTGACTGGATTGACTACAAGCCCGATGCTGCAAGGAAACAGGTTCTGGCTGATGCTTGCCAACCTTGGCTGGCCCCAGGCCTCATGGGCTGTGGCCTCTAAGGGGGACTTGGCTCTTCTTGGTGGGGAGGACTCTTAGGCATCTCACAGGGGAAACTAGCCTGGCTCTACTTGTTGAAAAGGGACCTTTCAATGCTTTTGTCTATAGGCAAGAAGAAAGCAGACTTCAAATTTGAAAATGCTTCTTCAGACTTTAAGGAGTCCTGTCCTTAGGGATCTCAGTAGCAGCACTGTGTTACTCTGCAAATCACCTGCATTCTGAGGAGACACCAAGTCACACATACAGAAGCATTAAAAAAATGGATGCAGACTGTCCATGTTCCATCTGCTTCTTGGAAAATATAGGAACTGGAAAAACTTAAGGCAGCATATAGATATATATATGATATACACACATATATGCATACAAACACATACTGTGATGGCTTGTATATGCTCAGCCCAGGGAGTAGCACTATTAGAGGGAGTTTCCCTGTTGAGTAGGTGTGTCCTTGTTGGAGTAGGTGAGTTGCTGTGTCTGAGGACTTTAAGACCCTCATCCTAGCTGCCTGGAAGTCGGTATTCTAGCAGCCTTCAGATGAAGATGTAGAACTCTCAGCTCCTCCTGCACCATGCCTGCCTGGACACTGCCAAGTTCCCACCTTGATGATAATGAACTGAACCTCTGAACCTGTAATCCAGCCCCAATTAAATGTTGTTCTTATAAGACTTGCCTTGGTCATGGTGTCTGTTCACAGCAGTAAAACCCTAACTAAGAGACATACATTTTCACCTGTATGCACCCATAAAGACACATGTGCATTCACATGTGTTTATACAAATTTTCACCCACATGCATGAAGATCCACACATGTGCATATCACACATGTATCTGTTTTTAAAGTTTTTCTTGACAAAGTTTTTATGGAGAAGATCAAGTGGGTTCACTGGTAGTATTTTTCATGGCAGATGGCCAAGGCTGATGGCTGTGGTTGAGAGGTGGGACTATCACCTATTCAGTAGACACTAAGCCATTTTCTATGATGCAAAACATGATATTGCTAGAGATTCCAAATTGAATTGCCAGCTCTCAATGAGTCGAAGTTCTTAATAGATAACAGGGCATTTATGTTACCATATGGGGTTTTAAAAAGTTTCTGTGAAACTTGATTTCAATCCCCAGATTTGAGTTAGGGGGCGGCTCTGTTGGTTAAGTGCCTGGCACACAATCATGAGGACCTGATTTTAGAGCACAGCACACAAGTAAAAGGCAGGTGTGACAGCATGTGCCTGTAGCTCCTGGTGGCTGAGGGATGGTAGTGGTGGTGGATCCATGGAGCTCATGTGTGCCTGGCCGGATTGATGAGCCTCAGGTCTAATGAGAAATCTTGCCTCACAAAATAAGGTGGAGCGTGATTGAGGAAGATGCCTGATGTTGACTTCTGGGCCTTAAACACAGGCATGCACCAAACAGGGTCACACATGTATATATGCACTCACACATACTCTCTCACACAAGTATAACCTCTCTCACATACACAAGTACATGCACACATGTACTCCTGCCCACATATAACATTATCATGCACACACATATACACGTGTGTACACACCCAAAATGTCACCCTTGCTTTCCCACCTCTCTGAGTCTCCCCTACTGAATACAGTTTTTCTAAATACTTACATTATCACGTGTAGTAAATATAAATGTCCTGCTTTATGGATAATAAAATATGCACTATTTTCCTAAAAACAGCAGTACACTCTGATATTTTCTGACAGTAAACGTTTATGGACGTGTTACACCTGTTTTACCACCCATATGAATTGTTACACATGTACATTCATCGTTCAGTCTGAAAGATTTCATAAACCTGAATAATGAACTTCCATCCATTGCAAACGACACGGACTATAAAATAGCATGAGATGTCATAGTTATCTATGAAATATTCTGCTTTTCCTTTCATCTACATAAACACAAACCAAGACCCAGAGCAAGCCTACAGTTACAGATAGAGGAGACACTTCAAGATGTGATGCCCAAGGCTGAAGCATGTCACTAGCACTTTCCCTGGACCTGGGAGTGAATGGGCACAGGTGCCATGCGGAGCTCCTTCCCAGTCGGCTGGACAGGAGGCTCTGTTTACAGGTGACTGTGAGCTGGAAGCTACCATGTGCCTGGCCTGCTGCAGGGAACATCTTCGCTGGACGCTCCTGTTTACAAAACACCCTGATAACAGTACAGTATGGAGACTCCATCATGGACCCTCAGAACATGTTCCTGAGACAGCTCTGCTCTCCTGCTCTGACGCATCCCACACCCTGTACCTGAGCCGAAGTGCTGTCAGTCAGAGCACAGCGGTGCATTCTGGACTTTGAGGCTCTCCAGGCCCAGCCATCTCTCTCATCCTTTTACAGGCAGAACTCTCCACAGAACTCTGGCTTCTCTGTCCACTACCAATGCGCAGCAGAGATTAGAGACATGCTCCTCCTTCCCTGTGGTACCCAGATTGTACAAAGAACTGGGGACAGAGGACTTGCGGGAAAGACCTGGTCTGACCCAGTGTAGGTCGGTCTAGCAGGGACAAGGGATACTACAGATGTGCTGTGGGACTTTCAGGAAAAGCCTGGTGAATGTATAGAGAAGAAGAGGGGGATGCAGGGCCAGAGGCAGGGAGAAGGGAGGGAGATGCAGAGGTGGAGATCAGCCCAGCCTGGCAGGAGTCGTACAGATGGGCTGAAGCTTCGAGGAAAAGCCAAGTGACTTGGGACCTTGTGAAGGGAGTTCACCTTTATCACCAGTGTCAAGTAAGGAGGCTAAGGAGGGTCTACAGGGTGGCATGATTGGTCTTCTGTTTTGGTTGCTCTTTATACAATGTTTGATGGGACCATATCATCTAGGTGCAGTGAGACCAGAGTGGTTTGGTCTAGGGGGATAAAGAAACAAAGACAAAACAGCTGAAGTTGGTATCAGATGGATAGATTGACAGAGGGTATGCATAGACTATTGGCCTTGTAGCTGGATGGTATTGGGTATCTAATGGACATTGGGACAAAGCTTTAAAGGATAGGAAGGAACAAAGATTTGCTTTTGGCCACATTAAGGCTGTGTCCTTTGGAGGCATCTGGGGGAAGGCAGGTGGCTCTACATGGCCAGAACTCTAATACAACCCAGAGACTAGAAGAGCATGCATATGATGTCATCACTGCTATGATACTAATTGGTTTCATGCTTGAAGATATATCTAAGGTAAGCTAGGCTTAACCTGTTAAGCACACTATGAACCCTAATGAGCAAGGCTGTGGTGCTGCTCTCTGGTTCCTAGTCTAGGGCCCTCTGTAGAATGCTCCTCATTGTGGGCTGGAAGAGCTCTGTGAGGACAGGGCAGCCCTGGCCTCATTCAGTGACCCCGGTACTCTTGGCATGGGCTGGGGATGGATGTGTCGTTTCTGAACTAGGGCTTGCTTCTAAGATGGTAGAAGGGACCAATTCACCCTAAACTCACTCAGCCTTTTATAATCCTGCAGTACGTATGTGTGTGTGTGTGTATATATATACACTTTATAACCATGCAATTTATATATATATATATATATATATATATATGTGTGTGTGTGTGTGTGTGTGTGTGTGTGTGTGTGTGTGTGTGTATACACACACACATACATATTTTTTGGCTGCAGTGATTCAAAACATTTAAAGTGATTTTGTTTGTGAAACACTATTTAAATTTGTTTTTACTACAAATACAAATGAATTGGGGGAGGGTGCTGGAGAAATGGTTCAGTGGTCAAGAGCACTTGTTGAGATTGCAGAGGACAGGGTTCTGTTCCCAGCATGCACACAGCAGTTTACAACCTTCTGTAACTAGAGTTCCATGGGTTTTGACACGGCCTTCTGGCTTCCAAGGAAACCTAGCACATACATGGTGCACATATGTACATGTAGCCAAAACAATGATGCACATAAAATAAAAATACATATTCTTAAAAATACCTTTTGAGTTCTGCATACACGAAGAAGTAACATAGCAAGAACTAGAGGTGAGATGCATCCTCTGACATCTGCTTCTACATGCCAAGGGCCCCTTTTGTTTGATACTAGCTGCCCAGGAAGGGAAGAGGAAGGTAGCTCCCTGTCAGACTTCTGCAGGCCATACATAAGGCAGTGGCTGGACACAGCAACACAGTGATAGAATGGGGGCCAGAGGCCCAGGAGGACTTGATGAGCAAGCAGTTTGATGCCTGTGTTTACAGGAGGAAACTGCTGTTTCCAACAGTTCTTTATATCTGAGAGGAAGTGAAGAAAAACACACAGCTAGTTTGTCTGTGTCTTCTAAATCCAAAAGCAATAAATGGGTCCTTTTATGAAAATATTGGAGGAGTATATATGTATATTAATGTGTACACATACATGTATATACATATGCATATGCATGCACATACACACAGACATACACAGACACACACACACACACACACACACACACACACACATTACAGAAGCTAAAATAGGGTTACAGGAGGAAGCATTTGAGTCCAGATGTTGTTGCATGTTCACTGATTCTAAGAGGATATTTGATCTGATGGTTACAGAGGGACCACGTATGTTCTTTCTGCCCAGCGGGTAAGTCTGCTGTGAATTGGCATCAGTATTGCATGTGTAGCTAGTATCAACTTTAACTTTCATTGGTGTTACTCTGGTGGAATTTTTCTTCTGTGGCGCATTGGTTTAAGTATCTTTATGAATAGTGAGAGAAAGAAAATTGTACTATTTTTTTTCAAGTAACCCAAAGAAGAGATTTAATTTTCTATATAAGGAAAAATACAACAGTAGAATAGTCTTAATAATAAACCTGTTCCTCTCTGCCTACTTATGTGCTGTACTGTGCTGGTTTGTGTGCATGGGTGTGGGTCTGGGTGGATGCGCGCGCGTGTGTGTGTGTGTGTGTGTGTGTGTGTGTATGCACGTGTGTGTGTGTGTGTGTGGGTGTGAGTGGAAGCATATGTGTGGGTGTGAGTGGATGCACATGTGTGTAATGCTTGTGTGGTAGTAGCAGCTATGCTCACTTATGGGTGCACATATAGAAGCTGGGGTCAACGTGAGGTATCTTTCTTCATTACTTGTCGCCTTCATTTTCTGAGGCAGGGTCTTTTACTAAACCTGGAGTTCATGGTTTTAGCTACATTAGCTAGCTAGCAAACCTCTGGGGTCTTCCTGTCTCTGCTATCCCAGCATTTGTGCTGTTGTCACGTGATACCATACCTGGCTTTTACGGGGACACTGGGGGCCAAAATCAGGTCCTCGTGCTTGAGAAGCAAGCAGTTTTCCCAGAGCCATTACTCGATCCCAGTGTTTTTTTTTGTGTGTTTTAATCTTTTATTTGTGTTTTCTACCTACAATGTTTTCACACATTCTTCAAAAACCTGATCTGCTTCTTGTGGGCAAGATTTTATCTTTAATGTCTTATAAGAAATAAGAAAGCATGCTGTCAACACATCGGTTAAAATTAATTGAATTTGGAATGCATGCTGTAGTTGGGTAGGGCTCACTTTTCTTTCTATGCTGTTAAATTAGTAGAACAGAAGGTTAGCTCAGTGCAGCCTGACTCACATGGTGTATTTCCACCTCACAGCATTATCCCGTGACTGCTCTGCTCTGCTCACATTGGGGACTGCTGAATTACTGAATGCGACGTTCATACTCCATCTTCAGAATGATGGATTCTGATGACCATTTTCTAGCCCAGTGTGCCTATACTTTCACTTCTGAAACAAAATTGAATTAAACGTACATTATCTGGATTTCAAAAAACAAGCAGAAATGGATGTTCTCTTGATGTTCATCTGTCACCAGTTTTTAGTCCTGTGGTGCAGGGTTTGGCTGGTCCCCCACCTTTCAGTTTTACATAATGTCACCTACAAGTCCTTAGTTCCGAGGGCATTGCTCTAAGTACGTCACTGTTCCCACCCCTCCCATATAGACTGACTGACAATAGCTGTTGGAGATTTGGTCCTCAATGTGGTGGTAAAGGGTTGTGAGGTCTTTCAGAAGAGAGCTGCAGCTTCCTGCCTTGCTATATGATCATAATTATATGACCATAATGTCATTCATAATGTCACCAGGCCATGAGGTGATGCAGCCTAGGGGGCCCTTGAAAGAACCAATACCATGCAATTGGGACTTTCAACCTTTAAACCTGTGAGCAAAACAAAGCTCTTTTCAGTATGGATGTTCCGTCTTGGAGGTTTTGATATAGTCATAGAAAGGATACTGATACAAGTAACAACCGGTTGTTACACCTGGCGATGTTTTCCCGTGAACCTCCCCACTCTCATCTCAACCCCAGAGTCAACACCCACACTGGTGCCTTGTGTACATGCCTTGTGTTTGCTTATGTTTGACTCCATAACGCTCAGTCATGACTCACTAACTGAAAGAAGTGCCTTCTCTTCCACTCCCTTGGCCATTCAGACTCTATGGCTCATTCTAATATTTCCTGTCTTAAGCTGTTGTATCTGTGATTGACCTGATGTTCTAGCCTCTAAGCAGCTGTTTTAGAAAATGAGCCCCCTAAGAAAGCACTTACCTAACTGAGGTCACGTGGGTAGGGAACTGATCTAATAAGACTAGTGTTCTTGCAAATTGAGACATTCCCTCCCTGTCCTGTCTCTCTCTTACACACACACACAGAGCTCTGAGAGGACAAAGAAAACAAGAAGCTGATCATCTGAGAGTCAGGAAGAAAGTCCTCACTAGATGCCACAGTGAATAGACATTGACCTTGGACTTCAGGCCTTCAACGCTGTGGGCTCATAGTTTTCTGTTGTTTAAGCTATCCAGCCCATAGTACTTTGTTATGGCAGCCAGGGCAGACTACGGCAACATATGATAGATGATCTTTCATTGAGAATGTGAGCTTGCCTTCCTGGAAGTGATGGCTCCTTCCAGTCATGTGTGCAGCGTGGGTTGTGTGCAGCATGGGTTGCATACAGCTGGAACCTGTCAGTCTGTCTGAAACCAGCACATCGGGATTGCAAGACAGGCAGGATCAGCCAGGAGCGTGTTGGGGATCTGCAGCAGAGATCGCTTATCAAGTGTGAGATGTCAGAGTTAAGAGTGAGGCGGTCCAAGGTGCAGAGCAGGAAATGTCAGGGAAATATTTCCAGGGCCAGGGAGTTGCACTAATGTAAATATATACCCTTGAGGTAACCCAGTTGTCAGATCTTGAGATAACGGGCAGAGCCTGGGGCAGTAGCTGTCTAGACTGGAAGTATAGGGGCAATGTACTGAAAAGGGGCAAGAAGCTTGGCCGTGGCAGTCCTCAGAGAACGCCATCAAACAGGTTCTATGACAGTGACACAGCCCCCTGGAAGCCTTCAGAGCAAATGAAACTTCTCACAGTGCAATAGTGGACCACAGCATGGGCTAAACGTACCTACCCTCCTCCATCAACTTGATTTAGGGAACCAGAGAAAATAATTCTTCCAGGAAACATAATAATACAAGAACAACCTATATGCGCTGCCCTTTCTCTCATAGGAAGCTTTCCCAATTGGCGCTAGAACAAACTCATCTGAAAGTGAACAATTTGAAATAGAAGCTGTCAGAAGAGTGATGGGTAAGGAGACAGTAGTAGTGCAAGGAGACAGATAGTAATGTAAGGAGACAGTAGTGTAAGGAGACAGTAGTGTAAGGAGTTGGTGTAAGGAGAGGCACATCAGAGGAAGGACAGTCATGCACAGCCACACATCTTGTCATCCGAGAATGACAAGACTGACTGAGTAATAACGCCATCAAAGAGCTGAACTGAACGGAGAGGTGTTCACAACTGAATAGAACCCAGAGAACAAAAGTCCAACATCTCATGGAACAGGCATCAGGGCAACTGGAGACAGTGGAAAGTGAGTTGATGGACACAGGAAGGAGGCAAGAGAAAAAGTTACAGAAACGGAGATCCAACCGAGGGGAGCACAGGAGGAAAAGCCTTTGAAAAACTCAGGAAGGAGATATCGGCAGATTGTGATGGGCAGAGCAGTGGACACCAGTGACCCCGATACCTGGGAGGCTGGGCCAAGGGTGGTCTGTGGATGAAGTGCTTGCTGTGCATGCATGGCGTCCTGAGTTCGAAGCCGTAAAACTCACTAATTCTGATGCAAACATGCATGTATCTGTAGTACCAGTGCTCCTATGGGGAGATGGGATGTGCGGATGGGAGAATCCCAAAATCCCAAATCAGCTATTGTGGTGTATGGGGAGAGAGAGAGAGAGAGAGAGAGAGAGAGAGAGAGAGAGAGAGAGAACAGCAGTCCACATTGAATTCTGAGGGAGGTTCGGGTAAGAATAAAGCACAAAGGAGCACCAATGAAAGCAGGTAAACTATGACCTGACCTGAGACATTTAAGTGGAGCCGCCTGGGCTGGGGCTGTGTTGTGGATAGCCTCAGCCTTGTATTTTGATCTAGTTTCACTTTCCTGGAAGGGGCTGCAGAGGATGATTGAATCTGTACACAGGTGACATCTTGTAAACCTTCTGTCCAATTAAAACCTGTAAAATAAAGGCTAGAGCCAGAGATTGGGCAGTAGAAGGGAAGGGGAGAAAAAGGCTTAGGGGAGGAGAGAGTGAGAGGAATTCGATATAAAAGGTAGAGCAGAAGGGAGGCAGAGGTAGAAGCAGGAGGAGGTCGAAGCAGAAGGAAGCTGGCGTAGAAGGAAGCTACGATGGAGCGCCGGAGCCAGAAGGACAACCACGCAGCCTGGATAAACCGCAAGTTATAAGGGATCTCATAGCTGGGGAATAGAGTAGTGTAGTGGTAAATCTGCTGAATCTAGGCGTGCTATTTATACCATAATTATTGAGTTGTGTTTTCCTTTACTGGTCTTATTTGGGTGGGAGATCAGGGTTGTAGCTCACAGCTAAAAAAAAAAACAAAAACAAAAACAAAAACAAAACAAAACAAAAACCTGGAGAAAAAAAAAAAGAAGGACTTATCTGTCAAGAAAAAACATGAATATTACATTGATCCTTTGATACTGTCTTCTGAAAAAAAATGAAGCAAATGGCTTTGATTCTAGCAGAAGTCTGAAGTAATGTTTTTTAAATAATTTATTTTGAGATTTTAAACTGCAGATTATTTGAATGAAAGATTTTATAATAATATTTTCAGTGCGCAAGGGACTGGCTTTTCTGTAAAAAGTTAGTGCACTGCATTTTTATGTCATTTGGATAACCTTCTGTTCTTTTAAAATTAATATTTTCCAGAGCCACACATTGAAAATCTCAGCATCTTATCTGTTATAATTCTTCTCGGAATTAAAGTGGCTTGGCAGTAAATAACTGGTCTGAGTATTTCTTATCTTTCCTCTCTGCCACTGCTGAAGCAGTTAGGGAACTATCAGGAGCGCTCCGTTATGCCAGGAGTAGGAATTTGTCCAGAATGTGCTAAAGTTCTCTCAGTCAGCCTTCACTTGGAGAAATAATCTACATCTCACGGGGGATTGGTTTGATGTGTTCTGAGAGCGTGAATAAATTAAATAAGTTTTAAGCATTTTGGAAGTTGAGAATTAAGATCTGTAAGTATAAGGAGGATTGATATATAGGGGAATAATCACTTTTTAATCTGCTGTTTTAGGTCCTTTAAAACACCTTCCGGATGAAATCTGGGTCATACTAGGTGCTTTAAGGGACCAATATTTAGCTGTGTGGTGGTTTGAATGCCACACAGGATAAATGCAAAAACTTGTGGTCTTGGGGAATTTGTAATTTGAACAATCATCTTCACCCGGGAGTAGGTTTTAAAATTCTTTCTAAAGTTGGTGGTTTGGGGGGGGGCACGCCTTTAAAAATTTCCCCGGGCCCCACTCCGGGACCCAGAGGAAAAAGGCCCCGGGGGAACCCCCTCGGGAATTCCCCCCCCAAAGGGCCCATATTTGGTCTCCCCCAGATTTTCGTTCCCCCGGAAAGGTTTACCAAAAGGGGTTTTCCCCCTGCAGGAAAAAACCAAAAATTTTCCAGAAATCCCCCCCCGGGTTGGGGCAGGAACCCCCAAAAACCCCGGGTTCCCTTTTTGGGGTAAACCGGTTAGGGGAGTGGCAAACCCCCTAAACCACAGGGGAAAGAAAAAGGGGCCCCAGGCGGGGAACGGGTTTTCCACTGGTTGGCCCCGGGTGAGTTTCCCCCAAAAAACCAAACCCCTTTTCCCCCCACCGGGGGGTCCGGTAATCACAACCCCCCAACCCTTTGTACAAAACCACTTCTCCCCCCTCCCCCAACGGCCAAGTGGGCCCAAAAGGACAGATTTTGACTGGCCCATCCTTTTTTTAAGGGTTGCCCTGAAAAAACCCCATCCTCCGGTCCCCCAAAATTTTCCCCAATGTAAAAAATTTCCCCCATCCGGGAAATTTAAATCCGGGGTTTCCCGGGAAAATTTTTTTCTTTCCAAAAGGGGGGGAAGAATTTTTTTCCTTTTTTATTTTTGAAAAAACACCTTCCTCTTTGGCCCCTTTTCCCAAATTCTTTTTCCCCCTTCCCCTTTTAAAAAAAATCCATTTTCCCTTTTTATCCATTTTTTTTTAAAAATTTTTTTTTTTTTTTTTTTTTTTGGGTTTTTTTTTTTGGGGGTTTTTTTGGTTTTTGTTTTTGTTTTTAAGGTTTTACCCCCATCCAAATTCCACCTGCATTTTCTAACTCTTAAAATTTGATATCTGAAGAAAAAAACCCCACCAGTAGAGATGCAAAAAAATATTTTGTAGGGGCCTCTAACAGAATATACCAGAAAAACTAAAAATTTTTATTAAAATATAAAGGGTTTTTTGGGAGTTGGCCCATTATTAAAAATTGGGAAGAAAGGGACAGAATGTTTAAAGCTTAAAAATTTGGGCGATACTCTAAAACCTTTTTTATTTATGGATAAAAAATTATTATTTCCAAATAAAAATTTAGTATCAAAACATTACAATAATAATCTTTGATTCAACTTGGGGCCACATTCAAATTATGGAAAAATCCCAAGTATAAAAAAACAACCCTTTTTTTTTTTGTGATCATTAAAGGCAAAAACGGGATGTAATATTTCACTCTGATCATTCAAAAGGGGGGCTAAACCGAGAAATAAGGGTATTTTACAAAAAAAGAGGGGAATTTTTTCCCCCCCTTTTTGGAAAAACAAGAATCTTCTTTTTCTTAACTTGGTTTGGGAAATTTTTTTTAAAAGGGAAGGGGAAAACCCCTGGGTTTATGAATTTCAGCAATACCAAAAAATGGGCCCCCTTTTTCTTGTCCCCGAAAGCCCTTTTTACTTATTAAACCCCCTTTTAAAAACCCCCCCAAAAAAAACCAAAGGAAGGATCAACATCACCTCCGCCATTTGCAAGGGCCCCTTTTTTTTTTGGGTGTTAGTTTAAAGGCTTTTTAAAGGGGGAAAGGGTTTAAAAAACCCGCTTCCCGAAAGGGAAACCCTTTGGGTTTTCCCCCAAAAGGGGAAAAAGGGGGGAAAGGCCTGTTTTTCCTTTTTTGGGAAAAACTCTCCCTATGTACTCCCCAAAAAAATAAACCCCCCCACAAAACTCCCCCCAAATCTTGGGGGGCTTTAAACCCAAATGAGGGCCCAATTTACGGGGTTTTTTTTTTTCCCATGCATCCACTATCCAAAACCAACCATTTTATCCCCCTGCACCATTTTCCCTTATCCAAAAACCCCCCATCCCTTCCCCCTCCCCCCCTTTCCCTTCCCCTTCATTTATTCATTCATTCCGCTTTCCCCCTTTGGGGTTCCCCCCAAATGTTGTTCGCTTCTTTCCCCCAGAACTCTTTAGTTAACTTAAAACATCAGGTTGGAAAAAATGGGTACTGTGTCTTTTTGGGGTGACCCCCTTCATTCCAAAATTTTGTTCCCGGCCAGGGGGGACACCCTTCAAGGGGGTTTTTAAAAACCCCCCCACAGGGCCCGCCCCCCAAAAAAAATTTTTTATTTTTTCCCAACCTTTTTTTTTTCCCCTTTTAAGTCTTCTGCCAAAAAAGCCCCCGATTCCTTCAGCAAAGCCTCCTTTTCCCGGAAGGGGAAAATTTTTTAAAAATGTAAAAGGGGTTTTTTTTCCTTTCCCCCCCCTTTTGCCTGGGTAAGGGGGTCCCCTTCCCCCCCGTGGGCCCCAGCTGGACCTTTAAACTCACGGCCCCACGTCCTTTTGGGCTCCCCCCCCCAAACCAGGGAGACCTTTTCCCCCCAACCTTTTTAGGCCCCCGGCTGACCCCTTTGGGGGAAAATAAAGGGGGTTTCCCCCGGGCCCCCCCTATTTTTGTTTTGGGGGGTGTTTTGGGGGCCCTCGGGGATCACCGTGGGACAAGTTGGGACACAACCGGGGCAAAAACCCCCAAATTTTTGGGGGAAAACTCTTGGGGAAAAATGGGCTCCCCGACTAAAAGCGTGATCTTTTTTTTTGGGAAAACACTACTTTAAAATCCCCCCCCCTAATGGCCCCCCCCCCCTTTTCAAACCTGGGACCCGGGGACAAGAAATGGGGGGATAAGGGGGGGGGGTTTTTTCCGGGGGTTATTGGGTTTTGGGAAAACTGGGGCAGGGTGCCCCCAAAATTTTAAATTTTTTCCTATTCCCCCGATAAAAGGGGGCTAAAAGTGCTGGAAAAAGGGGGGCCCCCTGAGCGGGGAATCCTGAAACCTTAAAAAAAAAAAATCACCTTTGGGGGAATATAAAATTACGTAACCAAAAAGGCCCCCCTTATATCTATGCTTTTTTGGGGGAAAATCTAGCCCGTTTTGTGAGCCGGGTTTTTTTTTACAAAAAAATCAATTTCCCCTTTTTTTTTTACCTTACATGCCCTTTTTTTTGAAAAATATGAAAAAAAATTTAAAAAAATTTTTCCCTTATACCCCACAAAAAAAAAATTTTCTTTGGGAAATTTGGGGTGTACTTTTAACATGGAAAAATTTCATTTTTTAAAAGAAAAATTTTGGGGAAAAAAAGGCCTTTCATAAAATTTTTTTTGGGGGAAAAAATTTTTTTAAAACCTTTTTTTTGGGCTTGTTTTTCCGATTCGGGGGGAAAGGGGGCATCACCTTTCCCCTGAACCTTTCCCACTTTGCTGCCTGGGACAAACCCCAAAAGGGAAAAACCAAAAGGGGGCTGTCACGGGGGGGAGGGGGTGGGAAAGCTTTTTCTCAAAAAAGGCCCTTTAAAAAGGGATGGGCTTGGTCCCCAGCCCCCCGGGGGCCCTGTAGGGTTTTCCCAAAAGGGGAAAAAGGGAAAAAAAGGGGGGCCCCCCCATCTTCATGCTTTGAGTCCCGGGGGGGGGCAAAGCCCACAAACTGCCTTCCTTTGGGGGGAAAGGGGTCCATTGTTACAATTTTCTTTTTGGTCCCTTTCCTCAAAAACTTGGGTACAAAATAACAGGGCTGGGGGGTTTAGTAGGGGGACAAACCCCAGAGGTGCCAGCAAAAAAACCCCAAAAAAGGGAAATTGGAAAAACCCGGCCTTGAGGGAAAATAAAAATTTGCTTTTTACATTATCAGACAAAAACATTTTTGGGAAAATAATCTTTTTTCCCTAAAACATCACTGCAGGGCTTCTGTCTGCAGGCTGGAAGGAAAAACCCTTCAAGGGGGGGGCATAAAGACTTCCCTGGGAATTTCCAGGCAACCAAACCTTAAAAGGGTTTTTTTAAAAACTTTATTTGTGATTTGGAAAAACCCCAAAAAAAAAAGAAAAATTTCCCCCTTTTTTCAACGCTGTGAGCTGCTGGGGAATTAAAAAGCTTTCCTTTTAAAAAAACATGAAAGATTTTTCCCCCCCCTCAGGCAATGTACAATTCTATTTTTGGGCCCCTTCCCAGGATCTGAGGGGCAGGGGACGAACAAAAAAATCACTTCCTCTTAATTTAAATTTTTCCCGGGGGAAGGGGGTTTTTTTTTTTTTTAAAAACCTTTTCAACTTTTAAAAAAAAAATTTTTTTTGGGGGGATTCCTTTTCCTTTTCCCCAAAATTTTTAAAAAAAAACAGGGGGTTTTGGGGGTTTTTTAAAAAAGCTAATTTCCCCCAAAAAAGGGCAAATTTCTCAATACCCGGGGGGGGGGATTTTCCCCCCAAAAAAGGGGAAATTTTTTAATTTAAATTTTTTTTGGGAAAAAGTTTTTTTCCCCCATTTGATAAAAAACCAATAAACAACCTTGAAGCGAAGAAATGGCCCGGGGAAAAAGGGTTTATAAAATTTTTTTCCTTTCCCATTTGCTTAAAAAACACCTTCACAGCAAACCCAAAGCACATCCAAGGGGTAGGGGTTAGAATTTAAAGGAAAACCCTTTTTGTGGACCAATTGCTGTCAAAAAGATCCAGGGCCCCCTCTAAAAATAAGCCCAGGAAAGGGCAATGTTTTTCCTCCCCAAAGGGAAGGCAAAAGTGAGGGGGACGGGGGCCGCTTAGGGGCCCCCTGGATGGGGGCCAAGACAGAGAAGGAAAGACCTCTAGGACGGGCAAAACCCCTTTTTAAAATTTTTTTTCCCTTGGGGGGCAAGGGAACTGTGCTGATTTCAGGCCACTAAAACAAACCCCTTTTTAATGGGTTTTCAATAAGGGGTTGAAAAAAATTTTTTGTACAAATTCCCTTTCCCCCTTTCCCCCATACTTTAACTTGGGGGAATACAGTTAAGCACATGCCCAGTCCCCACGCACATACCAAAAACACGACCCCAAACACTCGGTGACTTTGGGAAGGAGGGGGAACTTAACAGGGAAACCTTTTTCCCCCCCTCCAACATTGAAAACAGGGGATGGGTTTTTGTTTTTTTTAGTCCCCAGCTGTGTTCTTTTCCTGTCCTATCCAGGGGTGGGCCCGGGGCCCCCCTCAGGGGGCCCCAAACTGCATTTGCTTTAAAACATTTACATCTGAAAGGGGAAACCCCAAAATTTGGGAGCTCCCCAAGCCTTTACTAGGCAAAGGAATTTTTACAATGGTATTTGGAAAAAGAGATAAAAACTGGGGCCCAGGAATAAAAAGGGGCCCGAGCTATGGAAGAAGGGGAAAATCTCAAGCTTTGGGAGCATTAGGGTGTGATAATGGCAGGGTTTGAGACCAATCGACCCTTGTCTTTTTGGGCTGCCCACTGAGGCCGGGAAGGGGCCCGGGGGATTTTTCCCCTCACCGGGTTGTGCCAGCAAAGGGGGGCAACCCCAGGGGCTGATGAAGGCCATGGCTTTATAGCGGGCCGCACCTTGGGGATGGGGGAAAAAACCCCCCAAAGATGGGGAAGCAACATCTACATATGAAAAAATACCTGGGCTGGAGCTGGAGGGCTTTTTTTACCCGGAGAAGAGGGGAAAACCTCTTTTCGAGGGCAAACCCCGTTTTGACCTTCCAGAGGGCCCCAGCCTGGGACGTTCTTTCCCCTCCTCCCTTTTCTCCCCCATCCCTCACCTCAAAAGAACCGCTGTAAGAACGCCCCACCACCCTCTAGTGGGAAGGGCAAATGCTGGGAAAGGGGGGACATGGAAAAAAGGGGAAAAGGGAAAAATGAAAGCAAATGTTCAAACCCCCAGACCCCAAGGTTCTAGAAGCTATCTCCTTCCCCGCCCAAAGGGGAGGCCCGGGGAATGGTTTTTTTACGGGAGGGGGGGGTCTTTTTTCTGGGAATTGGGGCACGAGGGAAACCTTTTAAATTTGGGAAGGAGCTTATAAGACACTCATAAGAATCTTTTAGGGGTCATTGGGTGAGCATGTCACAGGGGCCCGGGTTTTTTGGGGGACCCCTGGGGGGACATCTAACTGTTTTCCAAAAAGTCAAGAAAAAAAACAAAAAGCAAAGCGAGTGGGGGCAAAGGGGGGCCATGGGCCGGGAGAGTCCCCAAACGGCCATGGTCTAGTCCACCAAAAGAACCAAGGGCCGCGGGACTCCAATTGGGGGGGTGATCCAAGCTCTGTCTCTGGGTTTTTGGGAAAAAACCCCGGGGTGGAAACAAAACCCCCGGGTTCAGGGGAAATGCCCCTTGTCTTAGTTGATAATGCGTGTATAAATTTCCCAGTTTTTTTCAAGCCCCGATTCCCCCTGTAGAAGAAAAAGGGGCGGGTTCTTAAAGAAATTTTTTATGCTAAGGGCCCCGTCCAATTTCCCCTTTTGGGAAAAAAGATTGTGCAGGGAAAGTAAGCACCCAGGGGCTTAGGGGGGAGATTCAATTTATCCAGTTTTTAAAAAATGGAACAAGGGTCTGCCCAAAACTGTTTTTGAAAATTTTGCTAATGTAAAGAGAAAATTTAAAAAAAAAACGGGAAAAGTTTTGGGCCCCCCATGATTTATAACCACTGATAATAAACCCCAATGGGGACACCAAAAAAATTCTTAAATTTTAACATTTTTTTGTAAGAACCCTGGCGGAAGGAGGGGCTTTTTCCCCAACAGGGTGAAGGGAACGGGGGAGCGGGGACAGGACGGGGGCCCCGGGAAAACCTCTATCCTAGGGAAACAAAGGCCCCCGCCCGGGGTCTCTTGGGCCCTGCTTTTTTGGTTTTGATTTCTCCCGGGGGGCCCGGTCATGAATGATGGATTCCATAAAGCTCTGGCAAATGTGAGTCCCTTTTAAAATATCACCCCAAAATTCCCCCCCCTTTCCCCCCTCGGCCCCCCTTTCTCTTCCCCAAAAGGGATACCCTCTATTTTCATCTTTAAAAAAAACTACAGGATCAAAATTTTAACCAGCAAAAAATACACAATTTTTTCGGGGTCGGGGTTTTTTATTTTCCTTTACAAAGAACTTTTGGGGCTGTTTTTCTAACAATAAAAATTTTTATTTTTTCATATGGCTTTAAAAAGGGAAGCCCGTGGGGTGTGTGTGTGTGTGTGTGGTGTGGTGTGTTGTTGTGGCATGGTGTATTTTGTGTTTTATGGTTTCCTGTGGTTTTGCCGGTGTATAAAGGATTTTTTTTGTGTGTGGCGATTTTTGGGGCTTTATCCCTTGGGGCAAACTGCAGCGGGCAAGGAGGGATCTCAACTTTTGGATTGTGCTTCCACTGGGTTTCCCCCATTTAAATTGGGATAGTTGGGGCACATGGGGCCCGGGTTTTCTTTAAGCCCCTGGCTGTTCTTGGTTTGATCACACCTCCCTTTATGGCTGTTTTTTTTTGGGGGTACCCTTGACTTCATAAAAGAATTAACTACAACCTGATGCTGTTCTTTGGGGGTACACTTGACTGTATTAAATAACCCCTTCAATTTCCCAAAAAGTGATACCGCCTTTAGGGAGGGAGACAAAATTTCCTTTGATCCAATCTTGATGGGGGTGCCCCACACTTTTATCTGGATCAACACAAAAACTTTTATCTAAATCTTGAGGCTTGCAGCCCTGCCAAAAAGATCAAAATAAAAAGGGAAAACAAAAGCATGTGGTTTCCCCCTTATCCCCAGCACTCGGAACAAGCAAACTCCAATGCCAAAAAGGGCATGCAAAGGCCCTTTTCTGGGCCTCCTTTCAGGGGCCCCCCCCCGCCCCCCGCCACCAAATGGCCTCAGGGACTTTCCTTTGTTTTTGGGAAGAGAAACCCCTAAACCCTTTTATCTGACTCTAAAAACCAGGGGCCCCATGGTTAAGCTGCTGAGTTTCCCGCGCTTGCTGGGGCTGGGAAAATGGCCTTCCCCTTTTTCAATTTACACCACGGTTTTTTCCATCACGCCTAAAACTCACTATCCTGGAACTTTCCCTGTAGGCCCAGGGTGGCCTTGAACTCAAAACTACTAAATTAAAATTCTCAAAAGAAGAAAGACAAAAAGCCTAGGAAAAAACTTAAAAAAATGTTCATCAAACATAGGCCAAAGGGGAAAAGGGGATTAAAAGTATTTTAAATTCCCCTCTCGCTCCCCCCTCAAAATACCGTCACCAAAAAACAAAACCCAAAAACCAAGGGAAAAGCTGTGTGGGGACATGTTGGGTTTTTAACCTTACAGCGACTTTTTGGGAAAAAAGGGCCCAGGATTTCTCAAAATTAAAATTAAAAAAACCCTACTAAACCCGATATACTATTCCCGGGGGGTTTTAAAACCCCAAAGGGCTCCCAAACCGAAACCCCAGGGGACCTTAAAATCTGTGCTCATCAATCTTCACAAAACCTCTATTTACAAATGTTTAAGACGTGTACAAATTTATAAAGGAAAAACTCCCCCAACTGTAAAGAAACAAAAGATTTAAAAACATTTTCAAAGGGGCAAAGGATAGGATTGGAAAAAAAACCCACAGGGGATGAACCCAGGTCCAAAAGACAGGGATTGGCATTCTCCCTCTTTAAAACCGGTGCATTTTTTATTTTAAAGCTTTCAACATAACATCCTTTGGGAAAGCCAGGGAAAACGAGGGGGTGGGCAGGGTGGGGCAAGGGGGGGGTTGGGGGGGGGGAAAAGGGGCACAGGTAGGGATTTTTCACTTTTAAAGGAAAGGGGGGAAATAATAGTACAGCCCTAGATTTTAAAAAAAGTAATAGGGAGGGGGGGGGGGCATTTGGGGGAAAGAAGCATGGGAAACAGGGGGGAGTTAACCACAAAAAAGGGTGTAAAAAACCACTGGGAAAAAAAGGGTTTCCCCTTTTTGCAACATGGGGTTGACTGTAGAAGAAAAACTAACTATCCACGAAAGGATTCAGACCCCACAAAAGGCCCGGGGATTTAATACCGATACAATTTAAACCTGGGTGAAAAGCTCAGGCCTGGGGGGGGACCCGGGGCCCCTGTGGGAAAAAACATTTCTGATGGCAACCAAACCCGACAAAAGCAGCAAAAGCCCCTTTTAAACACTTTTTTTATAACCGTAACAAGGCCCATGCCACCTTTACCAAGAAGCCCCCCCTTCAAATAACAGGGTTTTTTTGGGGACTCAGGAAGCACAAGATGCATAAATTAAGCAATCACATGTTTCCTGTCCCCTATAGGAGTCCAAATGTGGAAAAGGGTAGGGAACATGTAAGACCCGAAAACAAGGAAGGGGGTCCAAAAAACCAGTCCTTAACATGAAACAACTTTGTAACATTTAAATCAAAGCAAGAATTGGGATTTACTAACCCCCCAAAAGACAAAGGTTTTTGGAAGAGGGGAAAGGGGCCCTTTGGGGGCCTACTTTTTCCTTTGAACTATTTGGCCCCCTGATTTTAAATTTAAAAAAGCAAGGGGGAATCACGCCCCTTTTGTTGTGGGCCCACTGCTAAAACCACCAGTTTCCCGTGGGTCTCCAAATTCACCACTGCACAGAAGACCCCCCAAGCTCAGTGGTCAAAAAAACCCAAAACAAACGGGCAGGCGTATTTGAGAGATGTTATGAGGGAGGGCCCCGGAGAGGGGGGGAAATAGAAGGCGAGAGAAACCCTACGCAAATGAATGACGAAAATTGTAATTAAAAAATATATAAAAAAAAATAACACAAAGGGGTCTCTTCGAATAACTAATTGGGAACCATAACGTGAACCCCGGCTGATCTTGGGGAACTCGGCCCCCCAAAAACCCTTTACACCGGGAAAGGGCCGAGTGGGAAATGGGGACAGAAAAAAGCCCCGTTTTCCCGGCACTCAGGGTGCCCAAGGGCCTTAAAAACATAAAACTGGGGATGCCACCCACATGCCCCGATGCCTTCAAGCGGCGGGCTTTGGTTCTCCACACAAACCCAAGCTGGGGGGTTTTGATCCTTAATCAACAACGGGGATCTGTCAGGGAAACAGTTTTTTCTCTCCTTTTTTCCCCCTTGACCTGGCCCCCGGCCCTTTCCCCTTCCCTTTTCCCCTTCCCTTTTCCCCCTTTGGCCCCCATCCGCAAAACAAACCCCCCCCCCTGGCCCGTTTCCCCATTTTAAGGCTCAGCCTGGTTTGCCAAGAACTCAGCATGGGTCGTGGGGACTTGATCCTCACAACTGCTTTGTCCTCCAAGACCGCGTGTGGGGTAACAATGGGCCAGCTTGTCCGCTGCACGGTGGATTTAGAGCCCTTGCTTCAGTGGCTGTGCCATAAGTGACAGACAGGTTTAGGCTCCTCCTCCTCGGCCCCTTGAGCTGTAGGTTTTTCCAATGGAAAGACCGCAGGAATGCCTTAGCTCAGAGAGCAATGACCTAACGCGGAGTTTCTGGCTTAGAGAGGCACCTGGCGAAGGGAGACGGTTTTGTTTGCTTAACCTCTCGGCTCGGCTCGTGTTACTCTGACCTGTGAACACGCATCATGCTTCTAAATGGAGAGTGCTGTCAGGCCTGGCCTGGGGTGTAGACAGCTTTAACTCTGAGATGGCTTGCTACTGTTTTACTGAGCCAGGCAACCAGATTGGAAAGCTTCCCAGGCCTCTGTTTCCTGTCCTGCAAAAGAGGTGGCTTTGGAGAGACAATCTAATGTCCCTCCTACCTCTAAAATCTTCAGTGTTTACACAGAGGTTTAAACATTTGTTCTGAAAATTTTTTTTGTTCTGCTTGTTCAGAAACTACAAAATGAACCCAACCAAAAGGATGTTTCTTAGAATTGTCATAAGACTTTTTCCCTCTGGGTTCTTTTAGCATGTAACCTTTTTTTGATGCTTCTGAAATCAAAATAGTCCATAGCAGTGATAGGGAAGAAAAATGCACACACACGCATGCAGGCACGAGCTAGCCCTTTCTTGACCTCTCCACCCCAGACCTGTACACTTGACACCGACCATGAGTCCCCTCATTCCCCCATTTACTTTGAGTTCCGAAGCTCACCCTCAATTTCTCCTTCTGTGGCAGATAATGCCCTAAGTGACGGCTGGGTGTGACCTACCATCTTTTGTCTTGCTAGGAGCTACGCTCTTTCCAGAGTCACATGGTTCTGGCTGACATGTCCAAAGACCTATGTACATGATCAGAAGCCTGGGTCAAGCATCACTGGGAGAGAACTCGGGCAATCAGAAAGCTAGGGTGTCCTGGGGGAGTGTCAGCCGAGTGGATAGACTCCATACATTTCAGTTGATAATTAATGTATAGCTGCATACTGTTAAATACTAGGGGTGGGGTACTGAAAATGGGGAGGGGCTTCTTTCGGGCAGCCAATGGGCTAAAGTCTCTAGTACATTGCTTTCTGTTCTTCAGTGGCTCTGACACCTATTCTGAGTCATGGTGGAACTGTCATTTTCTTGGGGGAAGTGTCTATGGCCTTAAGGGACAGATGGAAGAATGGTGTCAGAGGTCAAAACATCGATGTTGCCCAAGGGTTTGGGTGTGGATGCTCCTGATGGTGGAAACTGAGTCTGATGAATGAGACTATTGAATGCACTTCCAGCTGGCTATTCCACCTTCCCTGCCTCTCTGCCTCAGAACTGCTGTCACCAGGGAACAAAAAAGCTGTCAGTGTAAACATATGCTTCTTGACTTTGGGTTGCATGGAGGAGCTAGCCCAAAGGCTGGTTACTGGATGGAGCTGGTCATCCAGCTCAGCAAACTGACCCTTCCCACTAGCATCGGCCACAGGTACCTGTGGGGTTGTGAGTCTGAAGACGGTGCCAGGGCCTTCTCTGCTACTCATGGAGACTACTCAACCCTGAGCCACTGTGAGTTTGATCCCAGGATGTAAATGCTCTGTAGCTGTTCAGGAGTGAGAGACGCTGCCTCCTTCTAAAAGGTTCATGCCCAGAACCAGAATTCATTTGTGAATTTCTCAGTCATATTCATATGTTTAATTTATATTGATGATAAAAGCTCATTGGCCAGCACCGACCAATGGAATCGACTTAAAAATCCAGTTTAATGATTTTATTAAGAGGCTCTTTTTGTTTGGTTGGTTTTAGAAAATGGAAACCTTCTATGTCTGTTTAGTTTTCTGTCTTTGAGACTCTCTGGGATGCAATAAGAAATTTAAGTTTGAGGGCAACTGCTGCTCTGCAGGTGAACTGGTGTTGGCTCAAGCACCATGGGTGGACTATGGCTTGGTGTACAGACCACTAATCATTGTCAGCATGTTAGTATTTTGTTTTTCTATTGGGGCTAAAGGAACACCTATGCTTAAAAATAACTTCTCCCTGCTTATGAGTCTCCTTACAAACAGGCCGGATCCTGTGTGGCTTTGCACTGGCGTACGGCTGTGCTCTTTCCCTGGAAGTGAGCCTGGGCCTTTGCTTAGACAAAACAACTCAGAAACCCAAAAGTTGTCAGCTGTCCAAGAGTTTTTGATTAGACTTAGATGTCTCTTGGATACTAGGGCCACAGGGCTTGGCAAGATGAAGTGATGGCTGCCCCGCTGCCCCATCCAGATAGGCACGGGATGGATGTGCAGGGGAGAGGCTGCTTCTCAGAATAGCGTGCATCTACTATAATACAGAATGAGTGTGAAAATATTTGAATGGTTGAAGACTGGCAGGAAGATTTCTTTTGACAAAGTGCATGCAAACAAAACGAAACAAAATCCTAATGCTGACCCCCAAATATTCGAAATGCAAACACAATGTAAGGATAGAACAGAGTGCGGCAGCCAGCTGGGAGCCTAAGGAGTCCTGTGCACAACAGCGGGTACCAATGCCTCCTTTGATTCTTAGTGACAGCTGAATGAAATACAAAGGGGGATGTTTTTCTCGTGGGGCACGTGATCCCTCTCCACCTACCCACGAGACACTCGGCAACCGCTCTGCCTGGTACCCAAGTCTCTTTCTTGTCTTTATCTCTGCCCTTGGCCAAGCAGAGAGAAATGCTGGTACCAGTTACCATTCTGTGGTGTATGGAGGTGGCTGTATCTGGGACGGGGTTTGGGCTCTACTGGAAAGTCTGTGGGGTCCCCAGGGGACCGATGACAAACTACACCAGTACTCTGAGCTTCTGCTTGACAGGAGTTTGTCTTTTCAAAGGAGCTTGCTTACAACACAATACAAAACAGAATAGAGCAGCTCACAGGGGAAAAGGAAGCAAAGGATTTTTCTTGATCTGGATGGGGCCAGGGAAAGGGAAGTAAATTTCCTTGGTTTACAGATGGGATGGGGACAGTGGCAAGCTTCTAGGATGGGCTGTGGTGAAGTGATAGCGGTCTGTGGGCCGCTCTCACAGATGGCCTGCTATGGCTGGGGGATCTAATTGGAAAGACTGTAGCTTTGACCTGAGGCAGCTTGCAGATGGCTTTCCACCGCAATTTAATCTGGCCTTCCAGCTGCTAGAGGAGCTCATGGGGCCTTTGTCAGCTCCCTGAGTTCCGGCCCCACTCTGTGCCAAGTCCTGTGCCTCGCTGTGTGTTCATGCTGGAACAGTCATGACAAGAATGGTTTATTTAGCACCATAAGTTTTAGAGGATAGAAGGCCACATGGCATAAGAGACAAACTACATTGTACTTCTTGACATTTGGATAAGTCTAGGGACAAACAGTAAACAAAAGGCAGAAATGAAGGATTTCATCTTTTCTGTGGGAAAGAGCAGACCAGACTTGAGCTGGAGGAAGTCTATAGGAGAATGTTTTCCAGAGGCAAATGCCTTGTGTTCTTCTAGATTCTAGAGTCTAGAATGTGGCTCATGGAAGGCAGGAAGGGTAGCACCCTCCTTGGCCCAGGCATCAACCCTTTACACCCACGTATCCTTAATGCACATGCGCATTGAACTACTAATGCACATACCCAGTGCATTACTGATGCACATGCACAGTGCACTGTCGACCTTACCTAGCCCTCTGGAATGAGCAGTGCTCACTATAATGTAAGGTTAATCTTCTAGAAGAAACGTGATTTCCTGGCTTGGAGCACGTTAACTCAAACCTCGAGTCATTTCCCCATCATCCATCATCCTACAATTTTAATTTGGGCCCCAGGCTATTATCAAGCAAACCATTGTTAAAAGGATCATTGTATCTGCTTCACAGATGTGGACAACATTGTCCTTTGCTGTGTAGAACTTTGTAGAGCAGTTGTGGCACACCAGGTGACAGGCCTCACTGGAGTCCTGAGGGGTCAGACTCATGGGGGTGAAGAGGTGGGGCTCTTTGTTTCTGTAGGATGTGGGTGTATGCAGGAGGCAAAGAGGAAGATGGTCTCATTTCCTTTGATACAGGAACTGAGGTGGAGAAGACAATGCTGGGGTGGGGGGGCTAGGTCAAAGGCTGCCTTCAACACTTTTTCCTTAGAAAGCCCTAGGGCCCCAGCACAGCTGGCTAGGAGCTCAGCAGAGCAGAGAGCAAGCAGGTGGGGTGTGTGTATGTCTACATGCATGCACATTCGTGCACATGCATGCATGTATGTGTGTATGTGCATGCTTGGGATGAAGGGTTTGGAAGCTAAGATAGACTGAGACATCAAGGAAGAAGACAGGAAAGGACCAGAAGAGAAATTGGGGGTTGGTTTTCCAGGATGTTTGATCCCTGCCTTTTCTCAACGAGGAGCCACCAACCACCTTTGTATGCGGTGGCCTGGGTGTGTCAGTTGCTTCAACAAATAAAGCCATGTCCAATGAGGGTCCTTTAAGGCTATATGAAAAGCACTCCAAGTCATATAACTACTAAATTATATTTTGTTTCAAGCAATAATTATAATTCAGACAGAAATGCACATTTTGAAAGGACGATGGTTTATAGACCCAATGGTTATCAACAGAAATAGTTTATGGAACTCATTCGTGTTAAAAACATGCCTCCAAAGTGGACATTCAAAGATAAATCTGTGTCCTTAACATCCTCTGGAGAAATGATGTCCCCGTTTATGTAGTTCAAGTATAAATGATGGAATGTATGAAACCAATACTCTTTGTTGGAAAATGTAGTCTGGGAAACAGAAATGGACGTTTAAAAGCATCAGAGGTAGACTAGAGCAGAGGGAAAGGATGAAGCCCACTTATCCCCACCTCACTCCGACATGGGGACAGTTACTTTCTTCTTAGATGGTCACTCAGAGTTGAGTAGCAATTTACTTCCTGCTTTAAAGCCCCAGCAGTTTTTATTGCTGTGCGATTTCTCAGTGGCCGAAATACATTGTTTGCTAATATTAAAACCTTACATTCTAACACCATTACTGTCTAAGAAGCATTTCATTCTAGCATTACGTACATTTATTCTTTAAAAGATTACATCAAAATGAAGACTTAGTTTGGCAACTGGATGGGCTGGTACCTTTGGGGAACAGGCATGCTGGGAAATTAAATACTAGTTCACGGTTTGTGATATGTAATGTTGCCATTGTTGGCCTCGTCCTGCGTGGGGGTTATGTTCGGCCTCCCTGGCCCTGGCTGGGATCGTGGGGTCTAGGAAGAGGAGATACAGTCAGAACCTGGTCTTCGAAGCACAAACTTACACGGCACGGCTTCTAGTCTGTAAACAGAAACAAGGGCAAACAAGACAGCTTGCTCTCAGGACAGGGCGATCTTATAGCCCGGTACTGCATGCATCTCCAGTGTCCAGAATGTGTCTGTTCTAAAGCCTTTTTGGTCTGGGTGGTCTAGCACCACAGAAAATGCTGATGATTCGTGGTAAGTCCTAGATTACAACTCATAGAAAAACATCACAGACTCATTCTGTGAGGACCAAATGCAATGGGAAGAATTAAAGATTCGATTTAGAAAGGCATTTCTTCTCAGAGGAGGCTCTACAGAGAAGGGCGTAATTGGACGGCGGTTAGTGCACAGCTTTCCTTTGCTCTATGACCCGGGTTGGAGAAAAGCCTCCAGATTAGACACTTGGGATTTGTTTGAAGGCACATGTGGCGCTGAAGTCATCTTTGTGAATCATTGGTAAACACAGATGCCAGGAGTTCAAACTGAAGACCCTGAGTGACACTGTCAAGCACTTGCGAGCCTCTGCTGTGAGGCTTGGTCATCACAGCCTACATCACATTCTTTTAGGAGCACCTGTGGTCACTGGCCAATTCTTCCACTGTGGGGCAGGGTCTATGGCTTTCCTTCTGAGCCCCAGGACTTGAGGTTTAGGTGCCTAGATTAATTTCCTTTTTTCTTTTTGATATATGGTTTTTACCATATAGCCACAGCTGGCCTGGAACTCACAGGAATCCACCTTACTTTGCCTGGGATTAGAGATGTGTGCCACTACACTTCAGCAAGGCAAAATGTTATAAAAAACAAAACAGAACAAACAACAAAACCTAGGCAATTGCTAAGTATGGGGACCCGAGTTCTGTTTCTAGTACCCCAGCTTGAGTGTCACGCACCTACACAGGGAAACTCTAAAGACTGGGGGCTGGGGTGGGGATAAGGGTGATGCAGGCACATCCCTGGAGTCTGCACAGGACAGAAATGGAGCTGCAGGGACATCTCAGGAGTGGCTCCAAGCCAAGTGCTGGTCAGGTTCCTACCCCCCCCCCCCCCCCCCGTGGTAGTCTATCCTCACAGTGACTCTGTATGGCAGTGTCAGCAACAGCCAGGTGGGGAGAGCCGAGGGACAGACAAACTCTCGCGGTGCTAGGGATGTTTGCTTAAGACAGAACTACAGCATGAGAACTCCGTCCAGGAACACAACACATGACCGTGGTTCCTGGGCCATGGTTCCAGGAAAGGACAGACTTGGATAGGACTATGCCTGGTCTCATGGGTTAATACATTTATTCAAACACATCTTGACTGGTTACAAAACAACAGCAATAGAGATACAAACCCACATCTCCTTAATCATAGCGCAGTGTTTCTTTCGGTAGAGCAAAAGACATTTGCGTTCAGGTGGAAAGATCCACAAAGCAAGGCCCATTTCATCTGCGGTGCTGATATACGAGGCAGACCCGCTTACTGTTGGTTCAGGTCTGCGCGCACTCATTTGGACACAATTTTCTCTATAATATTTTGAGACATCATCATCTTTTCAAATAAAAGCAAAAGATTTTCTTCCTCCCCGTGCAGCCTGGAAACGGTCCTTGCTACAAGTGACACAACGCAATAACCCGGTAAGTGCCATAAAGGTGCTCTGGTTTACACGTATTTAATTTTTCCATGGTTACTTTATTAGTTGAGTCCATGGAGGCTGAAACATATTGGATGAGCAACTCCAATTTCCCCTGTTTGTGAATATTGCTAAGCCACGGGAAACCTGCCGTGATCCTATCACCCTTCTGTGTGTGCGGCACACATGCTGCCTCTCAGACTCTGGCCCTTTATTAGAAAAGACATCTCATATGACTGAGGAGAGATAATTGAGCCCTATAAATCAAGCGGAGAGTGCTACAGTTTTACAGCCTAGTGGTAGGCAAGTGCGGCACTTTCTAAATCGCACGCGAATCGCACCAAAGAACGTGCAGAAACAAACAGAGCCGGCGCTGCCCGGTGAGCGGGTGAGCGATGTGCCTGTGTGCTGCACTCTGCACGCAGGGGCATTAATTGATAGGATCATGGGCCGAGATGTCTGCTGGCCATTAGCTTTGGGTACAACTCAACAGATGATTATCATTTACCTAAATAAGCTCTAAGGTGGGATTCCACTTGAGCCAGCAGGCCCTGTAGGCAGGAGGAAAGATGTCTGTGTGAATGAACCTAAATCAAGTTCCTGACTTTTGATCTCACTTTTCTTTTGTTGTTGTTGTTACTGTTGTGTGGGGGAAACAGCTGTAGATAAGTGGATGATAAGGTGTTGTGTTGTGTTTACTGAGCTCAGCTTTGGCTACCCTCATCTGTAAGAAAGGAAGGGAAAAAGGAAGAGATAAAAGAAGAGAGGAAGGGGAGGGAAGGGGAGGGAGGAAACACAGGCAGGCAGGCAGGTGTGTTTTCCTCTTGGATAATCCCACTTGATGGTGACATTATTGGTTGTGAGGTCGAGCACACTCTCATCCATCCCTTCACTTCTCCCATCATGTGTATTCGCAATGAATGGTGGGATTCCTGAAGAGTTGGATTTGTTTGAGACTTAGATGCTTTTGTACTCTGGACCTCACCTCACCTTTCTCTGAGTCAACAATACAAAGTGTGCTCACCTTGCTCCAGCCACACCCACCTTGGCTCCAGCCACACCCACCTTGGCTCCAGCCACACTCCAGATCTAATTTCAAGGCTGCATGCCTTCTCAGACCTGGCCTCTCTGGTGATCCTGGCTCTACCCATAGGTTCCTCCTTCAACCCTGACTAAAAAAGAGAAGAGTTCCAAAGCTGAGCTTATGTGGAGCCAAGTGACTTGGTCACCTGTGGTGCTGGCCACATCATTCCCATGAGGGACGGGACAAATGATTATGAGTTAATCGTCTCTCAGACCCCAACTTGTCTGGTGTAGGGTTGGAATAATCATACATTTTAGGAATTTGTTTGGAATTCTAACCTGTCATCCTTTCTATTTTTCTTAATGTGTAAATCTATAAAGTCTTGAGGGAAAAAGGTGAGTTTTTTTTTTTAATATCTTAAGTGAACAGTTGGTTATTTTACTGATTTTAGGCCAGGGACGGTATGTCTCAAAGACATTAACTCCTGAGCTACATGTCACTTTCTCCTGTTTTCTATGACTTGATGAAATTCACATGGTGTATAAAATCTTATTTTCTTAAAACAACATGCCTAAAAACCACCAAACATCAGTTTTCTCTATAATATGTGGTAAAAGTTGAAGTGAGATGGGCAGATATAGGCACCAAGTAGACTCAAGGAGACATCAAGTAGACTCAAGTTGCCTTTTGAGGGGATTTAAAAACATCAAGAGGAATCTAATGCCTCTTTTTTCCTTTTTGAAGAAAAATTCAGTAAGATGGTAGAAGGAATCTCTCTTGAACATGAACACATCTGAGACACTGGCCCTGGCAGGGAGCCTGCTCTCGAGTCAGCTCACCACGGGCAAGAACTTAGTCTCACCACTTACCAGATACACCTGCTTAGGGCCAAGATCTGACACTGGACCTCGAGTTGGCCATCTCCCTACCATGAGTGCTACCCGTGAATCTCTCTGGTCGGGGTGAGATTGAATGAAAGAGTTCTTGCTTTAGTAGCTTTTACACCTTCGGAAACTGTGACCCTCATGTGACAACAGAGGATGTCCTGGGAGGGCTGGGTACCATGCAAGCTCCTCTGGAAGGACCATGGACACTGGCAGATAGACAGCATCTTTGACTCACCCTGTAGTTGTAGACCTTAAAGCTCAACACCTGAAGCTGCACTCAATAGTGTAGGTTTCATGGATGCCTTCAGGAGGATGGGCATAGCTTGTGCTTGGAAAGAAACAAACTGTTCTTTTTTTTTTTTTTTTTTGTCTTTTTTTTTCTTCTTAAAAATCCTTTCCCTTCTGCAGCTTCCTTATTTTATGAGTTCCATTCTTAATGCCACTTCTCGACCCAGCTACCCCTTATGTCTTCCTCCACCTCCTCCACGATACCACCCTCCAGTTCCACTCCCTGGTGACTGAGCAAGCTCGGAGCTTCTGAGGAAATTCTAAACTTAACTAAGCTGCTGGCTGCCCACAGTCTTGCAAGCACACCTTCCTTGTAGCCTGGTAGTAAGTGTGTGTGTGTGTGCGCGCGTGCGCGCACACGCGTGCGTGCGCAAATGGCTCACTATCTGGTCATGATGACAAGGATAAAGGCTATAAGAAAGGCAAAGATTTAGTATGTAGGAAAAGCAAGAGATCCAATTCTAGGGAACCTTGATGTGGTTCTGGAAGAGCTCGCAGCTCCAGGCAGGATTTTGGGGAAAGGTTAGTCAATTAAACTTTGTAGTCTAGACCTGGGAGTCTCTCAGAGAGGAAGTTCCTGAAACCAAGTATAAGCGTAATGTTTAATACTGTCAACATGACAGGTTCCAGAATAACCCGGGAGAAGAATCTCTAGGTGTCTGTGAGGGAATTTCTGGCAAAGTTAATTGAGGTGGGAAGTCCTCCCCAAATGTGAGCAGCAACATTCCATAGAATGGCACTTGATTGACTAAACATGGGAAAGGAAGCTGAGTACCGGCAGCTACCCCTGCTTCCCAACACAGACGGAAGGTGAACAGCCACCTAAACTGACACATGCTTTCCTTCTCATGAGGTGACAGCCCCCTCAAACAGTGAGCCAAAATAAAAACCTCTCTCTCTTTCTCTTTCCTTCCCCTCCCTCCCTCCCTCCCTCCCTCCCTCCCTCCCTCCCTCCCTCCCTCCCTCCTTCCTTTCCTCCCTCCCTCCCTCTCTTCCTCCCTTCTTTCCTTCTCCTTCCTTCCTTCCTTCCTTCCTTCCTTCCTTCCTTCCTTCCTTCCTTCCTTCCTTCCTTCCTTCCTTCCTCCTCATACACTACTTTTGTCAGGTCTTTGTGTCACAGGAAGAAGCAAAGGAACCAGTCACCAAGAGACCAGGGAGGCACCTCTAGAGATGCTGGAAACAGCAGAAGGCCATGGTGTGCTGAAACCAACAGAGTACAGGGTCCACCAGCTGGACACTTAGATCAACACATGACAGTTCTCTCCCATTGAGGCTAGAGAAAAAAGCAACTTGTGCATAGCACAAATCTCAGTCATCGCTTTACGTGCATGCTACAGAAACCCAGAGACAAGGTGTTCTTGGCTTCACTTTATAAACATCAAAAACACCCAAGAATATGTGCTTTGCATCAGGTACTTTATCTGGATGACAGGATTTGGAACTAAAATTTAAACAACTTTCATTATATATATTTCCTTATATATTTAGTTATGATATGCCAAGTGCTGACCACTGGGCCAGTTGCTGGGGTTGCTGAAGCAGATAACATTTTGTTTCAGGAAAGCCATTTTGGGGGTGGCAGGTCATAGACACGAACAACAACATCATTGGACCAGTTGTAACACCAAAAATGGAACTGTGAGATGGCTTAGCAGATAAAAGCATCTGCCACCACACCTGGTGACCTGAGTTTGATCCTCAGACCCCACATAAATGGAAGGAGAGAAAGGCTTCTGCAACTCTTCTTCTGACCTCCACTCATGCCCTGTGGCACCCCATATAAATAATTAGATATAAAAATTAAAAACCAAGCACAGGTTGAAGGCTGAGCTGGATCAACACACGCATCAAAGACCAAGAAGGAAGGATGGTGACAGAGATGGAGAACAGGCAATGAACGGTTTAGGGAGATCTTCATCCAGGGAAATTTTCTTGTGTCTTATTTTATAATACTGAGAAAAAATAAAATGGACAGAGATAGAAATCAAGGGAGAGTCACTCAAAGTGCAGGAGTGACAGCTATGTCATCCAGTTAAAGGTCACCTTTAGTCTAGACTGTCAGCAGGAAATGGCCAAAATACCCAGAGTAGCCACCAGCAAGCAGGAGGCTTGCTTGGACTTCAGGGCAGAGAGAATCTATCAAATTATTTTTTTCCTCATCATTCTTGACTCTTTCCAGAGACTTCTCTTAGTTAAACTGGTCCAAATTTTATTATGTCTCAGTATTGAATACTCCTGTCTTCCAAGTAACACTAAGTTATAAAGTCGATCAAAACATAACCAACATTTCCCATAGATTCAGTCAAACCAAATCAAAACCCTATTCATCTCTATTCAAGAACTGAGTTGTGAATTTTGGAATTGATTGGATTTAATGACTTGCTATTGAACATAAAACTCATTTGCTGAAACAAAGACTCTTCCATGCTCATAGTATTTTATTACAAACAAAATATCTATTGAATTAGCAAAATATTTCATTTAAGAAACTAAATGTACCTCCTTAAAAGATACAGATATGAAAATTTGATCACATATTCAATTGTAGAGTAAAATTAATTTTTATACAGCTGAGTACCATCAGTCATGTTCTTTATCAGCTAACTGAGAAGGGCTGTCTTCTGCAGTATGCCTTAGGGAATATTCTGCATTTGGTGATCAGCAAGCAGCCTCAGGATTTTAGGTGCAGGTGAGATATACACGTGTTAACAGAGGAACAAATAACTCTTGCGTATATAATTAAGTGTCTCCTCCACGATAGAAAGTTTGGCCATGTTGGCTGGTAACTAAAGTGCATTATTTGATGCATTGGCTTAGAATACCGAGCAAACCCTGTGGCTGAAGCCTCCTAGATTCAATAGTGTGTGATGCTGCATGTCAGAGTTTCTGGTGAGGAAGAGTTTGCAAGAGAAAACGGATGACAACAAGACTCATGACCTACTCCTGTTGTCTGTGGCACTTGTGTCTCTTTTCCTATGACCTCTTAGAAAACAGAAACGTAGCTTTCTAAAGAGCAATGGGGTGGCAGAGGACATCCCATTTCCTACGTTTACATGAGAGGATTATACTTTGGACCATGTACTGTTGGATTTCCATTTTCATCAAAAACTGAATGTTTTCATTTTGCCCAAGAAAAACAAAAAATAAACAACAGCTAATTTATCTTCCCTTTTCATATTTACTCAACTACATTGATTAAAAATGTTCATGAAGAAAACACTAAGTTGGAAATTGTGAAATATTTTCTCTACTGTAAAAATGTAGTTAGTGCAAACTGGGATGTATGCAATCCTAGCATAATTTTATGAAACAATAATATGGACAGAAATAATCTCAGATTAGAAAGCTGAAGACTAGGCTCTCCTCCCCTCTCATAACAATCAAACAATGCTACGTATTTTGGGTTGATGAAATTTACTATGCTGACTAATTAAAGGGAAACCTATACTTTTATCTAAAAAAAATCTTTTAGCTGCAATTCCTCAATTATCCAAGGCCTTCTTAAAAGAAAGGCAAATGCTTGGTGGAGCTTTGCATCCTTTCTGTCTCCTCTTAATCTTTTCTCAGTTTTTAGAATAGATGTCCTTAGTTGGCCATGGCCCTTCACTCATCTGAAGTGGGCAGAGACTCAGAATCCTGCATCACAAAGCTGCCTGGCCAACCAGCTGGAATGTGCAAAGGAGGCGGCAGTCACATGACTCCTTCTTTAATGAATTAGCAGGTTACTGACAGGATGATCCAGAAACCCTGGGCTCTGGTATACAACAGTGATAAAGTTTAGTCTCCTACGACAAACATGCATTTCCAAAAGGGAAAGATGCTAGGCAAGCATAGACATGAAAAGATGATATTTTTTAAGTCCAGGTAGACTCAAGCACACACAGATGGTAGTCAGCTTAAAATGGCAATGTGAAGGTGGAAGCCAGGAAACACTGGAGACCAGTAAACTCACTTGGTATGAACCACATCAGGGTTTGAGGGGAGGTAGGTGTTCTTTAGCTGGTGGGAGGAGACCAGCAGTTCTTCTCTGGCGTTGTCAAGTCCGAGTACCTTGTGGCACTCCATGTGGCAGGGCGCGCCAGAGCACTAGCGTTTCCTGCAACCATGGTGGCCCATTTGTGGGTCCATCAACACACGCAGATAGTTGAAGATGAAAAAGGGCTCGGAGTTCAGCCATAAAACAAGTGACCTTTGGAAATATCAGAAAGTCTGCAGGTTTCCCTAAAGCCCTTGTCTTATACACGACATTCGACAATAATAAAACACCAAACTCAAGTATAAATCAGCTTGCCAGGGGCAGAATTTAAATAGGAACTTACAGTTTAGGGCTCTTTGGAGGATAGTAGAGAAGTTTTGAAAAATTAAAAATAAATCTCTGTAATATAGATGTAAAAACCGTTCAAAAGTGATGTCTTCCAGAAAAACAGACAAGAGGCTCTGGCCAGCTGTGGAATTTGAGGCACAGCAGTGTAGTTTTTCCTCATCGGGGGATAGCTACCAAGACAGGCCAGCACTGCATACAGGACAGGCCCTTCTCACAGGAAGGCCCTGAGGATGTGGGAGCAGGTACTTCATATCCTAGAAACTAAAGGGAGCCACAGTCTTGAGCTACAATTCCTTGGTCATAAGGATCATACATATAACCATCTATTCAGGCCATGGTTCTCCTCATGAGAGGCAGCTATGACCATGGGGAAACCAAGAGGTTATTTTAAAGGTGGTCATGTCTTCTAAAGATGATACCCCATTTCATTAATGGGGCTAGAATATATCCTGACAGTTTTCAGGAGGAAACCTATAATGAGGTGTGAGCATTCTATGCAAGCAGAATATAAAAGAAATATCTCTGTTCCTTCCACCATCCTGAAGAGTCCTGCCTGGTCTCCTTGGTGCTATGAGCTCCTTCCAACCTCAGGCAAACTCTAGTCACACCTTAGCCTATAGGTGATCCTGTCTCCCCTTGGCATTTCCCATTTGGGGATTAGAACATTTTACATTTAAATGTGAGCCTTGTTGCTTCCATCTTAACCCCCCCCCCCGCATCCCCCCCAGCCTAAACCCAACTCTACCAAGATAATTCCAGACTTCCCTTCACAGCCAAGTTTTCTCCCAAGAGTAGACTGACTTTTGCTCTCCTGTCTTTGTTTTCCCTGAGCCAAGTTTCTGTCTCACCTCTCTATCAAAGCTGCTGAGGATGACGGTCAGCTCATGGGACATCTGTGGACCCATCTTACTTCTTGCTCTTCAGACAACTATCAGCAATACCCTCTTTGTTTACCACCTTCTTTTGGCACCCATAAGAAATGGCTTCTCTGGTTGGTCTCCTAAATCTCTGCTGTCTCTTCAGTCTCCTTGGGAGCTGTCTGATCTTTGAAATGAGCTGACACCTCCACCCTCCTTAGGGTGTTCTAGTCCTAAGTGAGCTTGACGGTCCCTGTAGCTGAGGCCACCTGCTCAGGTGAGGTGTTCTTTGTGCCTGTGTGTGTTGGGGGGAGCCTTCGTGTCTGAAGACATGGGGGAGGTATGTGCCTTGATTACCTTGTTCCAGTAGCTAAGGAGCCTTTACTTTTCTCTAAGTTCCAATAGAAACCCGGGCAGGCGGTCTCATCCTGCAGATGAACACAACTCCAATTTTCTGCTCTTGGTGTTGTGTTCTCTTAGGAATAAGTATTCCTGGAATGAACTGTGTGTAGTTGTGTGGTTGTCCTGAGTCACTAGTCTCAGGTCCCTCCCTCATCAGTTTGGAGCCTTGAGGCTTGTGGAATGCCACCTGTATTTGCAGAGGTCGGCACTGAGAGCCGAGCTGGCATGGGTACAGGGCAAGGAAGTGGCCCATTTCATCCAGCAAAAAAAGATGTTAATTCTATTTGGTGTAAGTGGTTGTCTGCCCACTTCTGCATGTACTGTAGATGAGGAACCCCAAGACTAGCAAAGAGGGAAAAGCTTGCTTTCAAACACCGAATGCATGCCTAGCATTCTCTGGTGGGGCTGTGTATGGTTTATCTAGCAGGCCACAGTTTAGAAAGCTTGTGAATTTATAACATTCTAGCTTGTAGATTCTGGACAGTTGTTAGTAGATGCCTGGAGCTACACAGACAGAGTTTTCTAGACATCCCAGTTCTGCGCAGGAACTGTTGTTAATGGGACAGTATTTTGGGGAATTTACATGGCAGAGGAAGTAGTGGGGGGTCATCTGGTTCCCCCTTTGTCCTACATGCCTGGAGCAGGAACCATGGTAGGAAAGAGGGCTTAATGCAATTATTAAAATGCAGGGGCCAATTATCTCATCTGAGTGCAGGCTGGAGTGGGTATGGGTGTGGAGAGAGAGTGTGACTATCTCTGTCATTTCTCTTCTCTTGGCACTTTAATCTCTGGGATAGACAGAGGAGATGCCAGGGAAGAGGAGGATGACTGAATTGCCCAGATGGGCCTTGATGCATCAAAATAGTTTGCCTCTTCCAGTGGTTCTATGTGAAGTCCTGTGTGTGTGTGTGGTGTGGGTGTGTGTGTGGTGTGTGTGTGTGTGGTGTGTGTGTATGTGTGTATGTGTGTGTGTATGGTGTGTGTGTGTGTGTATGTGTGTGTGTATGTGTATGTGTGTGGTGTGTGTGTGTATGTGTGTGTATGTATGTGTGTGTATGTGTATGTGTGTGTGTGGATGTGTGTGGTGTGTGTGTGTGTATGGTGTATGTGTGTGTGTATGTATGTGTGTGTATGTGTGTGGTGTGTGTGTTGTGTGTATGTGTGTGTGTGTATGTGTGTGTATGTGTATGTGTGTGTGTGTGTGTGTATGTGTGTGTGTATGTATGTGTGTGTATGTGTATGTGTGTGGTGTGTGTGTGTGTATGTGTGTGTGTGTATGTATGTGTGTGTATGTGTGTGTGTGTATGTGTGTGTGTGTGTGTGTGTGTGGTGTATGTGTGTATGGTGTATGTGTGTGTGTATGTATGTGTGTGTGTGTGTGTGTGTGTATGATGTTCTGGCCAAGTAGAACTGGCCCCAGGGCTCTAAAGAGTTTCAGAGCAGCCAGTGGGCTATATGGGATCATCCACATTGGGGCAGTCTATGACATCACCATTGAGAAAGGCAGTCATCGCTGTCTGCAGTACAGGCTTCCTTTCAGGGCTCCCTAGAGAGTCCTTCATTTTACCAAGGAGTCTGATGAGGATTGGCAGGAAGCTCTTCACATGGCAAGGACTCCCCTTTGTTCTGAAAGCTGTTTAGATGTATACGTAGTGTTCAGGGGGTCATGTGGGAAGGCAAGTGGAGGAGGGATGAGGGAATGACAAGGAGCACCGTGGATTGTGGGAAGGACCTGGTCCTCGCTGCTCACTAGAAGCAACTATGTCCCGTTTCAGGACACATCTCGAGCATCCGCAGGCCACGTTCCTTGCCAGGGCCTTCACCTCTGGAGCTGTACATCGTAGGGCAGCTGGTCTCTCCCTGGCTACCTTCCCACCATGCCCACCACTGCTTTCCAGACACCTGCACTTGAGGACTGCTTTTCCTGGGAGGCCCACCCACCACCTTGTTCTACAGACAGCTGTGATGGCTGCAGCCTTCATACGTACTGAAAATCGTTCTGACCAGGCTTTTGCAAACTTCTGGTCTCTTCTTCCCTAACTGACACTACCCGTGTAGCAGTCTGGTACACCCATGGCCATGGCTGCCATCCTGCCTGTCTTCCTTGCTATACCAGTCCAGGTTTACAAACATTGGAGGTGAAAGCTGTTCCCCGTCCACAGCCACAGGCAGACACGGGGAGGAGGGAAGTGCACCACAAACACTGTGGCTAGTGGTGGCAAGGCTGGTACTCTAAGCACATACCGGCCTCACAGAAAGGACACGGGTGTTTGTACAGCCACAGAACGATAGGATTGGTTGTTAACCAGTTTGTCCCAAAGGCACTGTGTTGTAATTGTAAAGATTCAAGCCTGCAGAGTTCCTTTGAAACGTGACATGTGACATAAACATTGCATATGTAGACATGAATACTTGGCGGAGAGATGTTTGCTCAGGACATTCTGTCCCTGAGAAGGAAGCAGGAATTTGAAGAGCCCTTCCCGATGATACTACAGAGAACGCCAGCGACAGTAATGCCATGGCTGCTGCTTTGATTACTTATTCCCATGCCCAGAGGCGAAGCACTGCGGAGTTTCACTACCGGGTCAGAACTGAATTAGGTTTGAAATTACAGAATGGAAACCTTGGATATGAAGATGACCTCTGCTGCACCTGGAGAAGGCTTGGGAAGTTTTACTGATAAAGACACTGAGATGCACAGAGCCTGCTGACCCCCTTGAAGGACCCTTGTTGTGTCTTCTCCTTTTCCCTCTCTTCTTCTTCCTTCCTCTCCTCCTCCTCCCTCCCTCCCTCCTTCCTCCCTCCCTCCTTCCTCCCTCCCTCCTTCCTCCCTCCTTCCCTCCCTCCCTCCTTCCCTCCTCCCTCCTTCCCTTCCTTCCCCCTCCCTCCTTCCTCCCTCCCCTTCCCTCCCTCCTCCTTCCTCCTCCTTCCCCCTCTCCTTCCTCCCTCCCTCCTTCCTGCTCCCTCCCTTCCTTCCTTCTTCCTTTCTACCTTCCTACCTTCCTAATTCCTCACAGTAAAGTTTTCTCTGAGGGCAACATAAGGACTTCTTCCAGCTCCATTTGGTAAGATTATGTGGGAAACAAGACAATAATAAATTCAAAGAACTACTAAAAAAAAAAAAACAAACAAATAGCTAGCTGTTAATACACTATCCTGCTGAAAGGGACACTGCTCTGATTTGTAACGTTCTGTCCTTGTCCTCTTTCTCATAGGCCGGTAGCTGATCTCTTCTCCATCCTATTGGTTCAGGATGCAGAGCCTTATACAGTAAAGAACCGGGTCTTGAGGCTGCTCTCCTTTCTAGGCTCAGTTGCTAGCGGATGACCTGTAACTCTCCAGCTCTCAGACGGAGACCAGCGAGCTGCCAGTTGTGGGGGACTCCTGCCTATCTATACCTCTGATGAACACTAGTTCACTAACATGGAAAATGGACCATAGAAAATTCCTTTTTACAATTTTATTGGTTTTTTGAGAAGCCATGACCGTTGGCGGAAGGGAGACCCAGCTGAGCCTTGACTCAGCCCAGCTTGCCTGCCAATAGTTTGATAGCATGGTGGCCACCACCCCGCAAAATCTTTCGTGAGACGGAAATGTGAATGTTTCATCTCAGACAAAGCCTGACGGGCAGTGGGGGACTTCAACACCTGGACAACACTGGCCTTCAAAGTATCCAGCTGGTTGCACACACCTCACATTTTAACTGAAGTGCGATGCATTACCATGGCATGTTTAGTTTGTTTTTGTTGACTTTTTCAATTAACAGCATGTTCTATAACATACGTTTAAAGATTACTTAGCAGTTCACTCTCTTAATCTCCCTGATGACTTATCCAGGAGCAATGTTCCTTCACTTGCTGAATTTGGTGTCGTCTAAACTATACCTGGCTGTGGCCTCCTCACCCAGCGTCTGGATTCTCAGACTCTGAAGCAGCCTGACACATTCCTGACCTGTAGATTAGAGGTATTTCCTCAGCCACCACTGTGTGGTCCCCGGCCCCAGGTGTTCTGTCACTCCAGAAGGAGAAGTGAAGTCTCTGCAGGACTCCTTGATGTCACTGGTATATAAGAGAGTGCAAATAAGAGTTGTCTCGGGTGGCTGGGTGATGGTGGCACATGTCTTTAATCCCAGCACTAGGGAGGCAGAGGCAGGCAGATGTCTGTGAGTTCGAGGCCAGCCTGGTCTACAGAGTGAGTTCCTCAACAGCTAGGGCTACACATAGAGAAACCCTATGTGAAAAACATAAAATCAACCAACCAACCAAATAAACAAACAAAAGAATTGTCTATGGATATAAAGACAGTCATGGATATTGGAGATCCATGATCACAGTAAAGTCATGGCTATGGGCTTCTGGCTTCCTTGCAGGCCTCTCCTTCTTGCTCTGCGGAATGTTGGGTATCAGACCCCTTCAATGGCAATTGCTCTCATGCATTTAAACATTCTTTGGATGATCTCTGTGACCAAAAGAACCATTCAAATGGCTAGCTTTTTAGCCCTGGATATCTCTAAGACAGAACACCCCTGAAGTATATCTGCTGTTATTTACAGGCTGCTTCCAGTTTGATGTTCTGTATGGAGCTTAAACCCAGCATGACTGAGATCCAAGTCACCATACGCCCCAAGGCATGGTCATTTGTACATTTAGTGCTAGGTTAGTGGCACCAATATAAGTAGTCAAAGAGCCTACTAAGCTGGCTGGCTCCAGAGGGTCAGAAAGCACATAAAGTGATAAGTTATAAACAAATTATCAAAGGTAATAGCACATAACTTAAAATATATCAACATGGCTTTAGACGTTTCCAATTTAATCCTATCTAAACCCTGTTAAGTATGGAGGACTACAAGTTACTCTCCCTTTTCATGGTAGAAATACACTGACCCCAAAACCGAGAGACTGTCTATAGCATATACAGTGATCTTGAATATTACACAACTGAATATTGAATATTACACACTGAATCAAAAGGATTTTTGGAGCACACGAGCAAGAAAAATATACCACAACCAAATTAAAAAGGTTATTTACTGATCACATGGGTAGGATAATAGGGGGAAAATTTACTAACAGAACAAATTAAACTGTGGTGATGAGTCAAGACTACACAGCTTACACTGGGAGATGGCAGAGGAGGCATCTACAAGTATCATTATCTGATGTTAGAGGCCACTGTTGAGGCAAGAGCTGCTATTTTCTTAAGCCAGAATTAAGGGTAGTGATAAAAATGCCAAACTTTCCCATTAGAGGATAGAGCAAGACAAGATGTCAACCGTTGCCATGACTACTTAAAAGAGCTATTGATGTGGGACTTAAAAGATCTTATACCCTACAGAGGTGGAGGTTTCTGGGAGGTGCTGGTCAGAGGACACAACAGTTCAGACAGGAGGAACAGATCCAAGAGATTTATTTTAAGACATACATAGTGACTATACTTGATAACACTTCATCAAGTATACTTTTTCTTTAAAACTTGTAATTGTATTTTCTTTTATGCATTTGAGCGTTTATGCGTTTGCCTGCATGACGTATATGTGTATGTATGTATGTATATATGTATGTATGTATGTATGTATGTATACATGCATGTTCATGCTTGGTGCTGTGGAAGCCAAAGAAAGCACAATTCCCCTGGAACTGGAGCTACAGGGGCTTGTGAGCCATGTTGGGAAGGGAACCCAGATTTTCTACAAGAGCAACTATAAGAGAAACTCCAAGTGCTCTTGATCCTTGGCTGTCTCTGCAGCCCACACATTTCATTCTTGAAAAATGCTGGATGGGTGTGGTGTGTGAGTTGGGAACCAGCTGTGCTTCTGGGGCCCTCTGTTTCCTCCCTTAGGGTATCCAGACACTGCTGCACCAGGTTGAAAGGATGAAGCAGAGTCCAGAACTGATGGGGGTCTGCAGGAATGAGTGCAGGAGGTGGGGGTGGTGGGGGGTAGTAGAGTAGGGGAAGAAGGGAGGAGGCTTTCTCTGAGGAAGGCCTTCTCTGAGGATTTTAGTGTTACAGTTCTATTTGATAATACTGAATGAAACAGCAATATATGATTCTTGGGGAATAGGAAAGAGTTTTCAGGGTGAATATAAAATCATTGGCTAGAGTTTAAAGTACTGTGAATGCCACATTTGCATGGAGAGGCATTCCAAGAATCCCAGGTTCTTATCGGGAAAGAGGAAGCTGAACTTGTAGGTTATGTGACATTCCTCAGGTAGAAGATTGTTGGCTGGGCTTGCCAGATCAGGCAGAGAAGAGGAAGTCCTACTAAGAAAAGGGAGTTGTATTCCATTTACACGTAGCTCAGAGGATTTATCTGGACATGGTAGACTATGACTTTAATTAGCAAGGTAAAACAATTGGGTGTACAATGTTTTCACAAAATGATACTGATGTAAGGTAATGAATATTTTAATTAGCTATATTTGGTCATTCATACATACAAGATATATATTCAGATATCATCTTGCACATAGCAAACAAACAGAACTTTATCTGTCAATAAAAAATTATTCTTGAATTAGCATTCAATTGTATTAAATAAAAGAGACAGATTAAAAAGGAAAAACCAGGGGAGCTACTGTGCTAATTTCAAATTCCATGTTTAATAGAAAATATCAATCAACCAAATTATTATAAATAAGAGACCCTAGTATACAGAATATGCATGTGATAGCTGTGTGAGTGGTTATTAGTGAGAAAATATAGTAAACGGAGTTTACAGCAGCAAATAAGGTCCAGGGCTGGAGTGAGCCTAGGAGACGTGGAGCATGACACAGAGAAGGTTAAACCTTACCAAGGTGATCAGGAAGAGCTAAGACTACAACAGTGACTCAGCCTGCATGCCTATTGAGTCTTTTTAGGAAACCAGAAAGTCCAGTTTCCAAGAGAGGAGAAACATGAGGAAAAACACTTGTGTGAATAACCTGGAAAATCCTGTAGAGAATGTCAATGAGTGGGTGGGGAACCTCCCTGGGATGCTGTCAACTTCACTGCCCAGAGGGTAGGCACTAGCCACGTGCAGCTATTTGAAAGTTAAAATAATCGAAAGTAAGATAAGACCCTCAGTTCCTCAGTGGAACTAGCCACAGTTTTAGGCTGAGCAGTATGGTGAGTGGCCATTGCTGCACTGGACCAAGACACAGAGCATCCTGCTATTGTTGAAGGCCCTGCTGGACACTGTTCTAAAATGCTGTGATGTGACTGTGAACTGTCCTATGAAGAAGGGGATGTCAGTAGGCCATCATCTTGATCTCTCTAACTGCGATAGGAAGACAGGCCCACTGTGGGTGGCACCATTTCCTGGCTGAGATTCTCGAGTGTAAGAAAGGGTGAAGCTGAGTGGTTCCCTATGCTCATCCCTCTCTGCCTCTTGGTTGAAGATGTGATGTGAGCAGCTGCTTCACTCCCTGTTGCCTTCATGGACCATACACTAGTCTGTGAGCCACAACAGACCCTTTCTCCCCTAAGATGCTCTTGTCAGGGTATGTTATCACAGCAGCAGGAAAACCAAATGCTAACAACAAGACAGCTGTTAATGATTGGAGGTTTGATACTGGAGGAAAAACAGCGAAGCACAGAACTGAGACCAGAGTTAGATGTAAATAATGTAAAATTTAGTATGTATCTTAGTTACTTTCTATTGTTGTGAAGAGATGCCATGGCCAAGGAAACATAAAATAAAGAGTTTACTGGGGCTTATACTTTCAGATGGCTAAAGTCCATGCCCACCCTGGGTGAGCATGGCAGCAGTGGGGGCAGGCATGGTGCTAGAGCAGTAACTGAGAGATCACAGCTAGAAACAATGACTTCAAGGCAGAGAATGATAAATGGGAATGGCATGGGCTTTTCTGAAACTTCAAACTCCACCCCCAGAGACACACCTCCTCCAACAAGGCCACACCTCCTCCAACAAGGCCACACCTCCTAATCCTTCCCAAACAGTTCTAGCAACTGGGAAACAAGCATTCAAACATATGAACCCATGTGTGCCATTCTCACACAAAACACCACAGGCTGACACACCCTGTCTCTTTCTCCCTACTTCTCTGCTATTCTGTAAGCACTTTCCTTCATCTGGTCTATTCCAGATTCTTCCTGGGCTTTTCCTGCCTCGGTCATACTTCCAAGTATTTCTCCAAGGAACACTAGTCTCTTTGTGGAGAAGATGGTATTTGAAGACCAAAACTTCAGTTACTAGATGCTCTCACAGCTACAGGATTTTCTGACTCTAGGTTCTCCAGAGCAGAGGTAGCACACAGACATAGTTACAGCCGTGCTTATTTCTGTATGTACATTACAAATCTTGAGTTCATACCAGTACCAGCATCCCCAGTTCCAAGCCAGCATGACAAGATTTGTTCTGATTTTCTGTCTTTCTGCATTGGTAACTCCCTCAATTCCCACTGCCTTTTTTATTGTGCCTTATTTGATGCTCTCACCTCCATCACAGGGTCATGGTAATGCTTCCCCACCACACACATGCCCTCTGAAATTCGCATCCATGTTACCACAGTGCCCTATACTACATGTAGATCCTGACTGCTCAGGCCTGCCTGGTGGCTTTGGACTAATTGTTGAGGGCCAGAAGGTCTATGTCAGCTATTTCCTTAGTTTTGGAATTTTTGGACAAAGATCAACAGGACTGGGAAGCCAAGAGACTCAATCATTTGAACTGCTTTACATGGTAGCTTTTTTTGGGGGTGAATGAGAATGCCACCTCTCACTGTTGTAAGATAGACTATACAAGAATAATGTTTCTGTCAGTCATTGTGCTATGTGCAATTGTGCTGAGAATCATAACAAGTTTGCTCTTTTTACAAAAATTAACAATTCTTGACAGACCTCTGGGATCTGCTCCCTTACTCTCTATGATGGTGTCTTTATCATGAGGGAAGTACATCTAAAACCAAGGATGGATGTTTTCATTGAACGCAGGCTTCTGGAACATTCCTGTGAAATGTGTGGCAGTTGGTAATTTGCACATGAGCATTAAAGAATCACCATACTGCCTGGAGGAGAATTTCCAACTCTGTCAGAAAAAGGTCAACTCTAACTGTTGCTGTCATATTGCAATGTTGAGCCAAGGGAATTTAAAAGGACGGGATGAGTCTCTAGTTAGAACCTATCTCGTAGGCCTAGGAGGGAAAAAAAATTAGCATCCTTAAAGAGGGCTCCAGTGGAGTGAGGAGTGAGGGAGACGTTTATTAAGTCAATCTCACTCAAAGGAAGACATTTTTACATTTTATGAAACTTTGGATCCCTTTAAGGTCTGATTAAATGGGGCATAAAACTTCGCACGACTGGGAGAGGTGACCAGGTCGACATTTGGGGCCCTGAGATAGATTATTTCTCTTTCCCAATGTGGCTAGTCCATGATTCAAAGAGTTGATGTTCATTTAATATTCCTTTGTCATTATAATAAAGGGAAATTCCTTTTGTTTCTTTCAGAAATTCATATTTGTATTCCACAAGCACAAACCAGGAGTAATAGAGAACTTTTTTTTTTTTTTTTTTTTTTTGGTTTTTCGAGACAGGGTTTCTCTGTGTAGCTCGGGCTGTCCTGGAACTCACTATGTAGACCAGGCTGGCCTCGAACTCAGAAATCCGCCTGCCTCTGCCTCCCAAGTGCTGGGATTAAAGGCGTGCGCCACCACCGCCCGGCTAATAGAGAACTTATATTATTTTATTTATAGTGCAAGGAGGAACACACACAGTAGCCAGTGTCCTTTCCCCGTCATATCCCTGTAAAATACCCTGTCTCCCTTAGGAAAAGGTTCAAGCCTCACTGATCAGGACAAGACTTCTAAGTCCATGCCAAGTGTTCTGTCCTTCCTGGGGATCTCTCATATTTCCAGTGGGTTGTCTTTATCTTCATATTCACAAGTGATTGAAGACTCCCGTGTCCTGGGCACTGTGTTCCATTCTTGAAGGGCAATGTCCATTGTAGTATAGACAAAACATTGGCCCAAAGCTCTCTCAACTTCTTGTATGGTTCGTTGCAGGTACTTTGAAAGGACTGTATTTGGGCCCCAGGTGTAGTTCACTAAAGCAGGACAGATTCCACGCCAGGTGTGTTTGCTCTGCAATTCTAGGTCTGCTGTCTTGTCTGACTGCTCTGTTATCTTTAATAAGATCTTAGAACCATATGGAAGATTGAGCTGTGACTCCAATGATCTCGGTGAGCATGGCTACCATGATGGTGGTCTTATGGGGAACATTTGCCAACAATTAAGTGACTCAGGCCTGGGTGTAGAGCCAAGTCCTCCAATAGGCACTCGGGCTGGATGCCCGAGGAGACTTAGCTCAGGGACATTGCACATTTCTCGTGGAATAGAGAGCTGATTTCAACCAGCCACCTCAGCCTTGCTAACTGCTGACTTCTGACTTTCTCTAAATGAGAAATGTGAAGGTGCGTGTGTATGCTTTAGACAGAAGGGCCAGTCATGAGCATTTTTCAGTGGCTAACTTGCAATTCAGTACTTCCTTTGTGTGGGGATGCTTCATACCAAATGACGGCTTGAATGTTCTGGAGCCTTACCTAGGATAGGGTACATTTATTCACACATTATGAAGAAGATCAATGTGAAGGAAATGAAGGGACTCAGTGTGGTCATTATGCCCTTCAGAATAAACACGTGCAGCCATAGTCTCACTTTGTGCTATTCGCATCTGTGAAATTAGCTAATCCCTGGAGCATAGCCTATCAATATTAACAATTATTGGTTGTTTGTATCATTCCATCTCTAGTTCATAGCTAGCCTCCCCTTGTAGTTTTTCTTATTATAGACTGAGAAATTGATTAATAAAACATAAAATGTGGTATCAGCTTGCAGCTACTTGAAACCCTATCCACCCACGTCCGTCTTTGGACCTCGGCGAGGTGGGCTGTCGTGTTAACCAGGTTAGATGTACTGCAGCTGCTGCTTATGCAGGCTGTGGAGAGGTCTGGGTGATAAGAGGCTCCATTTCAGGGCCACTCTTCATGTTTCTTGATAAAGGCTAACAATAGTGCACTGTGGACGTCCCTGCTCTCTCCACCCAACCCTTGTCAACAGGGAAATGTGTCAGAGAAGTGAACCCAGTATTGTTTCATCCTTATTTAGAAAGTGAGCAGAGCCATGGATGGCTTGATCTCTGCTTCTATTTGCAGCTACATGTAGAGCCAGCTTGCCTGTCTCTGCCGGTGGATCTCCTTTTAGAGTGCAGGGGAACGCAGGGGCAGATTAGGAGAACGACCTCTGTCCTGCTGGTGGGCAGACTTTCTGCCTCATAATCTGGCATTAGGCACTGGATAGATATTTTTGGGAAGGGGCATGTGTTCCTTCTCTTTCTCTTGCCAGCGAAGTGACACCAATTCTAGGAGAAGCAAACTCATGTGCTCCGAGGTAGATATTTATAATATTTATATCCCTGACATCTGTGTAGAGAGCTGCGCCTTTTCTCGCTATCGTTCACAATTTCTTCTACACAAAGAACACATGATTTGGGGAGTTATGAACAATGTTTCGGCATTCTTTTTTGGAAGCACTATGTTAAAATCCTAAGAAGCCACACCCAAAAGATCCAAGTCCCAACTAGACCTGTCACCTTAAAGCCAACCAGCACACTAAACATAGTTCAGTGAAATGTGTGCTTCCTTATGTGTCAGGTGTTTTCTTGACAAAACTGATAAATCCATAGTGGTTTACCTCCTTTTTGGACCGCACCTTATTGTGTTGCAAGAAAAGAAAATAATAGGAATAAAAGGAAAAGCCCAGAGCTAGTCTGAGAGCAGACACTGCACTGTCACATCCAGACTATTCACTTTATGTGGAAAATAAAGCAAAATTAATTTTTAGGCTGGACCTCGTAATGTAAGCCAGTACGAACGGGACAATGCCAGTTTAAGGACAATGAATTCACACGGGTGATTAAGTTTTGTTCGTGTAGACTGTAGCAACATGTTAGACACAGCGAGAAGGGACCGGAGCAGTGCCACGGTCTGTGGCCCCAAACAGGCCACTTCCATATGCTCGCTCGTGCTGACAGCGCTTGCAGCCCGAGTTCCAACTCCTTCTCAGCCGCTTCCATATGGCACCCACAGACTGAGAGCTTGCCTTTTTGGAGACACTTGGAGACTCACTTGGTAGTCTACTGCCGGGACGTTTGTGAGCAATCACTCCTGCTTTTATTGCGGAAATGGGATTATAGATATTAATTCATCTGCTCCTCCGAAGCAGACAATAATGGATCCTGACAGGCTTATATTTCCATTTTGTAGAAGAAATTAGTTTCACATATTTAAAGCTGATAAGAAAAAAGACCAGGCTCTCATCTCTGCTCTGAGACTCTTGGTGATGCTTGGGAAGTCTAAGTGTGAAAGCTACTGCTGCTCTTACTACTCATCCTGTGACGGGAGCTGGGAGGTAGGAACTCTGGGCTGGAATGTACCCTGTCAGGGTACTGTTCTCAAGGCTGAACCGGACAGGGTTATTGGAGATCTTGGTTATGTAATTAGCAAAATGAGCCGAGCATTTATCTGGCGTGATGATCAGTATCCGTATTGCTGGGGACATGCTTATTTGCCACTAGGCTTTTGTTTTCAGACTCTGAATAAACAGAGTGTCACCTTTCATTTGGCCAACTTGATGGGCACTGGTCATTATTTACCTATCAGCAGAGAGGGGCCGACATCATCTAAATTATAAATAAAAGGATGCGAAGCACAGAACACTTGCCATGGAGGACTTCCCTCTTAGGAAGGGATAAATAGATTTCAGAGAAGCGTGTGTGCACTCTCAGGAATAAGAAATTCAGGCGAAGAAGTTTGCTTCTTCCATAAAAGCTTTAAAATACAGTCAGAACATCAACACATCGCTGACCACAGTAACTGATGGAAGAGAGGAGCAGAATGCTAGAGAATTAGTCAACATGAAGTTAGTGAGTCGGAGGTACAAGAACAAAACTGGAAAAATAGGAAACTAAAACAACGAAACTCCCGAAAGCTGCACTCTTGTAGCTCAGGACTGGAAGGGAGGAAAAAGAAACATCAGTGTCCTTTCTCAGCCAGCACTGTGGTTTTTCTCTCTCCTCGGCTCTTGACGACCTGTGGAAGTGCTCTGGCTTTCTGGGCAGGCAGGGAATGGTATGGTGGCTGCCTCAGCAGGGCAGCGCTTCCTGGTTAAAGTGGGTACACCTAGGAAACCCTAGCCCAGGTGAAACAGCAATAAAGTTTTGTGCTGACACATGACCTAAAGGGGACGCAGGGAGGATGATGGTGAATTCAAACTTACAAAGACAAAGTCTGGGACACCAATCCTCCCCTGTTGCCTACTAAAATAATTGAGGCCTCTGGGAGGAAGCAGATGCCTGGGCCACGCTAATTTCACCAAGTCCATTTCCCACCCCCTGCCAATGTCTACAAATACTTCTGTCTGTACTGCTGAGGACCCCAGGGCCAAGTGACAGGCATGTACCCTTAGGGTAAGAAACTCCTGGGTCTTAACAGATTTCAAGTTGGATATCATTTCATGGTTTTGGTTCATTTCAAACTAAAATGGGATTTTCTTAGAGACCACTACCTACCGCGGAAACAGATGCTTGCCCTGACAGTCTGTGTGTACCATCCATTTTCACCTTACAAGGAGACTAATTAAGACTGGATCATACCTCCCTCAGGCCTGAAATGTTGTGAACAACAGCACCCCAATACAGTTTGTGGAACACTGTGTAAAATGCGCAGCAAATCATTCACTGTAACCTTTGTTTCGAGGCGCCCATACATGCGGAACCCGGATGGCAGGTACCTTTTCCTTTTGAAAGTAATTAGTCTGACGAAGCCACGGGACCCAGCGGTGCTGAGACACCGCCTGCAGCCCTTTCTTGTGAGCTTGCGACACTGTGTTTTTTTAATGAGCCTACAACTTGCCATTATTGTCCTTTGGACTTGGGAGGAGTAGAATTCCCGTCTCCCTTTGGGCACTTGTGAGTGTGAGGCACACGGAGACAGTTGTTCAGAGAGCTAATGAGCTGAGAGAGGAGCAGCATCATCAGTGGGCACCCGGGGCGGAACAGCGCTCTCCCCTTAGCAATAAATCTTCAGGATTGATGCTCTGTACCCACAGAGGATGCGTCCTTTGTCTCTAATTGTTTAGGCAAAAATGTTTTGAGTGAGCAGCTATTGAAATCTGCAGGCCGCAAGACACAGAGGCAGAGGAGGAGTAGCCGCCGGATGGCCGTCCCTCCACCATCTGTTGTGGCAGAATTCCTTGCTCCCCACAGAGCCCTGAGACTGTGGTTCACCACTACTCCCTGCTTTGGAGAACCCCACTATAGGGTGATGGGCAAAAACTCTCCCCAGACTGAAGTATTCCGATCTTCCTCAGGGTTCAGACCTCCTAACTGGCCTGTCCATTCTCTGCTTGTCACGTCGAGTGACAGGACTAATTGATGCCAAGACCCTGGTCTTCCCTTGTATGCATGAGCTTTAGAGAGAAGTCAGATATTCTATTTCACTTTGCAGTATGGATTGCTTAGGTAAATGGCTGGCAAGGAATCAGTCCACGACGTGTTTGTTGGAGGCCTCTCCAGGTTCCCTCAGCTCACAGTTTCTCGTTTCCATATGAAGATTGTCATTGCAACTGTTTCTCTTTGAACTGTGCGAGGGGAGAAGCCTGAAACTTTGACGGCTGGTGGCAAGTTATGTAACTTGTTCTATTACTGCTGGTAGAATGTGGGAAACCGGGCGGGGGGGACCTCTCTGAATCTATAATACACATACATACAAATGTATGTGCATATTTATCTATTTGTATATTTAACAGCATCGAAGGTTGGAAATGGCAGCACATGGGACTGGGAGGGATATGGGACTTCCCTCTGGCGGCTCCAGGTTCTCACTTACCCAGTGGAAGAGTAAGTGCCCATCCCCTAACCCCCCCACCCCCCTCCCCGCCCCAGTGGATCCATCCCTGCTTTCCCTCCATGTCTCCTCTTCCCTGCTTTCTCCTGTCTTGAGCGCTATACTCTCTCCTTCCCACGGCTTTCCCACAGTCCCACCAAGTGAGGCCTGTTTGTCAAGCTGCTCCCTCTGCCCGACTTGTCCTTTAGATTCCAGCCGCAGGGGCTCTTCTGGGACCCCCACCCCCACCCTGTCATCACTGCTCCTTCCCTGGACCCCCTTGCATCATCTGACTCATGGCTGGTGGCAAACCGCAAACCCCCACAATCCATCTGGGCTAAGGGGGGCCTCTGAGTACTCCTGACCTCTGCAGTGATCCTGCCTTCTCTATGTGAAACTGAACGATTGCATTACTGCTCTCTCACGACGCAGGCAATATGGAGCTCCAAGACAGGCACCCTAATGAATCCAGCACAGTCCTTCCTAGCTCCCCCACACAGAAGCAGCTATTGAGGAGGTTTCCTGGCTTGGCTGGGGGCCAGGAGGAGGGTAAGGAAACAGTCAGAGAGGGATGCTCTTTTCTTCTTCCCGTCTCACACTCAGTGAGAGGCGCCTACAGAAAGGCAGCTCCTAGACAGCTCTCCATGGGAGTGAGGGCCCTTTGTCCCTTGGCTCAGGGATACTCCATCTCTACCACTCTGTGTCTTGAGGAAACAAGGACATGAGTGCATACCTGCACACACTATGTGTGTGAGTGGATTTGTATTTTAGTCTTTCTGGTCTTTTAAAGGACTTATAGACACTGTTAAAAACCAACATAGACTGAATGTATGCCCTCTAATGAAAAGAAAACGGGCTTGGGGCATGCCCTTCCTGTAACTTAGAGCCCCCCATGCTGTTACAACATCCACTTCTTCATCAGGTTTTAAAGTACTTTCTCATGTTTTGTCTCTTTCCCATGTTTTGTTTCATTATAATTGCTTTCCACACATTGTAATGTAAGAAGTAACAAAGTCACATATGAAAAACTCAAACGGCATGGACCAGGAAACCCTGGGCACAGGATCAGAAGTGAAGGAGGAAGCAGGGACTGGCAGGTCTGGAGCCTCAACCCAGCCATGGGCTCTTCGAGCCGTGAGTTCCCTGCCATCCTAGCTCAGGGGCAGGCAAGAGTAAGGTGACCAGCTGTCCCAGATTAGAACTGAAACTCCTGTGTTCTGGGAAAATCGTTAGTCTCAAGTAACCTGGGGCAGTGTGTCACTTTACTAGAGACCCCAAAACACGCCTACAGGGATGTTAAAGGCAGGGAGTGTTTTCAGTATTTTCTGCCCCATCGGCCATGGCTGGGTTTCCCTACCCTGAACTTGAAGAGGTTAATGTTTGCCCTCAGGGAAAGGCTCCGAGCAGTTCTGTCAATACATCTGGAATGCTGCTCCTGAAATCCTATCCTCCCTCTTCTACTCATGGCTGTGTGTTGTTCGGAAAGTATGCAAGAACTGAGAGGTATGTGACATGTGCTCGTGCTTGTACCCTTGGTGCTGAGAGGCCAAGGTCAGTACTGTCTGCCTTAGCGTGGGGCCATGCAAACGGTGTAGATCATGGAGTTAGACGTGGTACAGACGCAGGGGCCAGGAGGGGTGTGTGTGTGTGTGTGTGTGTGTGTGTGTGTGTGTGAGATCTGAGGAAACACTACTGTCCTTGTTTATGAGTTTTGTGACGCAGGCTCTAGGGACCTAAAAGGCCCAGGGCTTTCACTTTGCTATACTAGGGGCAAAATAGTTGCCTTACAAAACAAAACAAAAAACAAAACAAAACAGGTGGTAGTGGCACATGCTTTTAATCCCAGTACTCAGATGAAGACAAGAGGATCTCTGAGTTCAAGGCCAGCCTGATCTACAGAGTGAGTTTCAGGATATCTAGGGCTACACAGACAAACCCTGTCTCAACAAAACACAAAACCAGCCGCAAAACAGAAAATAAATAAATAAATAAATTTCATGTGTGAGTTGTTTTTTGTAAACATGGATAAATAAAACTTTTGTGGTCCTTTTGAATATTAAAACAAACAAACAAAAATTTAAACAGAAAATATACAGAGACCTAGGATTGACAGCAGAAAATGGTGAGCTGAGGAGTCCATGACTGTCAGTCTAGTCATTCCTTTCCAGTGTCAGCCTTCAACTTCCCACTCTGTGTTGGCCAAATGGTCTGTGTCCTAAGGCGAGCCTTACAGAGACTCACTTATGCTGTGATGTCCCCTGATGATGTGTGGAGTGTTCAAGGCCCCCGCTAAGCACAGTGCTATGGATACAGATGGCATGTTCCTAAGTGTGTGTACACACAGGCATGCGTGTATACAGACATGCATGTATGTGTGCTCACCCACACTCCTGCATACCATGGAATACTGGTTACCAGTGTCATGTAGGTGCATTCCTTCACAGTGAGATCTTAGTCAGCTCATACGCTCTATCCCTGCTCCTATTTCTTCTTCTCTGGGAAGGTTTGCAGCCCCTGAGAGGGAGCCAAGATTGATGCTGACAGTTAGGGCCTTTGAGCTATGCTGCTACTTTCTGCCAGCATGTCCAAGACACAAAAGGTCCTTTAAGGTCCTGTGCCTCTGTTTCCCTATGGAGTGAGGTGGAAAGTGCGCTTTTTCCTTTTACTGGGTCAGCCACTTCCTAGGAGCAGGCTGGGTCCTCACTTCTGGTCTCTGGAGACACTGGGTTCAAACTCCAGGCTCTGGATCATACTGTAGGGTCCTGAGGGCGAGGAAGTGGCTTACCCATCGTGATCTTTGTGCTGAAACTTCCTTGGTTCCCAAACACCATTGGTGTTTGCTTATTCATTCCCGGAAGATAGCCACATGTTCTGTGAGGATGTGTGACCCAATACAGGGGTGGATGTCGGACACTCGGCTGAACAGTGCCATGACGCTATCCACACAGCACGATACTTAGTCATGCAGACTCTGGTGTGAGCTGCTTGGCTGTGCATCTGGTCGCTATCAATCGCCGCTGTGTGATGTTGGATAAGGTATTTAAGGTCTCTGGGCCCTACATTTGTTATCTGTACAGAGAGGACAATAATACCGTTTATCATACACACCTGTGACCTTTACAGATCAATCATGCAACCGGCCATTCTCAGCACCCGAGTTAACTGTCTGCCGAGTATCATGGCGAGAGAGAGAGAGAGAGAGAGAGAGAGAGAGAGAGAGAGAGAGAAGAGCGAGCTAGCAGGATTCGTACAATCGCCACCCATTATAAAAGCAAAACATCATTTCTCACAATCACAAGAGGTAATGTGAATTATACTAAAAACCTGAAATTTGTTTTAGTGAATTAAGGAGTTCCAGTCATTTGGTCAAAACAATTCCAAGATGGAAATAAAATGGCCATTTAAAAGGGAGAGTATATTATTGGGTAAAAGTTGTATATTAGCCCCAATTTCATCTAGGACAGGGATGCATGCTGGGAGCTGGCAACCCTCTTCTCAGCAGGAATGGCAGGCGGGCCAAGGCATGTTCCCTTGCTAACTTGCAGGAAGTTGCAGGTGTTTTGTACCATACAACTTGGTGTTGTTTTGGTCTGTGCCTCTGACTCGGGCTTGGAAACTACTTGTTCAAATTCCCATTTTGCTGTGGCTTGCTCAGTATTACCCTGGCAGGTGAGACAACCCTTGCTCAGAGTGGATTCCTTGCCAATTCCCTAACGAGTGAAGGTAAAGAGAAACGGTCTAAAACAGGGGTTAAAAAGAACCCCGGGTTCCATAGGGCCCTAAATAGAACCAATGCCAAAAGAGCATCCCGGAAGTGTGGTCCTGGTGGCACCGCCACAGGAGGATAGCTTCTTCTTTGATGTTTAATACTGTTGAGTACAATCACTGCATGATTAGATTAGGATATGAGAAATTATAAAGGAAGTAAGTAATTACTCCACACAATTAGTAGTTTATTATAATTTAAGAAAAAACAAAACGGCACACATCTATTCATGGTTAAGCTGACCAGCGAATCCCAAATGCTCTTTCTGTGAATGCAATAAAAGGGGAACCTTCTGCTGTTCCTCTGAAAGCATATACACATCTCAGTCACAGTAAAGGTCGAAGGTCAACACAAGTGGACCCCCTCTGGAGCCAATCACAAGCCAAGGCTCAAGTTGAAGAGAATGGACTTAAGAGAGCAAGAACCCTGTCCTGGAAGCTGGTGGATGCTGCATTAGAGGAGAAGCTTCTGCACATCTGAAAATGCCTGAAACCTGCGTGGCACACCACCGACCTCGGCCTGAAACCTGCGTGGCACACCACCGACCTCGGCCAGAGTGCGCAGAAGGCAGGGAGCGGAGGAGGAGGAGGAGGAGAGAGGGAGGGAGAGAGCAGGGGATGAACATGAAACAAAGGAAGTGAATCTCAGCCTAATTCTTATTGGCTGAGGGGCCAGTACTCTAACCTCTAGGCCTACTTTAGTAACTGAAATACTTGGACACTGGGATGTATATAAATGTATATTACATATTGATATAATACATATTAATAAACAGGACTTTTCGATGCATGAAGCAGCCACAGCCTAAGAATGTAATATCTGTCCATGGAGTCTTAGGCACACTACCATGACTGCCAAACACTGTAACCCGGGCCTGATACCCAGCTCACCTCAGCAGTGGGTGTTCTGCCTCACTGGGGTAGCAGGCTCTGAGTCGGGTAGACTCTGAGCGTCCGGCATTGAGGTGCTTGTGTTGCCTGCTTTAGGGAAGAAAGATACAGAAACAAAGGGAGTCAGACAGAAAGATAAGAAGAGGAAAGAAGCGGAGGAGAAAGAGAAAGTGAAGGAGCTGAAAAGAACAAGGAAGGGCAGAGGCAGTGGGAACGGTCAAGGGCAGCTGTAGTGCAGGGATATCAGAGGTGAAGAGATAGCTGTGGGCCCTTCTCCCCAAACTACGGCTACAGGTTCAAGGGAACCTGTGGTCAGACATGGGTTTTGCATCACAGATGACTCCATAGATTGCCAAATGTAAGTCATACGAATAGTCTTATATCCAACATAGATTAGAAAGAGTCCCTCTTTTTCTTTTCTACCAGAAACTTTAAAATATATACTACAGTTAAAATATCATTTTGTTTGAAATGATTCTAGGAATACTTTCAAAATACAATGTGCAGGTATAAATTTTAACTTGGAGTATGAAAACTTGGGAAGCTGTCTGTGAGGAAGAGTCACTGAATTTAAACAGATTGGAAACACCTGGTCTTCACTGAGGATTTCAACTTCTAGGAGGCCTTTCATGAGGCTGCCCAAGTCCCTGGTTCCCAGTTAGACTCTTCAGCATGGCTGTCCCTCCCCCTCCTGGTCTCACAGAGACTTAGGAAGAGTTGCTTTGCCAGTGGAGCTTCACATGGGACAGGGGGCTCGTAGCAGTCCAACTTGAACCAAAATAGAGGGGCCACCAAGACCTCTAACTCTATACACCTGACTCTGGAAAGTTAAACCAGCACATCAGAACACATCTGAGGGAAAACCAAAGTCGTTGTTTTTTTAAGTTTATTTTTTATTTTCCTTTGGGCATCTGAAAGACTGGTACCGTTTCCATTCCCAATCAAAGAGAAGCTTCAGGGAATGATTAGTGCACAAATTGCATATTGTATAATTTGCATTCATAAGAAATATAAAGAGTCACATTAAAACTTTGTAGACTTCATCAGCAACTTAAAATGTGGGTACTTTAAGATTGCCCTGAAGTTATATGCCAATGTGCTAGGGATTTATTTTATTTCTTTGCTATAAATATTCATTTGAATTAAAGGCTTGAAATGTTTGTACCAGGCAACATATTGTCATTTTTAAACCAGGAAAGTGTTGTATTTATTGTGTTCCTTCAGAGGCTTTATTTCCCACAGAGTCTGGGATCAACCTTATGAATTACGAATAGGAAGACGTCTCAGGCACTTGGAAAAACGGAGCTCGTGGGAATGGGAGTACATTTGATCTTTTCTATGCTGGAGACCTGGTCTAGTGATGGCCTTGTGCAGCTTATCACAGGTATCTGCATCTGTCGAAACCTGACATAGGTCTCAGCACAGCACCCTGTGAGGCAGGGGGCTCAGCTGCCCTCCTTCTCAAATACACACATACCAAATACATCACACCTCCATGGGGCCAAAACCAGCGCCGTTTGAGTGACATGTTAAAGAAACTTAGCCACGTGCCTTATAAAATTCTCGTATTTAAAACGGAGTAAGCACTTTAATTCATGCTCGTCTTGAGACCTACACTCTAAAGTTTAAATGCTTTAAAAACAAGGCAATAGGCATTTTTATTGTTGATAACAAACTATAGATTTGTCTAGTGGGAAAAAAAATTCATGAAATGTTTGACAAAAGGGCTGTGATAAGAGATAAAGAACACAGTATTCACGGTCTGGGGTGCGGTGGGGGAGACACAGCCTGTCCCTGAGCCCACAGACCTAGCTATGTGCACTGTGATTAGGGTTATAAACAATGGGTACTGTGTCGGCATGGGGGAATGTGAACAATAGGTCTTTTTTCTGGAAGTATCTGTAGGAAGAACACACAAATCAGTCAACAAGGGAGCTGAAATGATCCTGTATTCTCTCCAAAGACGATGCCCAGCGGTGCTTCTGCAAGACCGCCCGTGTCCTCCCACTGGGCTTCTTGTTTTCCTTCATTCACTATAGAATTTTTCCTCACTTGCACCTGGTTTGACCAGTAGTCAGCTGGCTTCTGAGGATTCTCCCTAGTTTGCACCCTCCCACCCCACCCCAGATCCGAGAGACCCAGGACAGCTGCACAACTGTGCTTTCTTTGGTTATAAAAGCAAGCTTGTGACATCCTTCGCCAGAATCTGTTAAAAACAGAATTAATTAGAGTCAACTCAGCAACTCTTCGGGGCTTGTCCACTGAAGGCAGTGATGGCTGGGAGGATGGTTCGAGGGAGGGGCGGGAGTAAGATAGTCTGCAGGAAACTTATAGTCTAGTATGGGGTGTGCCACCTGCGTGACAGCAAGAGATGCCTTAAGATAGATTATCTCCAAGTTAGAAAGAGATGGGTGTAAATGTAGAAAATCCTGCATGGCCCTAATGCAGTGGTGTTTCATGGGTGATGGGGAGAGTGGAGGAGAAGGTAGCGTTTCAGGTGACCGGCAGGGTAAGAACAAAGACACATACAGCTTCACGGAGTAACCATAGAGAATCTAGCCAGAATAATGTCCATCTAAGAGGAGAGGAAGGGGGAAGGCTAGAATGGAGGGTCTTAGGGCTGAAAACGGGACTCTTAAACCTTACAGCTAGAAGGAACCTTCCAGAGAAAAGTCCTCCAAGGCCACAGAGAGGCCGCAGTTTCCTTAGATGATGGCGCAGACACTATCTATAGCAGGGCTCACCTGAAGAGATGGCACAGGAGTTCAAGAAGGGGGCCGGAAGGGGAGGGGAAGTGAGTGTGCATGGGTCTTACCAGGCGCAAAGGAGGCATCATGGATAGATGTGGACTGTGGCCGTCAGAGGAAGTGAGGGTCAGATGGCACCAAGACTTGAATCCCTAGGAGAGACTCTTAGAACATTTGATCTAGAGGCTGAGAGAGCCTTAGGCTGGAGGGTGGGAAGGGGATTGGCTGATTTACTTTCTCCCTCTTAATTGTGAAATATTTAGTCTAGAATAGCTGAGGAAGTGGTGCCCACCTGCCTGCTCTACCATTACCTTCTACTGAGGGTTAATTAACAAGCCTTTCTCAAAGTCCATCTCTGCAGCATTTCCTCAGGACACTGGAATAACAGTATAATTAAAAAAAAAAAAAGACAACAACAACCACAACCACCACAACAAAACCAGTCCAATATAAATAACACTGTAAGCTCTAACCTGCAAGAAATGCCAGACAAGGAGTTTCCTGGTTGGGCTGTGTTTGAGGGATGGTTGGGTGACAAGCAGTTTGTGTGTGAACAGCCATCTGCTCCAAAGAAGCCTGGTGGAGCCGCTAACATGGACATGTGTGGCACCGGTTACAGCCAGACAGAAACAGTCCTGAAAAGGAGACCTGGGTTATCTGTGGCTCTGTCTCTTAGGGTACCGAGGGAACATGTGACCGTGAATGCAGAGTTGCTTTTGCCCTGCTCCAGCTCTGGCTTATGGAACAAAATTTCCCAAGATTCCATTGGTCTTGCTGGCCTCTCTTCCCACAAATCTTTCTGAGCAATGAAGAGCAGTCGGAAGGAAAGGGGAGAAGGGATCAGGCTTGGCTGCTCTAGGGACGAACGCATGTTGTGAGGCGCACTCTTTAAGTCCCTGGGGCTGTCGGGACGGGTCTTCAGATGAGCTCCACCTGGAGCTTAGCTAGCGACCCCAGTGCATTAGGCTCAGTACCCTCCTGCAGGTCTGCCTACCCCTTGTATCTAACTGGAATCTCTTTGCTGCCAGCCAGCTCATTCCCTACCTATTATCTTCTTCCCAGAGACCAGATGTTCAAGCCTTTGGCTCAAGGATAGGACTCTCTGGGCTCCTTTCTAGGGCTGTGCTTACAGAGAACAGATGTGAACGTAAGTGTTTGGGGACTTCTCGTTCAGTTTACGAATGTTCATGCTTGTGTATGAATTTCTGTTCACATTGTTTTTATGCAGGTTTCCTGGCTCCTGACCTGAGTCGTCTCATAAGGCTTGTAACTAAGCTTTCTCTTAGGAGGCCAGTGAATATCACTCACGATTACCAGGACGGGAACAGCCACATGACAGGGTCTAGCTCCGCTTGATTGCTAAGACCTTGCTTAGAAGATGACTCAGTCCTCCTGGTTTGCCTCCTTTCTTTACTTTGGGGTTTTCTTACTTCTATTTCACAAAGATTTATACTTTTTTGTGATGTTACCAGATCTAACCTACAAAGGTAAGTGACAGGCCACTGGGGAGCCTGACCATGCAAGCATGAACCAAGAAGCAACAAGCAGCATGTCCCTGAGTGACCAGGCCTCAGCATTTACATAAACAGGAACAGTGAATGCTGGCCTTGTCAGTCACGGGCACTGGGCTCATGGCACCAGGAACAGCTGACTGGCTTTCGATGCCGAAGGCTTGGTGGCTGCATGTAAACACTCTTTCATAGAACTTTCTTGTATATCTTCCCACTCCCCAAATCACAAACGAGGCAGCTTACTAGGTGTGGGGGCGGGGGTGCAGGGCGCCCAGGAGGTACTGTCTAACATTTCCTAACAGGAAAGGACACAGAACATGGTGTCGTTTTGTGGAAATAGGAGCATGGCTGGGACCATCAGTCTGTGAACTGAAAGTCCAATAAAGTGCTTGCTACAAAAATGATTAGCAATGACAGCCAGCTTCTTTCTTCAGGTATCAGAGTAGCTGATTCTATTCTTCACTACGCTGTGTAATAGCCCCCAGTCATCAACAATAGTTAATTCTGAGTTTTCCCCTCTTCCATTAAGTGAGTCTTGCTAACCATCAGCCAGCAGACCTATGTTACCTGAGCCCGCCTCAGTCGTCAGCTATTGTCCTTTGTGCTCAGCTTCTTATCAGCTCATTGGAGGCCTGGTTTCTCTGCAGCAAAACTGGGTTAGAAGTGGGTGTGTCCCTTGGGGTGGCACTTCCTTTGATTATGCAAAGGATCTTTGTACACAAATTAGAAACTTCTACTCCAATTTTCCATGGCAAAATGGCTCCTGAAGCCAGCATTCCATTAATTCCCTAAACTATCTTTGGCCTTTTTTCCCTTTTTACAGGCATCCTGTTATGTTTGCTTAGGCTAACAGGGTATCTGGGTTTCTAGAGGAGATCATGTTGAAAGGTCAAAGCTGGGCATGCTCACACATCCCTTTAAGCTCAGTGCTTGGGAGATAGAGGCAGGCAGAATCCTGTGAGTTCTAGGTCAGCCTGGTCTACATAGTGAGTTCCAGGCCAGCAGGAGCTACCTGTGAGATTGTCTAAAATTCGGGGAGCAGAGCTAGAGAGCTAGGTCAGTGATTAAGAGTACATACTCCTTTTGGAAAGGATCTGGGTTTGGTTCCCAGCACCGACATGGTAGCTCCCAACTCTCTGTAACTCTGCTTCCAGAGGCTCTGATGCCTTCTCTGGCTTGTGTGTATACATGCAAGCAAGTAAACATTCATACACACGTCATATAAATAATCTTTTTTTTTTTAAAAAAATCTTGAAACAAGGAAAGAAAGGTTAACATGACAGTGATATGTTATCATTTTTAGCTTTCATTCCTTAACCGTCCTCAGCCGGCATCCACAGAGCAGCAGCATCATGAGGGCTCCTAGGGGCACATTTGCGTTAAAGTACATGTGTCTCCACAAGTGAGCCATCCCTGGATGGACCGTGACTGCTGTGTCTCAGGTCTAAGATACCACACAAGAACAACACAAGCACGAAGATACTGAGGGAAATTTGCAGGTCATGGACTGACAATGACAATAGACAAAGAATGAGAATGGGCCAGGCTGCCCTCCTGAAGCATAGACTCAGACTCTTCCCATTTCTCAGCTTTGTGGAGCATCTCATACGCAAGTTAACCCTTCCCTTGCTATGACCGCAGCTTTCCAAGGGCCTGAAGATTAATGATTTGACTCCGAAGAGGAGACAGTAGTTTTTGAAAGACACTGAAGACACTTCCTTGGCTCCCACCCTGTAGCTCTAGTGCTTAAGTATACATTCCTTGAGTTAGAGTTAGCAGTGAGTCACTTTGATGAGGGACAGGATTGGGTTGTGAACGGCCATTCAGAGTGGTTTATGCAGCATCGAATTATTTCAACAGAGACTACACATGTAGTAAGTGCCCACCACACCCACACCACAGAAAATGATTTGGGAGAGCATTTTCTATGCCTGTGAGTGCCCACTGCACACACAGAGGGCACAGAGGGTAGAGGGTGATTAAACACACCCTGTTTGACCAATCAGGAGGTGGAAGAGAATGGGGAGAACTGAGAACTGATTCACGACGATTTCTTTAGTTAAATTTTATCAAGCTAGACTGCTGTCAAGTTTTGAGTTAGGGCTAGGAGTGCGGCTATGTCACACAGTAGGGGTAGAAAAATGCACCTGCCCCAGTGGACTACAAGATATAACATGCTGAGCGAGGTAAGAGTTATGGGAAACAGACACATGAAATCAAGACCTAGATTTTTAGTAAAAATATAAACCAACAGTGGTCGGATTGTAGCACAGACATACAAAGCTTCTACAACCAGCTTCACACGGAAGAGAGAGGCAAAGTTAGAGTATAAGGTATGTGTGCGTGAGTCTATGTGTGGTGTATGTGTGTGAGTGTGTGTCAGTGGTGTGTGTGTCAGTGTGGTGTGATGTGTGTAGTATGGTGTGTGTATATAGTGTGTGTGTGTGTGTGTGTGTGTGTGTGTGTGTGTATGAGTGTCATGTGTGTGTGTGTGAGGCCATTGTTCTTGAGGCACAGTGCTGGACAGTAGCTCTGTGCTGCTGGGAACAGGGAGGTGATTTACTGGGCTTAGAAAAATAGGGGTGGAGTCATAAGTTGAGAGAAGTGTTGTCAACCTACAACACAGCCGGGACATGAACTCAGAACCAGGAAATGAAACTGAGACTCACAGACGCAAAGAAGAATACAAGCAGAGCCTTGTCCTGTGACTTGGTGGCTACGAACCTCATTCTCACCACCACGGCCCCCAAGCTGAGATCACTGGGATTGTGGGTCAGTCTCTGACCCTGTGCTAATTAGGAGTCAGAACCAAGCCACTTGCTTAGATAAATGATGGACTCAGTATGTTGTGTATCCTTAAGATGCTCTTGAGCTATCTCACACCTTCCATTCCAAGCACTGGCCAGCATTCTCATGGTGACCTGAACTTTCATGCGCACTGACAGCATCTACCATGAGCAGCCAGCGCCATGGTCCTGGGACAGGCCCTGGGTCCTATGACTTCTCCAGTGTCTCCTGGAGCTGAGTCAATGTGGGCCCCGTGTCCGCATTTCCCATGGAGACGGGCCCATGTCACAGGAACTGTTAGGTCCCTTTTGCAGAAGGCCCTCTTTCTACTACACTCCAGGGTCACACTGGTCACTCGTTCCCATTTATTTACTTCAGGAAACTTCTGTGGTAACAACAGAGATGAGCTCTTCTCCCCTCCTACTCTCTTCTTCCTTGTGTGAGACACCCCGGTGGCCTGCTGTTTCATGTGGCAAAGATCCCTTCCACACCTCCTTCATGGTGGACAGTTCCATTCTGCCACCTCACCCAGAGCATGCTCAATTAACCTCCTGTTGTGGGTTCTTCTGGTCCCATGGCCTCCCTGGCCTTGTTGGTACCAAGTCATGAGAACAGAACATCTCCCAAACACAACCTTGTCTTCCCCATTGTTTGTCCTGTTTTCATTTGCTCAACTGGCAGAGTGCACCCAGCTGCTCTGATGCTTCCAGTGTGCGCTGAGCTTGTCTGGCGGCCTGCAGTATGGCCTTTTGCCAGCATGTCCAGCTCCTGCTTCTTGTGGGTCTCTGGGCTTTCACATGTTTTCCTTCATCAGGATGCCTAGAGCCAGGCAAAGAGGTCTTCCTGATTCTTGACCTATCTCCTGCTGTGTGAAGACAGTGAACAGTGGGAATCTGTGGAGGAAGTCTTGGACAGATGGGCAGTCTTAGGACTTTCCAGTTATGATTTCTCTAAGAAGAATTCAGGCGTCCATAGGATATTTACTTAGGATAGTTAGCGCCATTCAACCTGGTATGGCCTGCGGGAATAGTGTGTATGTGCATGTACGAAAACACACACAGAGACACAGATACACACACATACACACACATAGACACACACACACACACACACACACATACACACACACACAGAGAGAGAGAGAGACAGAGAGAGAGAGAGAGAGAGAGAGAGAGAGAGAGAGAGAGAGAGACCACATTTCCTTTTCCTATTTAGAGGTTGAAAACTCTTCACAATTCCTAATCTAAAATATAAACAGACTGTATAGTTGTTTAGGCTTGCTCTAACAATATTCCTTTCAGTTCTAGACTCAAAGTCTCACCATTAGTTTGTCATGGTCACATGACCCAGGTGAGTGACAATTTTATTGGGCTATATCACTGAAGAGTGTGTAGAGAGTTGGCATAACCTGAGGCACTCAAAAACCAGTTTTCATACGGGGATGTACTAGATGCTTAAATAGACGTATATTAAATAAGAAGTGTTTCTTTAAGGCTTCCCGTTACTCTGTGTTCTGTTACCTCTGAGGCCAGTGCATTAGCAACACAGTAAATTTCTTAAGGAGCCAAGTGCAAGGAGCTAAATTTGCACATTGATTTTTGTCTTCTGTGTGCAGTTGAAGGCTAATTTAAAACGATGGTGGGGCTAGTCTATTTTTCAACCGGCTGAAGTTCAACAAGGACAGAATGAGACCCTGTTATAGAAAACTCTTTCACAGAGAAATCTTGGCAAAGCTAAACCTAACTCCTTTCACCGCCTTCCAGGACAGCCCGGACACTGTTCGAGGGAGCAGCACCCCCGCCCAAGTGACAGGCTCCTACAGCACAGTCTGGCGAGCTTTCTGTACTTTATTTTCAACCATGTTAGCCTTTCCCTACTTTGAATTAAAGATGCGAAAAGGAAATATTTTATAATAGAATCAATAAGGGACATACAATTTCATTACGGTTATAGTTTTAAAATCATAAACCTCCATTTTCTTAATTTCAGAGACATATTTAATCATTTTGGGCACAGGACATTACTTCATTTAATTATTGTGATAACAGAAGCTTAGTAAGACCATTTGATCCACTTAACAGGCATAATGAAAAGAGGGGCCACAGAACAGTCCTATTTGGCGACAATCAAGACCGGAGAGTTTTAAAGTTTTCCTTTTCTGGTTTACCATGCTCTTTCTCAGTCTCTCCTGACCCTTACTCAAGCCTCACCATGAATTACATCAGGTTGGACCTTAAAGCTGCCCCTACCAATGAGAAGAAAAAGAGCTGACAGGAGTTTTAGCCTCTAGACCAGGCCTTAAGAGTCAAGACCACCACATGCCCTCTATGCACCTCCCTGAGGCTTGGATTCGGCTAAGTCACCTCCGTAGTGCCAACTGTAGTTTTCATTGTTTCCTTTCCTGACCAAGCCTTCTGGTCAACAGTTATGGCGTTCTGAGCCCTCCTGGAAGACAAATCTAGAGCGCTATGGCTCACCTTCTGGCCCCTTCATGGCAAAGCACTCTCCCTGGCGTGCTTGTCTGGATGAAGGTGCTCTCAGGACCAGCATGTCCCCGCATTGTCCCCTGACCAAGGGAATGTCTGCCTTTATGGCCTTCTCGGTTGTTTGTCTGACTTTTCCTCTCTCATTCAGTTCTGGAATACAACAGGAACTAGCCTTCTGATTACTTGATGCATCTGCCCGGCTGCTCTAATTCTAGCGCCTTCGTGTTTCTTCCATGAAGCCTCATTAACTGGTGAGCCCAGGCAGAACTCCCTGTCTCTGCTCTCACAGTGCTTGTCTCTACTCCTCTAGCACACAGCAAAAGATTCTGGACTAACAGTGAGAACCCTAAGATCGGACTGTACCCTGTCAGTCAAGGCCTCCGTGGCCTTGAGTGAGCTGGCTGAGATCTGTTGCTTTCAGCTTGTCTGTAAGACAAACACTTCATAGTAAGGTTATTTGTGAAATCTAAACGATGTAGTGGATCCAGAGTGCATTGTATTTCATATCTCAGTGTCTTCATAGGAGTTTCACATAGCCTATCTAAATCAAATTTGATCAAATAAATAGAATGGAATACTTCGAAATTCTGCCTTTCAGTGAAGTCTGTTGGCTATAAAGGGATGCCTGAGCAGAGTCTATTCTTGCGTGTGTCCTAACTCCCAGGAAGCAGCTGTGGAACTGTCACCTTGGAATAAGACAGTGACCCTCAGCACCAGCCTTGTTTGGACTGACGCTGCAGACAGAACATTGCAAAGATGGTTATTTTATTATATTTTCACGGAGAGATAAATACAGTAAAATATGGACTTAGCAAAGCCTTTGAGTGTTAGAAACTTCCTCATCAACCTTCAGCCACTCTCTGCTTTTAGAGATTTTTAGAAATGGGTGAGAGTCGTTCCTAATCTACTGGTGGAAACAGCAGGTATCCCCCAAGCTCACAGTAGACCCCACAAAACTTCTGCTGGCTTCTGACTTTCAGTACAGGAAGCAGCCATTAAGCAGGGTAAAGCTCTAAAATATTTGTACGTAGCCTTTTGAGCTGAACACTGGACCCTGAATCTTTAAAGCTCCCTTCCAGCAGCAAAGCTGGAGAAAGCAGTTTGAAACTTTTGACTGTCCTCTGCTGGGGCCTCTGGGCTTCAGGCTGGACACAATGGAGTCCACAGTCTGTGGGACTCTGCAGTCAGCAACCCAACCATTCCAACATGCTAGCCCTGGAGGCTCTCCCTTCTGTGCAGGCAAGGGAGACTCAAGGTATTATGGGATGCCAGGGCTTTGATTCAGTGAGTAAGGACCACATTTATTTTAACCAGTGGGGAGAAAACAAAATAAAAATTGAAATTTAGGCTAATGTATAGATAATGAAACGCATCTGTCTAATTGATTAAGAAATGTTCATAAAAAGTTGTGGCTAGGTTTTTTCTTTTCTTTCCTCACCCCCCCCCCCCAACACCCATCACTAGCCACTCATCTCCAATTCCTTCTCTCTAACACATGAAGATACATTTCCAGGGACATGTCCTGGGGGTGGAGTGTTCCCGAGGGGGAGGAGGACAGCTGGCTGGAGACTGGGAACAAGGTCACAGTGTTCATCTCTGGGGACCACAGAAGAATGGAGAATTGGCTCTTTCATCTCCCGGCTCTGCTCTCCGTTTTGCTGCCCTGAGTCTCTGCTGTCCCCAAGTGGCCAGCTGGGCCATGTAGGTGACCCTGAGATGCTAAGGGGTAGGTAAAAGTTTCCTAAAGGGCTTCCTGTTGAAACTTGCAAGCCTGGACTCTTTAACCCTTCATTTATGGGGCAGTGTGTGCATGGCGGCAGAGAGGCCAGTGAGCAGAGCAGCTCTCAACGGGCAGCAGCGGTGGGACAGGTTGGGACAAGGTTGAGACCAGTGTCTGCCTCCTGTGGGCCACACAGTTGTTGCCATAGTGACCCAAGGGGTTTTGGGCTGCTTTGACTTCACAGAGAGGCTGTCAATCTCTGCTTGCAAAGAAGACTCTCCTCCTACCTAGCTAGGCTCCCTGCTTATCACCTGAGTGTTTATCCTGGGTGCATACTAGCTCAGAGCCCTAGCCTTTAAACAGCTAAGATGAAAATAGCAATAGATAGAAATATACACAGCATTTTGTATATGCTCACTCCATGAGAGGTAGACATTTGTCATCATTTGTGTTATCTTTGTTAAATTCTTTAAGAAAAACATAAAACTGGATTTTTTTGGTGTTTATTTCTAACCTAACAAAACCCCTACTCTTTGTTCCCTGTATATTGGAAGAACCTCACAAGCTCCTGGCAAAGGTAAAGGGATAGAATTCCTTTTCGGCAGCCAGAGAGATATAAAGCCCACTTAGAAACTCAATGGGACTTGGTAGCAGCATTTGCCACTGAGTCTGTCTAGAATATTATGACGACCCATGTGACCCACTTTCATCATGGAGAATAGAAGTCAGCAGAGCTGGATGTAGAGAAAAGTCCCGTGAACTGCCATGATAGGTTGACAAATGCACCTGTCAATAATCTTAAGCGTGAATCCTCCCAAATGGAAAGTATTTATCTCCATTGTTCAGAAATTATCAATCAAGTGATTGATTGCTTCCCCCAGAGAAGCCAGAGCACACAGGAAATGGGCCATGAGAACTTAACCTTGAGCAAAAGCTTAAATCTCTTAGAACTGTGAGTCAGATGCGAGATCAGAGGGAGAGAGTGGGAAAAGAACGGAGCACTGTGGAGCTCAGAAGGGTTAAGTGGTCAGCTCCAACAACGGGATGATTGGAATGCTTCCAAAGCTGATGCAGGTATGGATGACTGCCCGAAGTTGGTAGATTGAAATGAGCACTGCTAGCTTGCCAGGTGAATTCAGGAGCAGAAGAGGGAAAGAAACACTGCAGCCCAACCTGGGTTGGGAGGGCCCTGCCTCTCCGGTCTAGGGTGAGAAGTCTCATTTGTCTGGCTTTTGGGCATGCCACCTACAAGTATGAGGGATGGACTTACAGAGTAGATACCACCGTGATGGCCTTGGGAACTACAGATGAACCCTGCCTTCAAGGGACGAGGGGATAGCATACTCCATGGTTGGGATGGCAGCCAGGCATAGACACAGGGTGTGCAAGATCTGTGACAGAGATCTGCTACTTCTCAAATGAAGGTTGGATGAGGGGTTTGAGCCCTGGCACCCCTACAGGTCCTAGGTGATGGTTTAGCCGGTCATGAAAGCCAGAGAGGAAGGGTGGGGCCCTTACCACCTTCGCCCTTTCTCTCCAGCTCATCACGGGGAACAAGGTGGCCCAGTTTCAAATGTATGGCGGAGGTTCAGAGGCTGGATTTACATAGTCTAGAGTAATGACTCCCAGATGCATAGGTTTTACAGGCAAGTGAGATGCAGGAGCTTTTGTTTCAGTCCAGGTCCAGGGATGCTCTGTCCTGGTGGGTCTCTTGGTACTTTCATGGTGTGTGATATCTCTAAGGACAAGAACTTCTCTTAGCCCCTCACTCCTGTCTCCCCCTCTTCCCTGCTTTCTAGTTTTCTCTCTCTCCTCCTCTCTCTCTCCTCTCTCTCTCTCTCTCTGTGTGTGCCCCTCCCTCCCTCCCTCCCTCTGTCTGCTTCTGTCTTCTTCCTTTTCATACCCAGCCTAGTGTCTCGTAATCTGGTGACCCTTCAACAGATATCCTCTAAATCAGCGGTTCTCAACCTTCCTAATGCTATACCCTTTAACACAGTTCCTCATGATATAATGACCCCCACTCCCAACTATAAATTTTTTGTTCCTATTTCATAACTGTAATCTTGCTAGTGTTATAAATTGTAATGTAAACACCTGTCCTCCGATGGTCTTGGGTGACCCCTGTGAAACCACAGGTTGAGAACTGCTGCTGTAAATTATAAATCACAAATGTCAATGAAACAAAACAAATGACAACAGAAAACAAGGCAGAGCCCTGATGGGAAGTTTTCGGGTGTGTGGGTGAGCATGCCCTTTCACCTCCTTGTTAGACCCGTGCCCTCCATTCATTGGCAGACTGACGCTGATTTAGAAATCAGAAGGCTTTATATGTTTGGAATTAAACCAAAGGTCATAACAGCTTTTACAGAAGCAACTGTAAGCAGGACAGAAGCCCAGCAGCCTGGGCGTACTGGCCCTGAGGTCCCTGTGTCTAGGACAAGGCAGGACTCACTGCCTGGGGGAGAGGCGAGGCTGGGTGCATGCACCTGAGGGCTAAAGAAAGGAGGTGGGGCAGGAAAGGGGACAGATGACATTTTACCACCAATTTAACTCATCTAATCACGTTTTGTTATTTCTTTGAATAAGGTTATTTTTACTTAGACACTCTGACCTCTTAATTAGATAACTATTCAGAAATAAAGAAAATAGACCTTTTACCTGGACCAAGAACCAGAGAGCAGAAACATACTCTGGCTTTTGTTTATGTCACAAATTATTCCAGCAACACACTTTGGAAAGTCAAGGTCTAAACAGCCCGTTTATCCTCTTTTCACTCTGACCCTGTAACTGCTGGTGGAGGACAGCACGTGGGAAGTACCGTCCACTTCCTGATGCTTGGCTGCCCTGTAGCTCAATGCTCCTTTATATTGGAGGACTTCATGGGCCATGTCTCAGGAAACCCTGGCTTAACTTGCAATAGACACACACTATGACACTTAGTGTTTTCTTGCTCCCCAGGAAGTACCCCAACGGTGGCTCATCTAATTTCCAACATTGTCTGCACAGGCATCTGGCTTCTGGGAGCCCCAAGAGCCTCCCACTGTGATGACCATCCCCTCAGTTCTAATGAATGGTGGCACCAGCGAGTCTGTCTGT